>JAVUPR010000114.1:17410000-17530000 GCA_036785695.1 Gentiana straminea | reverse complement strand
CCTACTTATATTACACCAAATGTGAGCAAATTTGGGATGCACTCAAGCTGGTAACAAAGCAAAATGTCTTAAAAGTCAAAATTATATCATACCATCTCACATTCTCACGGGCAAATCAGTTTACAGAAAATTTTTAGGTAGGGAGTTTTTATTGGACTCGACCGTCAGATGTACACCGTATGTATATAAAAACAAAACTATTTTGTTTTATTATCCACGTGGCACAAATCTGACGGTTGGGTGTAATAGAGACTCCCCACGACAGAATTACCTCAGTTTACACTCAAAATACTTGAGGCTCTTGAAGTTGAACACCCATTCATTTAACAAATGCATTTCACACTCTACATCACCAAAGCAACCCTTTGCTGAAATTCCCATGATATATATTAGTTAAATCATCTTGTGCAGATCCAGTTGTTTGGGGCCTAAAAGGGGATTTTGGAAAATCAGGCTTTGTCCCCCCTACTTCCCCCTCCCCCCTCCCCTCCCCCCCCCCCCCCTCTTGGAATTAAAATTGCAAAAGAGACCACATTCGGTTTTACGTATAATGCCGATAATATTGTCATTAATACAATCATAACGACGATAATAGTGGCGTAAAACCACCCCAATCTTGATCTGAACATCAACTCATTGTTGGCGTAACGAGACCCATTTTACGTCAATAATAGTGGCGTAAAATGACCTTTACGATGTTAATAACAGGGTGAATTTTTGAATTGTCAAAAAACTGATTATTGGCGTAACGAGCCTATTTTACGCCAATATTATCAGCGTAAAACATATTTTACGCCAATAATAATGGCGTAAAATGGCTCTCGTGACGCCAATAATCAGTTATTTGGCAATTCCCCGCTATTTCTATGTTATTTATCTGTGAATTGCTTACCACAAAACAAATCTTAGCTCAACCAAAAACCATAAACAAAATCTCCAAAATCCTGTGTTTATTCTTCAAGTTTGGTATCATCAAACAAAGAGGATGCTCCATCAAAGAAGCAAGAACATGGGTAACTATTTTTTGTTTTTTTGCAACATCCATCTCAGTTTAACCCAACACTTTTTGTTGTTTTGAGTTTCATGAAGAAGATGATTATTAGTTGCTGAATTAACGCCTATGTCTGTATGCTTTTATGATAGATTGTTTGTTATTGGCGTAAAGAGTATTAAGATATAGGGGTATTGTGTTGAATGATGAAATTTGTGTAAATTGGTGTGTAAATTGTGATGAACAGAATGATGAAGACAATGAACCAGTTTTTGCCGTTAAACATGTTTTTACGCCATTATTATTGGCGTTAAACCTGTTTTTACGCTATTATTATTAGCGTTATAAAAAAAATTACGCCAATAATATTGGCGCAAAAACAGGTTTAACGCCAAAAACAGGTTATTTTTTATTTTATTTTTTTTTGGTTGAGAAAAGCAACTTTTTTGTTATCATATAATGTTTACTATGATTTCATAATTATTTTCACATAATTAGTATGTAATATATTAAGTATAATATATACTAATTATGTGAAAATGATTACAAAAGTATACTAAGAATTTTCACATTATTTTATAATTTTCACATTATCATACGTATAATATATTATATACTCATTATGTAAAAATTATGTTTTTCCCTTTTGAGAGTCTTTAGTATCATATTTAATATAATAATTGCGTTTAGACTTTTTATCATTTCAGATCTTTAGTATATGTATATAATTGCCTTAGTATGATTTTTCTAATTTAATGGCTTAGTATATACATATGTCTAATATTACTGACAATGTAACCTAACCAAATGATGTGCATATGCATTAGCAAAATTATGTGCAAATAAGATATTTAATAACCTTGTATCATATTTAATTCTCGGATTGCCTTTAGCCTTTTTATCATTTAATATCTTTAATATATATGTATATAATTGCCTTAGTGTGATTTTTGTAATTTAATGGCTTAGTATATGCATATGCCTAATAGTACTGACAATGTAACCTAACCAAATACGACGGCGACGAAATAACACATAACACATAACACATAACACGTAACACATAACACAAATAAGAACGAACAACGACAATAACATCGACGACTTCCGTTCTGCCTTACGGTGAAAGCCTCCACCCGAAAGCGAGGTTCTTGTAGGTCTAGGTTGTTTTCGATTCCACTCCTTCCTTCACACCAGTTATGACCTTCCTCATGCCTGCAAGAAATGAGGTCCTATAAGATAGCTCGTAGAGGATTTGTAGGTTCTCTTGTTCATCTCTCCACTCAACAGCTTGGTAAAGCCTCAGCCGAAAGTGAGGCATCCTATAGATTATGTATTTCAGTGCTGTTTCGCCGGAATCGTCCGGCATCTCCATCACTCCTCCCGTCGTGGCACCGCCGTACCTTAAACATCTAACAACCGGAAATTCAACAAAATCACACTAAGATCCAAACAAACAAATCATCACCGTAACTTGGATAATGAATGACTACACTAATTTCCAATCTTATGTATATGTATACTGTCACGAACGGATATGCACGTGTATGTGTGCAAATGTGTGTGTCTGTTTGTGTCATATATATATATATATATATATATATATATATATAATATATATATATATATATATATATATATATATATATATATATATATGTGTATATATGTGTATGTGTACATATATATGACACAAACAGACACACACACTTTCATAAATGAATATCATAAGGGTTCGGATATCGTGTGTGTATGTTTGTGTATGGTATTTATAAATATATACAGTGACAAACGGATATTGTTTGTGTCATGTATATATGTACATTGGATATCGTAGTCGTGTCGAGTTCATTTTCATACTGTCCAAAGTTGTAACAATATATATATATATATATATATATATAAGATTATATACGTAGAAGTTGTCATTATATTTATATGTATGTGTGTGTACAATTTCCCTATATATATATGTACACACACACCTATACATACACACACACCTATACCTACACGGACTTATTTCAAAGTTTCAAATTACTTGTGGATACTGAAGAGTGGTTATTGATTTTTTCTCAGGTGACAACATGTTGGGTATTTCATTTACTTTGAATGGGAAGTGGAATCACAAATCCGGTAAAGAATGGTCTTATTCGAATGGAACCGCTTATATCACTTCCGTGAACAGGAATATTTCCTTTGACGAAATGACGGAGAAAATTTACAAGAGAGCCGGCATTGATCATCTTGGGTATAAGCTGAATATTAAAGCCTTGTACACGACCGGTGGAACACACCAAACGCCTCATGTTGAGATTTCAGACGATGACTTATGGTACGGTTACATTTGTGAAAAATTAGCAAATATTCCCGTGAAACTATGTGTTGATGCCAAAAAAGTGGTTAGTTATGATCCTCCGAGAGATATGAATGAGACCATGATTGATTTAAATGAGTGCACGATTGATTTAAATGAAGAAAACTACGGTGAAGGTTTTCCCAGTAATGATGACAATCTTGTTCGTTGTGCTCAACCAGAGATTTTCTCAGCAAGGGTTCCTGATATTTATCCTCTTGATAACGGAAGAGAACGATCGGATCATATGCCAGATTACGGGGTTTCTGATACACCATACTCGTCTGATCATATACTCAGTGAGGTACCAAATACATCATTCACTGAACTATTGTTTGGTAGCTCCAGTCAACCTTATAACGATGCTACAACAACTCTGACTATACCAGTTTTGAATACAAGTCGTCGATTACGTGGTGGACCCCAAATTCTGAATACGAGTCATAACGCTCCACCTACAACGAATTGTACTGTTCCGACTATTCTAGTTCAACCAAGTTTTGGCCTAGGCGGTTCGTTTTTAAACCACAGTGTTGCACACCATGTTGAGTCCCGACACACATACGGCAGTAGAAGTCCTGACGGAGGGAGTGATTTAGGTGATTTTGGAGACAGTCTTCCGCCAATTGAAATACCGTTGTGCCCTAGAACAGGGAAGATTACCATTGAAGACGAAAATGGTTTGTATGTTGGAAGGTTGTTCAAAAATAAAGATGAGATGCGTGACATATTACGATATCACGCAATGAAGAATAGGTATCAGTTCAAACTAAAAGGTCTGATAAGGATAAACTGTATTTGAAATGTAAGCGATCGAATAAATATGAAAGGAAGTTGAATGGTAGGAAGGCTGAGGGTGACGATGTCCACTATTTCAAGATAACTGAGTATGAGGCAAAACATACATGTGGACTGGAAAGCATAACTAATTAGCATGCTCAAGCCACACCTTCTTCTATAGGCCGTTTGGTAAGGAACGACATTATTGAACTTATGAGGAAATTTAAAGCAAAGAATGTCCAAGTTGCGGTGAATAAAGAATTCGGCTTATCCCTTAATTATGACCAAGCTTATAGATGTATACAAGAGTCTTTACGTCTGATTGGTGGAACTCCAGAACAGTCTTATACTAAGATGGCTGGCTACATTCACATGCTTAAAGAAGCAAATTCCGATACATTGACGGACATAGAAAGGGATAGCATGGGTAGGTTCAAGTATTGTTTTATGTCGTTGGGACCTAGTTTTGTTGGATTCAAGTTTTGTCGTCCTATACTATGTGTAGATGGTACTCATTTGAAGAATAAGTATGGGGGGACTTTATTAGTTGCTGTCGCAGTAGATGCGGGTGATCACTTGTTTCCATTGGCCGTTGGCGTAGCCGACAGTGAGAGCAATGATTCATGGACGTATTTCTTTAACCACTTGAAGAAGGCAATCGGAAAACGTGAGGATCTGGGAGATTTGTCATTTATCTCAGATAGAAATCAGGCAATCAAGTCTTCCTTTGAAAGAGTGTTTCCAGATGCTTACCATGGATATTGCTACCACCACCTTGACATGAACGTCAATGACACTTACGGTAAGAAAGATATTGTCCAATAACATTGAAGAATGCAGCTTACTCTTGTTCATAACGGGAATTCAAAATATTGTTTGAAGAGATTAAGCATAAAGACGCGGAGGTTCATACTTATTTGGAGAATGTCGGAGTGAAATACTGGGCAAGGGCACATTTTCCTGGAACGCGATACGCTATCGTGACAAGCAACTATGCTGAGAGCTTCAACGCTGTACTTCTCGAGGCACGGAACATGAATATAACGAATATGCTCGAATTCGTTAGGAAGATGTTACAACGTTGGTATCATAAGCGGAGAGAGTTAGCATACGGCTGTAGTAGTGTATTAGCACCAGAAGTTGAAACGAAGGTGATGGATATGGTTCATCGTAAAATAAACTTCACGCTCTATCCATTGACGCCGTTGAGGTTCAAGTGTCGAACCTTGATAGCATCAGCAGAGTTAATCTCTACGACCAGAAGTGCTATTGAAGAGAGTGGCAAGCACAAAGGCTACCATGTGTACATACCGCTGCAGATGTCGCATAACGTCGTTTGAACATTTATGATGGTTGTCATCCTTATTTCAAAGCGGTGTGCTTCAAACGTATTTATGAAGGCCGCGTGTTTCTTGTTCCTGTTGAAGAACATTGGAAACTCCCATATAATGTTCGAACAGACGTTATTATTCCACCTATTGAGAGGGATAATGTGTCGGGAGACCGGATACGGCATGGACGAAAATGAGGCCGACGTAGAATGAAGAGGATACGTTCAAACGGAGAACGTAAAGCTGCCAAGATTAGGAGGATACTTTCGGTAGGCCGGCGTATCAAAAAATGTTCAACTTGCGGTCTCCCTGGACATAGAAAAGACAAATGTCCTACACCACTTCATTTGGCTGGCCCACTCAATGTATAGTATAATTTAGATTGTTAATTTGATGTATGAAAATACTGACGAGTTTTGCTTTGTCTTTTCGATAACAATGTTCTATAATCGTTTATGTTTCGCTCAACTTTTTGAATGCTTGCATGGCTATTTAGAATATACTATATCCAAATGGTAATGTAGCTTTATATATGCCCAACCCCCCTCCCCACTCCCCCCAATACTCCCATTCTAGACCTCAATTAATTCACGTAAAGAAATTGATTCCTTCCCCAAAAACGAAAAGTTGTAAAAAAAACTTCTCACCTAACTAGCTATGTAACCTTTTTAAAATGACAATGCCATCTTAATAGAGAAAATACGCAGCGATGGAGACATTTTCCTTCAAATTTAGGTAGCACAAGAACACAAAACAGTACAATTATCAAGGGTGGTCATGTGATCATCGAAGATCATCCATTACAATTGCGAGTAGAAAGAAAGAAAAAAACAAGAAATAATAGAACAAAATACTTAAACAAACCAAGGGTGGTCACTATAGATGACATGGGAGGTTTCCGAATAAATGTCATTCGTGTCATACTCTAGTACGTTAAAATGTCTTGCGATAGCCGTGATAAGAAAAGAAAAATAGATATAACCATCACCACTACTCCCAAGCTATATGTCACAAATCCTATTAATGATGTAACGTCCAACGTCAACTTCGTAATGGATAAATGCGTAAACCAAAATGTACAAATCAAATGGTGGTTCAAGAGTGTGTGTAGTACCATAGAGGCTATTGGCGAACCATTTGATCATAACACGCTCCCATTCGGTAGGCAGTTGACGGCAAGCAATTAGACGTTGCAATTCACGAACGTTGGAAGCCCCGTTGAAGAAGTCACTGGATGCTTCAACTCCACTTACACCATAGTAGTTATTGATCCAAATCAACCTCCAAGGCAACATCTACTTCCACGTAATTTGTGCACCCCAGATGCTATGGCGGGGTACTCGCCAGCTACATTTGACCTGACAACTGCATAGAATTCACGAACAATTGATCTATTCATAGTCGATATCGATGCGGGACTATTTGCGAGGCCCTCCAACGAAAGTCTGCGTACGAGTCTCTTCATCTTGGTAGGTAGACTCTCCCATTCAATTCTCCTCTCTCCGATAATAGCTCTATCTTGAAAGATCCAAATCCAATTGTGACGCTCTTCGTTCTGAACCTCAACCTTTGTCTGAACCTCATACCTCAATGTCTGAAGGTCGTAATAGTGATCAATAACACCCCTCCTAGGGTCATTAACAAACACATGTTGATGAGGATTCCATGGAGGATCCTCATACTCGGGGAATTTGGTTCATGCTGTCACGGATTTTATCTAATGAAAAATAACAAGTAATAAATTTATAAATCCGGTATTCCCCAAGTGTAGGGATCGTAGTATAGCGATTAATACCGGAGTCGATCTCAGGGAATCGGGGTATCTAGTTCATTAATTTTCCTAAGATCGATACTATTATTATTAAAACCTAAAATAACAAAACAAAAAGTAAACTGGACAGAGGATTGTCAGTCTGTTGGGGAGATTTTGCATCATTAAAACAAAAGAAAATTTATAAAACCTATACTACCATGCACAACTACCTCCTAACCGGCCGAATACCGGGTAGTTGCTAGTAAAGTTGGATAAGTACGGGTATCGATCCTCAGGGAAAAGGGCTATTGAATCTAATCTAATTAATTCTTCTTTATTAACCTAAACCTAAACTAAAACGGAAAATAAACTGGACAGAGGATTGTTAATCCAAAGCCAGGAAGGATAAAAGCGATAAAAACATAAATAAAACTACATCTACGAAAGCGGTAAATCTATCTACTGAACAACCATAAACAAACCATGATCAACCTCTTCCCAACAACCATCACCTCACCGAAAGAAATAAGATTAACACATATTCATTCACAAGTTATCTTGGATTATTATCTTATCTAAAGAAGCGTTTCCTCTTCCGATTTATCACGCCATTCATTAGTTTACCTTCCGGTCTTAACTAACATCTATACGAAGCAAAGATACGGATTAAATCCTAATCTAACAACCTTATCCCTCAACTTCCGTTTGTTGGAATAATAATTGTTAATCTCTCTCACGATAATCTAACGAATCTTATTAACTTCCGTTATCTAAATTCGATTAACATACGGCATCTCAAAACATGAAAAAGAACAAGTTAACTCACAAAATAAACACATGAAAAATCTCATCTTTCCGGTGATAATGATATCCCTCAATATCAAATCTAGATAATTTTGCAACGAATTAATCAAATTGTGGTTCTCTCGTAAACCTAGAAATTAATCTACGAACTTCCGTTATGTATAGATTAAAATCCAAACTTTCCTACGGTGATCTAAACTACACCGACTTCCGTCATACGGTAGCATCAAATCATACAATCATCTTCCGATATAAATTGCAAGATACAAATAAACATAGGAAAAGAAACAATTATAATTAAAACTTACAAAATCATCCATTAAAAGAAATAAAAGTGCTGCGAAAAAAGGTCTCCATGGCTGCTCCATGGATGAAAGCTCCAAGCCTTTCATAATTCGAACAAGAAAAGAAAAGCGAAACGAAAAATAAAACCTAATCTAACTTGCCCCGATCACCTCAAAGGCTCGGGTGATCGGCGACTCCCGGGCGGCTCTCTTATGATTTTCGTCAATGAAAAAATATGTGTAATTAGGGTTGAATCGCAGCTGCTTTTATAGAAAAATCAAGTCGGTTGCTACAAGTAACGGTGCCGGACGCCCGTCCATAATGTCGGACGCCCGTCACTATTTTCAGCAACAGCATCCAAACTTGTAATGCTCATATCTCGGGCCTCGTAAGTCGGAATGGAGTGATTCAAAATCCTGTAGAATCCTCTCTTCAAGCCCTACAACTCTTCTCTTGAGGTCCAGAGTCAAATCGGTTGTTATCATATCAAGAACTGCGTCGGAAGTCGTCACTACCCGGAATCCCGATTTTCCCAACATTTATCTTGATTGATTTCTTTCCTTATATCTTTCAATCTTCCATAACTTTGATTGATCCTTTCCAATCACGAATTTGGCTCTCTAAAATCCTCTCTCCCATCATCAATGAGTATCTACAACAATAGGAAACATACCAAAGCGTAACGTATTTCCAAAATAACATAAAATCATCAATTAAGCACATAAATCGTTACGTTTTGAGATTTAACTATTAAAAACATCATTTACTCAATATTTCAATATAAAGCCCTATTTCTATGAAAATAATACATATACGGGGGAAATTGATATAAAATATATCGTTAAAAACACTATAAATTCACCCTAAACAACACCCCCACACTTAGTTTTTTGCTCGTCCCGAGCAAAACAAAACATAATCAAGCTCGAGACAAATAAACACTTATGCAAATATAAAACATATTCAAGTAGTTTAGAGGTTCACCCAAGTGCGTGTGTGCATAGCCATAATAGATTTCCACTAAAACCACACTTGAAATTGATTCAAACAAAACTAGCCAACATCCCATTTGAATCAGAAATATAAAAACGATTATAACATGCACCTCACAAAACATACACATTTCGGAAAAGATAATAGGAAGTCTTTAAAATATTTCCGACATACTTAGAGGATAATCCCTACATCATATCTTTCAGTTTATACTGGGGATAGTCAGAAGATAACTAAGGTTTCCAACCATCTTTTCACATTACCATTCACTAATTTTTCTTAAAGTTCAATCAATTCCACATATATAGCATATATGCCCTCATTCCCAAAATAGGATGTTTCGGGATAACACCCTAGCTGGACTACTATCATCAGGCAGTCGGGAGCTATTAACCTCATAGTGGTATAGGACATTTCGAGATAATGCCCTACCGCACTCAAATCATCGGTAGCTACTTCCGACACTTAAATATATATCTTATTCATATTATTCATCTTAGATTGGTATACAAACCTTAGATTATATCCCTCCTATCACATTCAAACCTTCAAATATTCACAGTATGTCATACTTTAATTCTAAACACAAACTATTAAAATTTCAAAAATTAGTATGCAAGCAAAGAATCATGCGATAATCATCAAAAAATCTCTAATCAAATGGGCATAGCTTTAAAATATAGCTCATCATTTACTATGGCACGTGAAAAATAGTGTCGGGTGAAACATCTAAATTTACTAAATATGCAGTATACGGCATCAATGATATAAACTCAAGCAAAGATATGCATTTGTCTACTCGGGATATAACAAAAAATTTGAAAATTAAGCACTTTTCATAGAAATACTAAAAATATGAGCAAACGAAAGTAGACACATAAATCATCTATCCCTTCCCCCACACTTAGATTGCAACTTGTCCTCAAGTTGTACAGAAATAAAAAGAAAGAAAGAACTTAGCTGATTGTCGTTCGAAAGTGGCAAGTCTGGAAATGGTATACGACAAATCCAGAAATGCCTGACGAAAGCGGTAATCTGTGGACCATCCACCGGAAAACTGGCTTCATCTAAAAGCGCACAATTGCTAATGCATACACCCTGCACACTTGAAAACAAGGCAAAATCTCGGGGGCACGGGGGAATAACAAATTTCTCAAACAAAAAGTAAGCACATGATATAATGGCTTAGATGGAAAAATCACCACACAGGGAAAGTACAGAACATCTAAGCGTCAAATAAGCCACAGAAGCTTACAATACAAGTATAGTCCAACATGTGCATACAAAAATAATGATACATGGAACATTACAAAATAGTAGGGCTAGGTGCAACTACATGAAAATATATTACAATGCAGCCTACATGATATGCAATCCTAAAAATAAAATAAATAAAAATAAATAAATTCTGACAGGCTCAGGCTGAGCAAGTTGACCCCTGACAACTCTACAGTGACTACGGCCTATGCAGAAACTAAAATAAAAACGAGGTAGTATTACGGAAACCGACGCTTAACTACACTCAAGAAAATAAAAGAAAAATAGAAAAACAATGCAACTAGATGAAATGCAACTAAATGATATGCATCTGAATGATATGCAAAAATAAAAGAAAATAAAAGAAAGAAAACTAGCCCACTCATTTGCAACATGACATGTATATAATAAACGTCTACCGGATAATGACAGAGTTACGATAAACGACGATCTTGTTCATTACATGCAATGTAGACGCGCTTTAAGACTCATTGAAAGTGATAGCATTATGGAAAACCAACAGTTAGCTATACTAAACAGATATAACTCATAAGCCCAAGATGGTAGCATACGGAAAACCGACAGTTACTACCCAAATGAGTTATAAAAATAACAAGGAAGCACATAAGTCTCAAAGCTCACAAGATTCATCACAGCGGTACGTAGCATACGGAAACCGACATTAGCTACTAAATAACAATAAGACCAGTTATAGCGTACGAGAACCGACAGTAACTATAACTTGCATAGATGAATCAACTATATTATCAAGTAGATTCAATTATTTAACATGGATCCGCAGATGGAAAGGTGTAAACATGCAAGTTCAGAACATCTACGTAAAAACAATTAGCCACAGAAGCTCAAATTAAAGTATCCATATCAAATAAAGCATTAAAAATCAAATTTAGAAGAAATCTGGAACCTGGACTGCATTCCGGACGAACGTTCAAAGGAAATCTCAGCACTGGACGGGCGTTCCACTTTGCAGACGCTCGTCTGCCTTGAAAACCGACCGGACGGGCGTTTAGAATTACAGACGCCCGTCTGATTCTTCAAATCAGAGCAGGATTGAAAATTTTGGAACGGACGAACGTCCCATAATTCCAAACGCTCGTTTACCTGCACGTTAGGGACTGGACGGGCGTCCAATAAACCAGACGCTCGTCCATACAACGAATATGCATAGAACAGCAGGAAAATAACAGAAAACCCTAACTATAAACCCTAATTAACTTAGAAGATCATCATACATCAAAAACGCAGGCAGCCACATAAAATTCTAGCACAAGGGTTAGACTAGGTAACAACTAAACACATAATTCACGTAAAACAGATTGAGTAAAAAAACTTTTGCACATTCTTAACCCTACGGCCATCGAAACACGGCAAAATAAAAACTCTCAATCTATTCGACGCTACTTTTATTGAAAGAATACAAAAATAAATCGTAACAAAATCGAAAAATTAATTCAATTAGATTCAACAAAACACCGATTTCCCCGGCAACGGCGCCACTTTTGTTGGGGAGATTTTGCATCATTAATACAAAAGAAAATTTATAAAACCTATACTACCATGCACAACTACCTCCTAACCGGCCGAATACCGGGTAGTTGCTAGTAAAGTTGGATAAGTACGGGTATCGATCCTCAGGGAAAAGGGCTATTGAATCTAATCTAATTAATTCTTCTTTATTAACCTAAACCTAAACTAAAACGGAAAATAAACTGGACAGAGGATTGTTAATCCAAAGCCAGGAAGGATAAAAGCGATAAAAACATAAATAAAACTACATCTACGAAAGCGGTAAATCTATCTACTGAACAACCATAAACAAACCATGATCAACCTCTTCCCAACAACCATCACCTCACCGAAAGAAATAAGATTAACACATATTCATTCACAAGTTATCTTGGATTATTATCTTATCTAAAGAAGCGTTTCCTCTTCCGATTTATCACGCCATTCATTAGTTTACCTTCCGGTCTTAACTAACATCTATACGAAGCAAAGATACGGATTAAATCCTAATCTAACAACCTTATCCCTCAACTTCCGTTTGTTGGAATAATAATTGTTAATCTCTCTCACGATAATCTAACGAATCTATTAACTTCCGTTATCTAAATTCGATTAACATACGGCATCTCAAAACATGAAAAAGAACAAGTTAACTCACAAAATAAACACATGAAAAATCTCATCTTTCCGGTGATAATGATACTCAATATCTCCCTAGGATAATTTTGCAACGAATTAATTCAAATTGTGGTTCTCTCGTAAACCTAGATAATTAATCTACGAACTTCCGTTATGTATAGATTAAAAATCCAAACTTTCCTACGGTGATCTAAACTACACCGACTTCCGTCATACGGTAGCATCAAATCATACAATCATCTTCCGATATAAATTGCAAGATACAAATAAACATAGGAAACGAAACAATTATAATTAAAACTTACAAAATCATCCATGAACTGAAATTAAAGTGCTGCAGAAACAGGTCTCCATGGCTGCTCCATGGATGAAAGCTCCAAGCCTTCATCATAATTCGAACAAGAAAAGAAAACGAAACGAAAAATAAAACCTAATCTAACCCCGATCACTCGAGCACAAGGCTCGGGTGATCGGCCTTGAAAGCTCCCAGAAAGCGGCTGCTGTCTGTGTAATTTTCGTATGAAAAATCTGATGTAATTAGGGTTGGAATCGCAGCTGCTTTTATAGAAAAATCAAGTCGGTTGCTACAGTAAAGGTGCCGGACGCCCGTCCATAATGTCGGACGCCCGTTCACTATTTTCAGCAACAGCATCCAAACTTGTAACGCTCATATCTCGGGCCTCGTAAGTCGGAATGGAGTGATTCAAAATCCCGTAGAATCCTCTCTTCAAGAACTACAACTCTTCTCTTGAGGTCCAGAGTAAAATCGGTTGTTATCATATCAAGAACTGCGTCGGAAGTCGGGACTACCCGGAATCCTGATTTCCCAACATTCATCTTGATTGATTTCTTTCCTTATATCTTTCAATCTTCCATAACTTTGATTGATCCTTTCCAATCACGAATTTGGCTCTCTAAAATCCTCTCTCCCATCATCAATGAGTATCTACAACAATAGGGAAACATACCAAAGCGTAACGTATTTCCAAAATAACATAAAATCATCAATTACGCACATAAATCGTTACGTTTTGAGATTTAACTATTAAAAACATCATTTACTCAATATTTCAATATAAAGCCCTATTTCTATGAAAATAATACATATACGGGGGAAATTGATATAAAATATATCGTTAAAAACACTATAAATTCACCCTAAACACAGTCCAAAGCCAGGAAACGATAATTGCGAACTTAAATCTAAAATATAAACTAAAAAGAAAACAATAAACAACTATGAATTTAAACAACGATGATCATGGTGATTAAACAATCGAACAAGTAATTATCCACCGATCCCGCAACCCTTAATTTCCTCTCTAAAGTTGTCTTGTGATGAGTCAACTAAAATTGTGGTTCACCTATCAAAGGTATGAATTTCTACTCTCGTAGATAATTCGCCTATCGATCTCTCATCTCTCGATATATAAGATTGACGCTCTCAAACCAAGGTGTAAGATCTCTCAATCTAGCAACCTAGATATTCAACCTATCAACTCTCGTTATGTCAAGATTAAAAATCCCATCTTTCCTATGGTGATCTAAGGTTTACACCGACTCTCGTCATACGGTAAACATCAATAAGCAATACATCTCTCGATATCGATTGCATAAACAATAAGCATATAAAAAGATAACAACTTTAATCAAAAATCACAAAACAACCTTAAGATTGAAAAGAAAGTACCGATGAAACGAATTTAAATAACTTGAACAAATCGTCTAGCCTCCAAATCATCCAAAGCAAAAAGAAAAGAAATCTAAATAAAAAGAACAACCCTCGGCCGGCCAAGCACCAAGGCTCGGCCGGCCGAGGTTACTTGGCTTGAAACTAGGGTTTTCTCGTGTGCGGCCGTGTAATAATATATATCCTAGGGTTGAAAATAGCGCGGTATATATAGAAAATAAAGTCGGCTATGCTCTAAGTCGGCCGTGGACGCCCGTCCCGAGTGTTGGACGCCCGTCCAAGATGCCTTGGACATGGGCCGAGTTGATCGGACGCCCGTCCACTCCGACGTCCAAACTCTTCTCGAATCAACTTCCTCTCTTGGACGCTCGTCCACTTCTCCGACGCTCGTCCACTCGGACGCCGGTCCAAGCTTCGGACGCTCGTCCAGGATCGACTTAATCTTGATTTTTCCATACTTATCTCTTCTTCTTCGATCCAAATCATCATTATCTCTTCTATCATTAATGTAATTCGACTCTTATCTCTTTTTTTATCATCATTTGAGCATCAAACATGTACCTATAACACATTAAAACATCGCAAAACGTAATATCATCCAAATAATCATAAAATCAAAATTAAAACACCAAAATTAACCTATTTTGCGAATAACTCATTAAAAACCTCATTTACTCAATAATTCCATTAAACACTCGTTTCTTATGCAAATTACACAAATATGAGGGAAATTATCATAAAATATATCAATATAAATCGTATAAATTCACCCTTAACAACTCCCCCACACTTAGCTTTTGCTCGTCCCGAGCAAAACAAAACGAAAATTAGGGCTCGAAACGAAAACGGACATCTCGGCCCAATATAGCATAGATCCAATAAATCAGAAGTTCACCACTGTGTGTGCATAGCCATAGAAAACTTCCACTAAATCCAAACTTGAAAATCTCAAAGCAAACTAGCTAATACCCCCTCGTAGACTAGCAATAAATGATACTCATAAGATGTACCCTACAAACGTGAAATATCCTGAAAAGAATGATCGAATATATCTAGGGCCTTTCTGAAATACTCAGAGGATAATCCCTACAGCATATCTATCAGTTTCTACTTGGGATAAGATAGACGATAACTTAGTCTCTCATTCATTTCATAACACTTCATTAGTTGATTTAATTATTTTCACTTTTAAACACACATCGAATGAGCTATTGCCCCGTCATAGCGAATAGGATATTCGAGATATACCCTACCTTACTCCAATCATAAGGCAAGGCGGCTTTTCGGCGTCGTGAGCTTTTAGTCATCATAGTGGTATAGGACATACGTGGTATACCCTATCACACTCAAATCATCGACCAGCTTCCGACACACCCAATTACTTCATTATAAACTCAACTTTTTCATTTGACCATAAGTTACGTGGTACTTATCACATTCAAACCTTAGATATTCACAGTATAACATACTTCGGATCTAAATACAAACTATCATAAATCTCAAGATATAGACGTAGCACTAAGCACATGACTTATAAGAAAATCAGAAATCACTCGTCCAAAAGGGGTATAACTTTATAAATTAGCTCATCATTCACTATGGCTCGTGAAAAATAGATCTCAGGTGAAACAACTAACTTATCAAACATATGATATATAGCTTGGATGACTATAAAAATAACGAACATTGAATTGAATTGCCTACTCGAGACAAAACAAAAACGAAAATGTCGAAAAATTGTTGAAAATTCTAGCTCATTTTGCATAGACTCGTAACGAATTAAGCAAATGTATAGATACATATCAAATCATTCCCCTCCCCCACACTTAAAGATCAACATGTCCTCAGGTTGTGCAGAATTTAAGAAAAGATAAAAGAACTTAGCTGATTTGGTAATGATCCGAAGATTGGTCCGGAAGTCGACAACAATGCTGATGTCATATGGAGTCCTTCCCCGGAAAACTGGCTTCAAATCCAAAGTTAACTTGACAAAACGCATAAATGTACTGCGTCACTTGAAAAACATGGCAACATCTCGGGGAACATAGGGGGGTATAACACGGCAAAAATAATCATAAACAAGATAGAAGCACAAGATATAATTGCTCAGATTGAACAATCACCACACAGGGAAAACACAGGACACCTAAGCGTCAAACATAAAGCCACAGAAGCTTTACAATACAAATAAGCCCAACATGTGCATACAGAAATAAGGATAGAGGACACTACAAAGTAGCAGGGCTAGGTGCACTAAAAAGATAAATAAAAAAAAAGAAAAAGAAAAAAACAGAATAAAATACAATGCAACTAAATGATATGCAACTATACTAAAAAGTCAAAACGAAAATAAAGAAAATAAACTAGCCCAACTAAATCCATAGATGTCGCCCTAATCTAAGCGAGGTCAAATATATAAACATCTGCTCAATAACGCCACAGAAGCGCAACAAAATTCGATTATGCAAAGCCACAGAAGCTTGCCATGTGAAGTGTAGACGTGCCTTTAACAACCCTAACACCCTAGATAGACGACAAAAGGAACAGCATAAGTCAAATTTGGAATCACGTTTAGCTAGGTGAATTACTCAACATGGATTGCAATAGATGGAAAGAAAACCATAACGGTGAAAGAACAGGACATCTACGCATATATACAACGGCCACAGAGGCTCACAATAAAACATCCATGTCAATTAATGAAGCATGTATATAAAAAGTAATCAATTATTTAACATGGATTAGTAGATGGAAAGATATAAACATGCAAGTTCAGAACATCTACGCATATATAAAGAGGCCACAGAGGCTCACATAGGAACAACCATGTCAAATAATAGACGTATGTATAAAGATAAAATCTATTCACAACAAAAAAAAACTGACAGACTGGACTGGCGTTCAGTCAAGACAGACGGACGTTTAAAGCATATTCAGGGCGGACGGACGTTCAGGCATGCAAACGCCCGTCCTCCTGTAAATGATGAACTGGACGGACGTTTGGTTCTCTTAAGACATAACAAAGTTGGTGCATGTTGGACGGACGGACGTCCACTCACTATGGACGCACGTCTGGTAACCACAAAGAGTGGCCGGGCGTTCACAGAGAGCAGACTCCCGTCTGGCCTTAGCATAAACCAGAAAACGAGACACCTGAGCAACCTCATAAACCCTAGATAAAATCATAAACCCTAGAAACCTCAGAAACCCTAGAAAGCCTCTTATTATTTTTTTTATTTTTATTTTTTATATATAAACAAAGAAACAGAAAAAGAAACGGCAACAGAAACAGAAATCTACCTACGAAAAATTTAAAACAGGAAACAGGAAAACGATAAAAGGGAGAAAAGCGTGTTGAAATCTTCTGAGCCCAAAATGGAAGGGAAAACAGTGGATTTTGACCTCGAAAACGGTGTTGAATGGCCGTAGACAATTCACCACGTCGTCGGCGTCGGAACGAGCTTTCCGAATTGGGGTCCTGCGCGCCAAACGGACACTCGAGCCAAAAGTTACGGCCAAAATACTAACGAGTGCTAAAACGATCCCTTTTATCCAAAAGTTCGATCGCTAAAAACGTGGAGTCAGATAATTCAACCTCAGATGTCCCCGAATCAATGTAGAAACTAGAAAGGATAGAAACAAAAACCTATCTACGAAAAATTCGTAACAAAAACAAAAAAAATTAATAGAAACTAGACAACCGTACCGATTCCCCGGCAACGGCGCCAAAAACTTGTCACGGATTTTTGACGGACGTTTTCTAGGCTATACAATCCTTACCGGCAGTGTACCGGGTCAAATTGTAGTGCTAGTCTGATGAGTCAGGTCGTATCCTCAGGGAAATGAAGGCATAATTCAAAGTGTGGTTAAACACCAAGAAGCTATTATTAACTCGATCTAAGTCGCAGTTTTATCAGTTTTATCGGGTTAGATCGTTAGATTAGTTAGATTGTTAGTAAAGCAGTAAATAAATATATAAATATAAAAATAGATAATATATATATTTTTGGATCTAGCCAAGAATACTTTACTGAATCAATATCTTTTTGTAGTGAAATTGAATGAGACAGATCTTTTCCTTGATGCAAGGAAGTCAATTATGTATGAACCGGTGTACTTCTAAGCTAGACAATTCCTCCTCACACGAGCGTATGAACTTGTCATATGTCTAGTCCTCTGTCCAATGTCATCTTAAGCATGGGTCACTCCCGTTTTGTCATACGGCCAGTTTTAAGATATTCAATTAAACAGGTGATTTAACGTAATAATATCGTGAGCACAATTTTAATAAGATTTATCTCTCCCAAGACAAATCTGCCCCCGGGTAGGAAATCGGATTCCGTTGTCACTTTTCACTCGGCCAATTTTACCCTCCGGTCTTTCTATTACGATCTCGTATTCTAATCGCGAGTTGTCAATTCATTAGATTACGTTTCTAGTAAAAATCGAGTGGCTACTTCAATTTTTACTTTCATTAAGTGCAAGTAGAAAGAAATTCATTATAATTGGTTTTAATCATTATTACCAGAGTCGATCATCCATTTTACCAAAAAGATTAACTAATTCAGATTCATATCTTGGCTAGATATATTTTTAGCTTAACATAGTTAACATATATAATATATAAATAGAAATAGAAATAGTAAACATAATAATATTAGAATATATTACCGATTACAACTGTTGAATCGGGGTCGTTTCCACCGGATGTAGTATAACAAAGCTTCGATTTTAACAATCTTCGATAATTATTCCGCCATTACAACGGTACTATAACTACTTTATTTATATATATAAAAACATATATATACATACATAGACATATGTATATATAAGGGCCCAAAACATAAAAGAAATAAAAAGAAAGAGGTAGAGGAAAATATATATAGAGATTTATATATATATTTTGGGGCATCTTGAACAAATGGACTAAGGGGAGTATTTATAGGGGTAGTGCACCGGCTCGGGCCGGTCTTTTCCCGGCTCGGGCCGGTGCTACAGTGGAGATTCTCTCCTTGTCATACCCACGTGCTGTAATGATGATTATTCCGGCTCGGGCCAGACTTTTTCGGTTCGGGCCGGACTTTGAAAAATATCCTTCTTCGGTTTTCTACTGTTTCGATATTAATTCTTCAGTTTTTCATCACACGTACCCTGAAACAGTCAAAAACACGAGCCACAGTAATTTTGACCACAAAAACTTAAGTTTTATTAAATTTATAACGATAATATCTATTTATAACGATTTAGGTTTTTATGAGTTTTTAGTATATTTTTATGAAATTATACGATATTTTATATAATAATTACTACTTATACATTTTGATAAAACTTAGTAATTATGACTTGAATTGGCACAATAATGCTCAAAACGGTATCAGAAATGGGGTGAAATGTTATAATAATGAGTGTTAATTTATCTCTCATCACAACCCCCCACTTAGCTTTTGGTCGTCCTCGAGCAAAACAAGCGATAAAACAAAATGAATGAGAGATAAATTCATGAAGATATAAGATATAAGGGACAACCAGATGCTGCAACCATTAGAATTACAACCAGGCGTTAACCTCAATATAAATGTATAACAGTGTGTGTGTGTGTGTGACAAGCCTTTTCAATTTCCACTATCCTCTCTTGAATAATTCAAGCAAACGCACAAATATCCATTCAGACAATCCTAATGACTTTCCTAGGTATAGGCAGTAACATTTCCACAAAAAGTCCTTCCGTGTACTTATTAGGATAATCCCTAAAGCATATCATTCAGTTTATACTGGGGATAGTCAGAAGATAACTAAGTTTTCAACCATATTTCAATATTGTCATTTTTTTTTCACATTTGTAGCATATGCCTTCATTCCCAGCAATAGGACGTTTCGTGATAACACCCTAGCTGGACTACTATCATCAGGCAGTCGGGAGCTTTTAAACCTCATAGTGATATAGGACGTTTCGTGATAACACCCTACTGCACTCAAATCATTGGTAGCTACATCCGACATATAAATAGTTCATCTTAGTTTGGTATTCTTCCTTAACTTATATCCTTCCTATCACATTCAAACCTTCGTATATTCACGGTACACATTCAAAAGTTAGGTACTAAGTTACCGCAATTATCTATAGAATAACCACTAGGATACCGAATGGATACGCTTTAAAATTTTCCGCTTCAATATCAAAGGCTTTACGTGAAGGAATTCATGTTACACAAATATATTTGGAATTACAATGCACTTACGGTTCACGTTGGTTATACACATCCAAATTGATCATTATATCTTCAAATCCATGAAATATATACCTTATACAATTTATTTTAATCAACTAAATAATGCTCGGAAAAAAATCGAAAACTAAGGGATTTATTGATACAAAATAAACATTAATTCCATTGCTAGACCAACGACTCCACTCCCCACTTACGAACTTACATTGTCCTCAATGTAAAGTGAGTGTAAATAAGTTGTTGGGACAAAGAATGGTGCACTAAAACAAGTCAAAACAAATACTCGGATGATATTAAAGGGTGGGTGGGTGGGTTAAAGTTATGACCTCCTCAATTCCATAGTATTTGAACTAATACATGTCACACGTTATTTGAAATTTAAAACAGACTAGATCATGATATGAAATATGTGAGAAAGTATTAACTCTGAGTCTTTTATACCCAGATCCTCAAGGGTTATTTCAAATCGTTCTAACAACCTAAGTCCAAGAAATGACGCATTTGAATTTTTCTCTTTTTTTCCATCGGGATTTTCGGATAACCACCTAATCGTTCCCTTTTTAATGACATTCAAAAATTCATCCTGAGACTTGGTGAAACAAAATGAAAATCAATCCTAAGTATTAGCAAAGTATCATCCAAAGTATGAGTAATTATTATATTTAACATTTTTACGGGCTGCCTCCCGGTAGCGCTTTTGGTTAACGTCGTTTGCTCGACAAACTTAAGCAACTAATATAATATACTAAACTAAATGGGATACTTCTAACAATTACTCACCAAATCATGTAACAATTAAGCACACGAATCAACTAGAAATAAATGCTTAATGAGTAAATAGGAAGGATAGTACCCGTGATTTCACTATATTTATAGTCTATAGCTAGACTTTTCCTTGCTTCAGTTTTTAATGCACAGGTGGTGGGTCATCCTCACGCACCGCATCCGTCTTTAATACCGGTCTCCAACATAGAGCAGACAATTTCCACCAATCCAAGAGATTCTTGACCTTTTCCTTTGATTTTCGAGCTTTGGGTTTGTGAGCTTTTACATTATTGCTGAAGTCATCTTCTTCAATTACCTGTGTGTTAGTACGATCCACAACAAAAGGACACAAAGGGTCCACACAAGAACAAGATTATAGTGTAGTGTATGATTATTTCAATGAATTGTAAATGTTAAAGACAACACGCTCATTATTCATTCCCAAACTAAGCTCTCCCTTATAAACATCGATGAAAGGGCTATTAATGGTTAAGTGCCGAAAAGTGTCAAGAAAATGTGCATACTTCTTATCCAACTTCATCTCTTTGATTTCCTTTTTCAGGGAATGGGGGAGTAATTCAAGATCAATTAAAGTAGGGTTAGAATGTATACCTTCCTTACCCTTGTCGTTAAACGAAGATGGTAAAGCTTCCTGGAATGATTGTGCCTTTTGAGGACACCGTGTGTCATCATTCGTACCTTTTTCTTCAAAATATGCACCGGATATGGTGCGCCCTATCGATTGAATCGAGGTGAATTTGGGTTGAGCCGGATAAGGTTCGGTTTGAATTGGCCTTTCCAAACTTGATTCATTCTCAACATGATCATTGGTCAAGGTCCTACTCATTCTTGGATTTTTCAATATTCTAGGAACCTTGACCCATTCCTCATCCTTACTTCCGGGTTCAATATATCTGTTCTGTCTT
Organism: Gentiana straminea; assembly: GCA_036785695.1. Taxonomy (NCBI): domain Eukaryota; kingdom Viridiplantae; phylum Streptophyta; class Magnoliopsida; order Gentianales; family Gentianaceae; genus Gentiana; species Gentiana straminea. The sequence goes on along the minus strand of JAVUPR010000114.1, from coordinate 17,507,673 downwards.
AGGAAATCTTCAATAATGTCCTCTTCCTCTTTAGATTCCATGTTTTTCTCATATTTACCATCTAAATCATTCTCTACTTCATTAATTCTGATGTTTTCTAATCCATTACTTCCATAGATCCTTCCACTTCTAGTAATAACGAGCGAGCTACCTCTTTCGGGTTTTTTTCGCATTTACTTGGCGGCTCTCCCGGAGGTTTACTTGTTTTTACGTTCCCTTCCCTACTCAAATGATATTCCAAATTCCGTAATGAAGCTTCTACAATTCTCATTCGGTCATGTCCACTTATAGATGTTTTCAACGTACTCATATCCTTAGTGACTCGTACCTATAGAAGTCATCATGGTTTCCATATTTTGAGCTTGAGTTGACATCATACCCATCGATTTTCGATTAATTTCTCCCATATATCAACTCCTTCAAAGTTGAGTTGAACTTTGGGTGACTGGTATACTTTGAGTGGTATGTTGTGGATATGGTCTAGGTAATGATTGTAGGTTCTGATTCGAGGTATCTCCTTGATAAACTTGATTATTATATGGATTCTCATACTGGATTGGATACGGTGGTTGTCCTTGCTTACTAGGGGTTTCAGACCAACAAAAAGTAGGATGAGCTCTTCTAATAGCATTAAATGAGTTTGAATACGCGTTGTTCAAATTCCTATGCTGTTGCAAAAAACTCACATTTTCCCTTGAATAACCTTCTGGTTCTTCCATCCCTAATGACACATTATCATGACTTGAGTATTCATTTGGTAAGATATTTTCTGAGTTTATAGTTTTACTAGCTAATAAGCCGTCAAATTTCCTTCTCAAATTCTCCAAGTGTGCTAGAACTTCCGTATTTGATGTACATTCTCCTGCAAATGCTACTTTTCTTGTGCTAGAACCGGTTTCCCACATTCTGTTATTTTTGGAAATCGTTCTATATAGCATCGTAAACTATTTGAGCTTCACTCATCATTAACGAACCACCACATGCATGATCAACATCCGCACGTAAGTTTTTCCTTAATTTACGACGTAAAAGTTGGATTTGCATTTCTAAGGAATAACCATGATCGGGACAAGCTCTTAGTAGCTTTTTAAATCTTTCCCACGCATTCCCAAACGTTTCTTCGCATCCTTGTCTAAAATTAGCAATCTCGACTATTAATTCCAATTTTCTACCAGGAGTAAAATACTGCTTTAAGAACTTGGTTTGAATATCCTCCCAACTAGTCAATGAATGATGTGGAAGTGACAGAAACCAATCTCGTGCTCTTCCTTTTAAAGAAAAAGGAAACATAGACATCCTCGTTAATTCCCGATGAGCACCATGACTTTTGGCTGTATTACACAATTCTTCGAAAAGATAGAGATGATGATGTGGATCCTCATCATCTTCTCCAAGAAATTGGGCTCTTGTGTCAATTAAATCAAAAAGATGAGATTTTATTTCGAAATTATTTGCTCCTTTATTGGGTAAAAGAATTGGATTGTTAATCTGGTTCCTTCTTATGGTCTGATCACATATAGGTCTCGGGTTAGGCTGGTTTTGACGAGTATGCTTATTCCGATTCTGATTATTTCTATTATTCTGATTCTGGTTATTAGGTTGAGGTAAATTCTGATTAAGGTTTTGGCCATGCCCTTGAGCATGAGCAATCCCTTGTTCAGGTGTTTCACCAACGGTTTCGACCATTTTCGTAACTCGATTTGACAATTCTTGTGGAATAGAAAATATCGAATAGAAAATAACACGAAATCGATAAAAAAACCACATTTTTTTTCTCGGTAATTACCGAATCCACTCGGTATTTACCGAGTGTAATTTTTTTTTTTTTCGAAATTGGTATCTTACCAATAGGTAGGTACCAAAAAAAAAAATAACGAACCACGTTTACTTTCTACTATCGAAAATAGAAAATAACTCGAAATTGGTAGAAGAAGAAAATTGGTAACTAAAAGAAGGTAGATACCAACGGAAAATAAAAATAGAAATGTGATAAGAAGAGTGTTGACTTATCCTCGAGAATTTTGAGCTAATACAAGTAGTAACCATAGACACAATGAATTAGCGTCGTGTCCCCGGCAACGGCGCCAGAAAGCTGACGGACGTTTTCTAGGCTATACAATCCTTACCGGCAGTGTACCGGGTCAAATTGTAGTGCTAGTCTGGTGAGTCAGGTCGTATCCTCAGGGAAATGAAGGCATAATTCAAAGTGTGGTTAAATACCAAGAAACTATTATTAACTCGATCTAAGTCGCGGTTTATCGGTTTATCGGGTTAGATCGTTAGATTAGTTAGATTGTTAGTAAAGCGATAAATAAATATATAAATATAAAAATAGATAATATATATATTTTTGGATCTAGCCAAGAATACTTTACTGAATCAATATCTTTTTGTAGTGAAATTGAATGAGACGAGATCTTTTCCTTGATGATGCAAGGAAGTCAATTATGTATGAACCGGTGTACTCCTAAGCTAGACAATTCCTCCTCACACGAGCGTATGAACTTGTCATATGTCTAGTCCTCTCATTCAATGTCATCTTAAGCATGGGTCACTCCCGTTTTGTCATACGGCCAGTTTTAAGATATTCAATTAAACAGGTGATTTAACGTAATAATATCGTGAGCATAATTTTAATAAGATTTATCTCTCCCAAGACAAATCTGCCCCCGGGTAGGAAATGGGATTCCGTTGTCACGTTTTCACTCGGCCAATTTTACCCTCCGGTCTTTCTATTACGATCTCGTATTCTAATCGCGAGTTGTCAATTCATTAGATTACGTTTCTAGTAAAAATCGAGTGGCTACTTCAATTTTTACTTTCATTAAGTGCAAGTAGAAAGAAATTCATTATAATTGGTTTTAATCATTATTACCAGAGTCGATCATCCATTTTACCAAAAAGATTAACTAATTCAGATTCATATCTTGGCTAGATATATTTTTAGCTTAACATAGTTAACATATATAATATATAAATAGAAATAGAAATAGTAAACATAATAATATTAGAATATATTACCGATTACAACTGCTGAATCGGGGTCGTTTCCACCGGATGTAGTATAACAAAGCTTCGATTTTAACAATCTTCGATAATTATTCCGCCATTACAACGGTACTATAACTACTTTATTTATATATATAAAAACATATATATACATACATAGACATATGTATATATAAAGGCCCAAAACATAAAAGAAATAAAAATAAAGAGGTAGAGGAAAATATATATAGAGATTTATATATATATATTTTGGGGCATCTTGAACAAATGGACTGAGGGGAGTATTTATAGGGGTAGTGCACCGGCTCGGGCCTGTCTTTTCCCGGCTCGGGCCGGTGCTACAGTGGAGATTCTCTCCTTGTCATACCCACGTGCTGTAATGATGATTATTCCGGCTCGGGCCAGACTTTTTCGGTTCGGGCCGGACTTTGAAAAATATCCTTCTTCGGTTTTCTACTGTTTCGATATTAATTCTTCAGTTTTTCATCACACGTACCCTGAAACAGTCAAAAACACGAGCCACAGTAATTTTGACCACAAAAACTTAAGTTTTATTAAATTTATAACGATAATATCTATTTATAACGATTTAGGTTTTTATGAGTTTTTAGTATATTTTTATGAAATTATACGATATTTTATATAATAATTACTACTTATACATTTTGATAAAACTTAGTAATTATGACTTGAATTGGTACAATAATGCTCAAAACGGTATCATAAATGGGGTGAAATGTTATAATAATTAGTGTTAATTTATCTCTCATCAATTTTATCTAATGAAAAATAGCAAGTAATAAATTTATAAATCCGGTATTCCCAAGTGTAGGGATCGTAGTATAGCGATTAATACCGGAGTCGATCTCAGGGAATCGGGGTATCTAGTTCATTAATTTTCCTAAGATTGATACTATTATTATTAAAACCTAAAATAACGAAACGAAAAGTAAACTGGACAGGGGATTGTCAGTCCAAAGCCAGGAAACGATAATTGCGAACTTAAATCTAAAATATAAACTAAAAAGAAAACAATAAACAACTATGAATTTAAACAACGATGATCATGGTGATTAAACAATCGAACAAGTAATTATCCACCGATCCCGCAACCCTTAATTTCCTCTCTAAAGTTGTCTTGTGATGAGTCAACTAAAATTGTGGTTCACCTATCAAAGGTATGAATTTCTACTCTCGTAGATAATTCGCCTATCAGTCTCTCATCTCTCGATATATAAGATTGACGCTATCAAACCAAGGTGTAAGATCTCTCAATTTAGCAACCTAGATATTCAACCTATCAACTCTCGTTATGTCAAGATTAAAAATCTCATCTTTCCTATGGTGATCTAAGGTTTACACCGACTCTCGTCATACGGTAAACATCAATAAGCAATACATCTCTCGATATCGATTGCATAAACAATAAGCATATGGAAAAGATAACAACTTTAATCAAAAATCACAAAACAACCTTAAGATTGAAAAGAAAGAACCTGATGAAACGAATTTAAATAACTTGAACAAATCGTCTAGCCTCCAAATCATCCAGCAAAAATAGAAACGAAATCTAAATAAAAAGAACAACCCTCAGCCGGCCAAGCACCAAGGCTCAGCCGGCCGAGGTTACTTGGCTTGAAACTAGGGTTTTCTGTGTATGCGGCTGTGTAATAATATATCCCTAGGGTTGAAAATAGCGTTGGTATTTATAGAAAATAAAGTCGGCTGCTCTAAGTCGGCCGTGGACGCCCGTCCAGAGTGTTGGACGCCCGTCCAAGATGCCTTGGACTTGCTTCAGACGCCCGTCCACTCAGCGTCCAAACTCTCTGAATCAACTTCCTCCCTTGGACGCTCGTCCACTTCTTCAGACGCTCGTCCACTCTGGACGCCAGTCCAAGCTTCTGGACGCTCGTCCAGGATCGACTTAATCTTGATTTTTCCATACTTATCTCTTCTTCTTCGATCCAAATCATCATTATCTCTTCTATCATTAATGTAATTCGACTCTTATCTCTTTTTTTATCATCATTTGAGCATCAAACATGTACCTATAACACATAAAACATCGCAAAACGTAATATCATCCAAATAATCACAAAATCAAAATTAAAACACCAAAATTAACCTATTTTGCGAATAACTCATTAAAAACCTCATTTACTCAATAATTCCATTAAACACTCGTTTCTTATGCAAATTACACAAATATGAGGGAAATTACCATAAAATATATCAATATAAATCGTATAAATTCACCCTTAACACATGCCATTCCCGATGAGGGGAAATCGGTTCAGACATTGTGATTAAGGCGAAGTAAAGTAGAAGGTTATGCAGAGGTAGTTTAATAGGTCATGGTATATATAGATTAAATTTTTTATCGTGAATATCATACACGGCTACACCGTATATGGAAATACATATGTCACATATATATATATATATATATATATATATATATATATATATATATATATATATATATATATATATATATAAGTTCATAAACGTAAAATTCGTGTCGTCTCTATTTTCATATAACTTGTTACGATTTCAAGTTTGGTTTGTTTGGTTATTTGTGTGATTTAGTTGCATTGTTGGTTGTTAACATTAGTATTTACAGTCGATTATTTCTAAGTAACGGTGAGGTTTTGTATGTTAAGTTATGTGTCATTTAGTTGCGTTGTTTGTTAGTAAACCACGAGAGGATTGATGGAGATGCCGGACGAATCCGGCGAAACAGCACTGAAATACCTAATCTACAGGATGCCTCATTTCCGGCTGAGGCTTTACCAAGATGCTAAGTGGAAAGATGAACAAGAGAACCTACAAATCCTCTACGAGTCAGTGTCTATGGGACCTCATTTCTTGCAGGCATGAGGAAGGCCATAACTGGTGAGAAGGAATAAGTGTAAAAAAAAACAACCTAGACCTACAAGAACCTCGCTTTCGGGTGGAGGCTTTCACCGTAAGGTAGAACGGAATTCATCGATATTATTGTCGTTGTTCGTTCTTATTTGTGTTATTTTTATGTGTGATTCATCATCGTCGTTTTCGTTACATACATTGTCAGTGATATTGAGCATATGAATATACTAAGGCAATTATATTATATATGGCTATTAAATATTATATTACATTATAGTATACTAAGGCAATTATATTATATATAGGGCTATTAAATATTCATTCTAAATTATAGTAAGTCAAATTATGTTCACACCATTACAACAAGGCTATTAAATTATTATATACATTCAAACTATGTTTATTGAATTATATATATTAAGCACTAAAAAATTTAAATAATAAACGTAACAACAATATTATTGGCGTTAAACAATACTTAACGACAATATTATTGGCGTTAACATACACTTAACGACAATATTATTGTTGCTAAACACATATTTAACGCCAATAACTTCGAATATTTGCGTAAAATGATCCACATATTGGCGTAAAATCACCATTCAAAGCCTATCTATCATCGTGTTCTTCAGGAAATTCAAAAACAACCCCTAACCCTAACCAATCTACCTCTCCTTTTGCAAAATCTTGCTAAACAACAACAAGTATTCTTACAAATTGCACAACAAAAATACAATCAAATAATCAAAGATTTAACTTCTTATTCGAAAAAAATGAGAGATAGACATTAACATTAACCTCAGGGGCTATCTCCCGTTGTGGAATTTGATCAATTTGTTCCAAAGGAGCCTCAGAATCCACTGCAGGCGCAGATCGTTTTCTGAGAATTTTTGGGGGATATTTGGGGATTTTGCAGCAAATTGATAAATTGGGGGAGAAGAAGAGGGAACGACAATAATAATATCGAAAAGACGATTATTGGCGTAACGATGTATGTTTAACGCCAATAATATTACCGTTAAATATTTAACGGCAATATTATTGGCGTTAAACATACCTCGTTACGCCAATAATGAGCAGTTCTCTAAATGGGTGGTTTTACGACAATAATATTGTCGTTATGAGTGTATTAACGAAATATTATCGACGTTATACCTAAAACCGAATGTGGTTTCTTTTGCAACTTTAATTCCAGAGGGGGACGAAGCCTGATTTTCCAAAATCCCCGCCTAAAAGGAAGAATTTAAGAACTCACAATCTTCATCATCTTTACTTCTTCCCTCATGGTTCATTTCGATTTGATTGTTCTTCATTCTTTCACTCCTATTCCAGTTAAGAGCAACTCCAAGCGTTCTCATCAAATTTTACACCAAATCATCAATTTGAAATAACTTTTACACCAAATTTTATACATCAACTCCAATGGTTCTACACCAAAAAAGAATATTCTTGGTATATTCCATATCCATATTCAAAAAAGTTGTTTGATTTTTTACAAAAGAAAAAGAAAGAAAAGGAACAGTATTTGCCGGTGTGGTCAATCCACAAGCAAATTTGCCGGAGAATTTCATGTTTCCACCAATTTGATGAAGAAAATACATGACCATTGGAGTAGGATTTTCCATCAATTTGATGTTTTGATGGTGAAAAGAGCCTCCCTTGGAGTTGCTCTAAACCCAGATGACTGTTCCTCATTCTCCAACCAACCCAAGCTTTCTTCTTTATGCACTTCAAGTCCTCTATCTAGTTAGATTGACTTCATAACATACGAACTGTTACCCGAATTGGGTACATCCGAGTTGAAATATCTCATCGTTATTATAACAAAGCATTCAATTGTTTTTTTTTTTTTTTCTAATTTTGTTTTTTTTATCATCGATTGAATCCCTCATGGACATTGATTGAGCTTCAAAATTATGCTAGCAAGATGAAGATTTGTCCACATATATTTGGTAAATTTTGTTGGCACTTGGACGGAGAAAAGGTTGAGAGGACGGAGGTGTGTTTGTACCCGAAATTGAATTTGCGGCGGAGGATGAGGCCTCACGTGGATGAAAGAAAGGGCATTTATGTCATTTTTAATCTTATTTATTAAAAATTCCCCTGGTACTAATATTTGTGCCCTGGCCATACCGGCCGCTTTTGAAAGGGTCGATGGAAATTGTCTAGTCACATCAATATTATGCCATTAAATATTATTAGAAAATTTTGCGCCTCAATAGAAGACCAAAACTATGATATATGAAAACTAGAGAGTAATATCTACACATGGAGACGCCACATAAGTATTTTATATTATTTCTGTCTACTTTCTTCCGTTTATCAATACATACCGAACAAAAGTAAGGAATCAAAGTACACCATGTGTCCTTTCAAAAAAAAAAAAAAAAAAGTAAACCATGTGAGTTTCTTCTTTATACAAACCCATGTGAACATCTTTTTTAATTTTTGCCGTCGGTCAGAGAAAGACAAGTATAAAGTGGTTTGTATCCCGACCTAACAGAATAGTGAGGACGTTAATCATGATGACTCAGTGGTTCTTAAGGTGGAAGGACCAGGACCCCAAACCTATAAGGATTCACCCAATATTTATAGCTAACTCATACACTGCGGCTGATGAGATTCGATTCTGCGTTTTTTAATGTAATATGCCATCCGAAAATAAACTAAGTTACTCATGTGACTATGTGAGTATCCGTAGATCAAACTTATTTGCTTTTAAGGTATAGTACTACGGTAGATGAAGTCATAAAGGGTGTCTTTTAATACAACTACATTAACAATGAATCTACCTAACATTTTACCTATCCAAAGCGAATAGAGAAACAGTTCATGTCAGATAAATTGTATTGTCCCATGGCGGAAAACCGGAAAACATTACTAAAATGTAATGGTGATGCATAATGCAGATATACATTATTAAGAGCAACTCCAATGGCAGCAGCAAAACATCAAATTGCAGTGGGCAGCAAATTTGTTGTCGGGTCTTTCCCACCAGCAAACACTGTTTATCCTTTTTTTAAAATATATTGATATTTGAAGATGGAATATTCTAAGAATATTTTTTTTGATGTAGAACCATTGGAGTTGATTGATAAATTTGGTGTAAAACTTACACCACTGATGATTTGGTGTAAACCCTTTGGAGTTGCTCTAGTTAAGATATGAGTTTATTGTTAAAAAGAACAATTTGAATTTAGAAATATGCAAAGAGAACAGTAAAATATTTTTTTGGGTAAAAATGGTATGTCCTTATTTCAGTGTGATTTAAATTCTCTCGTACTCAACTACAAAACGAATATATCTTTTGATCTGATTGTCGAAAGATAGTAATTCTTTCATCATATTTTTCGTTTTTTTTTGTCCTCTTTATTTAGACATCTCATTTGATATTTTTTTCAACGTTATTTTCGAGATCATTTTTGAAAAAAACACATAAATAGTGAAATAGAGAAACATCGGATTTGAGATAAGTTCCATTGCAACAAACAGTGGATTTAGGTTTATGAATAATGGATTTGTCCTTACACCAAATTTATATTTTCACTGTCAAACAGTGGATTTAAGTTTATGAATAATTGATTTGTCCTTACACCAAATTTATATTTTCACTGTCTTGATTCATATTTTTTCCATTTTTTTTTTTTCTTTAAAACCACCACTTAAGATATAAGGGTTGAGATTTAACGATGAGAGGGACATTTAACTCATTGTTGTTAGCTTTGTTGACAGGATGATTATTAATTGATAAATCACCACATAGATAAGAATGAGTTCAAAAGTAAATAAAGTTATTATATTTCAAATAGATTTATTATCAATTTCAGGCTTATCTTAGATTTGTATTGAAGTTATCTTTAAAAATGTTTGTTTTGAAGTAAATTTCTCAGTTCTCTTCTATATATAATCAATCAATAAAACAACCATTTCACTATATTTGTCAATACATTATGTATTTTCTTTAATGGTTGATCATGAGAGCCGGAATGTTCGTAAAAAAAATACAAAAAAGAATGAACAACGACAAGAAAATCAAGTGAATATGTTCGGTTAAACAAAAAGAAACAAAAGAAAAAAAAAAAACGAGCATATAAGGTTATATTAAAGTGACCAGCACACTCAACAATAAATTAAATCTGCTGAAAGAAAATAAAGGTGCAGATAGAGTTAAGAGGACATCTGTATCATCAAAGGTCAAAAAGTCTTCGGGAGAAGTAAATAGGACAATGTTCAAGACAACACATGGATCAAGATTCCATCTTTCAAATTAATTAAATATTTTTCCGATGAAGACAAAAATACATTTATCAAGACAAATTATACTTGATTAATTCGCTGGAATCTATTACTCGGCGATTTCTATGGGGAGCTTAAGAAGGAAGTAAAAAAATCCATTGGAAGGCATGGTCAAAATGTTGCCAACCAAAAGCACAAGGAGGCTTAGGTTTCAAGGACCTGGGGTGTTTCAACCAATCAATGCCGGTGAAGCAGGCTTGAAAAATTCTCAAAGAACCGAATGCATTAACTAGTCGTGTTATAAAGGCCAAATACTTTCAACGCTGGCATTTTCTGACATGCGGTCAAGGCACTAATGGCTCTTACATTTGGCGAATCATTTTAGCAGGGAGAGATTTAATAAAATGTGGAGTTTGTTGGCGAGTGGGAAACGGGCAATCTATCAAAATCTTCAAGGACCCTTGGTTGGGTTGATAATAAATTAAGGGTAATATTGAGAAAATAGGTATAAATGTTGCATTGGTGATTTAGAATGACTTATATTGTGGGACAAAACAAAAAGTGTATGATGACTTATATTTTAGAACGAAGGTGGTAGATAAGATGCACGTGGTTCTTTAAACCTATTTTCAAGAAATGCCTGACCACGATGTAACGTCCCAATGTCCCATTGTACACGTGCTTTTGTGGCTTCGGTACATGATATTTTTCATATATATATATATATATATATATATATATATATATATATATATATATATATATATATGATTGAATGATTGAATAGTTATTGATGCCCAGTAAAATACATGTATGTTTCAGGAAGAATATGATACTCAAGATCCAAAGGGACAAGTCGATGTGGTTCTTTCATTTCTGTGTAAGCGATCTAAAATAATTGAAATAGTGGTTGCTTGTGATTTCGCTCTTGCTCATGTTGGATCTAAATGTATGTGATATAATTCACTTCAATCCAGGATCGTTATGTTAAACTATCAAAAATCTAAAGTAAATATGAAAACGGAAGCGTATCTGAATCTGTAGTGCTGCAGATCTCGCGTAGGATCTAGTCTTCTAAATCTACACACTTTCTGGAGCTGTTCAGAGAACCTTTGTAATCCTCTATAATCTCTCTGATGATGAGAGACATAAGAGTTGAGAATGGTGTGTGACCTAGGGACCGTGTCCCCTTTATATAATTAATTACATTTTAGGTATTTCCATCTCTAACCATCAACGAAATGGAAATTTCCTTTTAGTCTCTACACATAAAATACCCACACCCTAATGATAAATTATAGCTCAATAACCGTAAACCGAATTAGATCACTTTTATATCGAGCTAATATTTATCGACAATCCATAATAAATAATTATTTTAAATATAAGCCCAACGTTGGATTAACGATCCAATAGCTCAATCCGGGGTCTGTGCAGCATTTAGTAGAGGTAAATAAAACCCTTCAGATATCGTGTTCTTTCTTTCCGCTTTAACGTGTAATGTTTACATTATGAAACTCTCGGACATGTTTCGTATCCTTTGCAGAGACTAATGAGAGGATATGCTCTCTGAATACCACCCCAGATGAACATATAAGAAGCTTTTTTTACAGTAAAAATAATGATTCGCTTATCACAGTATAGGTTTATGCTTCAGACAATTACGTGATCTTTGTCTGTTGACCAATGTAGCGTGGCCCGTATCCGTATACGGCACGTATACCCGTATCTTATTGTTTTTTAAAATCTCGCACCCACGTATCCCGTATCTGCTTATCCGTACCCGGGCCCATGCCCGGGCACTTGCATTTTGGACAACTTTTTATGTTACAGCGCGCCCAGGAATTATGTTGCTGATATATACAAAAGCTAGTGGTCATGTCCCATTAAAGATTCTATCAATTGAAGACGGGACTGTTCTCAAATCATTCAAGAATCTTCTCCATCGAAACAAGAAAGTGGATTTCATCGAACAGTTCAACGAAAAGATTCTCGTCAAACAAGAAAACGAGAATCACCATATTCTTGATGTATGTAAGTATTTCCACGTCTTTTATTGATCACGACACATATATCAGCTTTCGAGCTAAATCGGATTCTTCTTTTTCTTGTAGGTGCGCAACTGGTAAAGCTGATTTCATGACACCATCAGCATTCATATTTCTGTATGATAATCAGTTGTTCGTGACATTCAGAAACAGAACAGTGACTGTTTGGAACTTCCGGGAGGGGGGGGGGGGGGGGGGGGGGGGGGGGGGGGAAGCTATTTTTACGTATTTTGAGGATCACCGTTTCGTGCACGCTCTATGCACGTTCCGCGTATGTTCTATGCACGCTCCATAGCCTAGAATGAAAAACTTATCATTTCACATTCCACGGAACGAAAACTTTAAAATGTGTGAAGCAAGGAGGGAAGGATACGGAGGGTTCTGAGCTTTGGTTGTGTTTTTATTTTCTTATGCAGAATGTTATGTTCTTTTGTAGTAATTTTAATTTGGATATTATGAATAATTGTATTAAGTTTAAGACTATGAGTACTAAGGTTTTTTTATTTTTATTTTTTTAATTAAGTAGCAATTTTGTTGAAAGCTAAAAATATTTTTGAAACTCATAAGCCGAGTTTCATAACTCTTTATTTTTTAAAAGATAAAAAAGTTTTTGTAAAAATCACAAGGCGAGTTTCTTAGCTCAAGAAACAAAATCCTCTGTGTAACGATTATTTTTCTTCTTCGATCGTCTACCAGCCATTATATGAATTTTTTCAAGTTCAAATGTTTCGTGTTCGATATCCGAAGAGTAGTTTTTCTTTTTCTTGATTTTACCAGACGATGCCTTCAAAGTCTGTAGAAGCTCTTTATCTTTGTCCATTGAAGAATCCGCTTGCTTGGTGATAGTATCCGTTTGGGGAGGTGAAGATAACTCTTGTTGGGTTGTCTTTGGATTTGGGTTAGTCGCATTGGAGTCGTCTTGTATATTTTTGGTAGGTATTGAATCCTGATTGGGCTCCCCCATCGGTTCTTCTTCTATAGCTGTGTCGCTTGCGGAGTCTTTGTTGGTCTTCTCTTTATTACTGTCGTGTACCCTACAAACTCAGCCTCATTGCTATTCGAATGAGTATTGCTTGTGGATGGTATAGAAACCAAGCCTACGTTAACACAGTGCTCAAATTTATCCTTTCATTTGTCCGCATTGACTTGTGCATCAGGGGGCTTTGGTTGTTCCACGGAAGCTTTCACCGCATATATTGGTTCCGGTTTACTAGTAGTAGATTTATTCAAAGAGGTCAATTCCGGATGTTTGACAATGCAATGATCTTGATTGTGACCCATGTGACAACAATGAGTGCAATAGGGCCGAGAGCCTTCAGGAGTGATAGGTTGCCAGAAACCATCATCATTTTCCTTTTGAATCCATATGCAGTTTGGAAGATTTTTCAGAACTTCAACTTCAACCTGAACACGAGCCAAAACGGTCTACGTAGTTCAGCCGTAGTTGCATCAATGCATAAGGGCTTTCAACCCGATTGCATTAAACTAAAAATAAAATCCTTGTTCATGAGATGAACCGGCAATTTGGGAAGGGAAATCCAAACTGGGATTATGGAGGATTCCCGATCAACATGAAAATCAACAGTCCATTTAAAAACCCTCATGTTCTTGTTACCCACTTGCTAGGAAGCTTTCGAAAATAAACGGATATAGTCTACTGTTGGATGTAATATCGCCGGACGGATCTAGATCCGTCCGATTACGCAGCGGAATAACAAGGATCACGATCAATATAACATTAAAGCACATAATTTAAGATCTACCTACAAGAAGATTAGATCTACTTACCAATCAAAAGATAAGTCGAGATCCAAAGAATAAGCCGAGATCCGAGAATCGAGAAGCCATAGTCTTTCGATGTGTATCTCCAAGCAACAACCGGTGTATGTTGATCCTTGATGCTTGACCTCCTTGATATGCTACCCGGAAAATCCCGAAGATTTTCTCAACTCAAAACCCAAATAGGAAGTCGACATCTCCCCATTATAATTGTGTATATGGCCTGTTTTTCATGTTGTGTAGGATTTAGGAGAGCTCTCTTTATATAGGAGAGAAATCCTTGTCCTCCAAGGATTTAATAATTAATACAAAATCAATTATAATAATCCATATTACATAAAAGATACACCTAGAATAATCTAGAACAAATATAGAATATTTAAGGATCAATCTAATATTTTTCCAGTTAATTATTTAACAAATAAACAATTAATCACATGTCATATAATTATCCAAGAAAACTAATTTCTTGATAATTACTAAGATAAAAACACGCCAACCCTAGTCAAATAAGGCTAGCACACGTCTTTTACACTATTGAGCCGAGTCCACGAAAAATGTCTTTTCCATGTATTTTATTATTTAGTCCAATAAATAATTAATCGCACATCAATTAAATAGTCCAACTACTTAATTATTATTGAGGCCCAACGTCAAGAAACATATGCATGTTAGGAGCCACATCGGGGACCTGAACCTATAACCAGTAGCTACAATAAATTAAATAAAAATATTCATCGGACAGAATATTTCTTATTCAATATATTAATTCCGGGATTACGCCACCATAAACCCGGAACTAAACTCTATCGATTATAGATATATACTTACACTCTAATCACTGAGTCGATAAGCGTCCATTAATATAATCATTACATACGGATAAATCCTCCATAGACTGTTCGTTTTGATTCGGGATATTTCCGTAAACCCTTCTCAAAACATCTTATCTTTATTTACCATTAACCCCCTAGTGATCAATTAGTTCATAACTAATATAATATGAACCGGGCCCATCGATCAGTTTCTAGGATTAACAAATAAGGGAACTATCTGTCTACTTCCCGCAGGAAGGAATGGATTCCATATCTGTGAAGTCACAGACTACTTATTCATTCCAGAATTGAGCCAACGAGAAGTGTTCAGATCACATGTATCCAAGTGATCCTTAACTAACCCATCAAACCCTACTTTGAACCAAGCAGTAGACTGTGATCACATCGGGATTGAGATTAATCCATATATGATCATCTTGTGATTCGATAAGATTTCTCGATCACGGAATTATATCGAGAATTCAAATCAAATTGGTCCAGTCCTATATGATAGACATCATATATAAATGCCCCACTAGGTACCCTATACCGACGGTCCGGATAAGACGGTCACACCGTTAAGTGTTCTTGGTGCATTATTGGTATATTAATCATGAGACCCATACTCTGATTAAATTCACCACGGACTAAATAGTTTTAAGCATATCAACACTAACTCAATCCTCGTGTGTATGCCATGCACTGAGTTATGTGATTACATACCGATATACTTAGGGTTTTCAGCAGTGTATTAATATAAGCATAAATAAAAATATTAAGATGAATTATAAATCCTGTCAAAAACAATTACAGAAATTATCTTTCGGACACTACACCTAACATCTACGTCATGTTGAAAACGAATCAAAGCATACTTATTGTCAAGAAGACCTAATGCGTAATGACCTTTGAAATTTTTAACATCCAAATTTTTTTTTGATGGTATCGAGTGATGGCCGGCCCTGAGAAAATTTTCCGACGAGTGAACGTTGGAAACCGGCTGCCAGAACTTTCTCCACTTCAGCTGGGATGATTATGGAAGGTTCTCCCTTGAAAGTAGAAGACCGAAGGGTTTCGGCCTTGAAAGGAGATGCTCCATTGCCGGCGATGTGCGCATAGCTAAGCGGTTGTTTCGAGGTCGACGGTTGCTGAGAGTCTTGAGAGACTGAGGGGTCCGGTGGCAGCCCCGACATGGGGTGACCGGAGCAAGCCCGCCCTGATCGTTGATCGCTTTTCCCACCCTCCAGGTCGCCGCCGCTTATTATCCTAGGGTTGCCGCTTAATAATTTTTATTTGGATGTAATGTTTTTATTTGGATGTTATGAATAGACCAATGATACGGGCAAACGGTTGTCCACAACGAATGACACAATGATGATCTACACGGTTGATCATGTTAGATTTACATCTGATCAATTTAGACACATAATCATCATCCTCGTGCTCACCTTCCTCTTGACCCAGCGGAAATCCAAAAATACGTGATAAAAAAACACGATCAACGGTATTGGGTAAAATACCAATGCAATCTGGAACCGGTGCCTGCAAAGGGGCATTTGTCCCGCGACTCCCACCATTGGAGAATGCACCGGTCATAGTAGAGGTGGAAACAACCCCATATCATCACAAGATCTTGAAATTCAATATGCTCTCGACATATTGGACATATGATATCATCTTGCACATTCTCTATTTCTTGAATCTTGAAATTTTGCAGAGTAAGAAATTTTGCAGAGAAGAAACTATGACTTAATGATACAGGCTACAGCACATTATATTTAAAGAGGAGGATGGGGGCAACATTAATATTTTGTTTTATTCTTCAAATCGGCAAGAAAAACATTTATAGTATGTTGTATGATGTACCTTTATATAGTAGGAGGAAGGTGAGCACGAATACATTTTTCTTTCATCTGGAAACGATCTGTATTTATTGATAAAAATGTGGGATCAACCCCAAGAGTTACAACCAAAAAGGTTCAAAAGGTGGTTTGTCTATCTATACATCAGTCTTCCCAAGCCAGTGATTGAGCTAAAATTTACCCCAACAAAAACAATTTATAAAGACTCGAAACCATGGGCAAACTAACTCTCTAACCGGCAGTGTACTGGGTCGATTGCTAGAATAGCTACAGGAGTACGAGGTCGAACCCAAGGGAAAAGTGTTTGTGAGTACTAAAGTGAACGTGTTACTTAGTCTGGGTGATCAATCTTTTTAAAGTGCTTGTTTACTACAACGACACTAAAGTGATTTCTATTAACGAGTCTAAAGATAGATAAGAAAGAAAGAAGATTGACTACTCGGTTTTTAACGTTATACTAAGGGATATAGCCGAACCATGATCAAAGTATCTAGTTTCAACCCTAAGGGTAGACAAAACTGGGAGTGTGCATTGTAACAAACAAACTCTCGCATTCAATTTCACGGGTGCGTGCTCCTAATTCCGGTGCTAAGGTCTGAACAACTCTCTCCTAACACCTTATGCCATGTTAACTACCCTTCCTTTTAGAAGATTCACTAACAAGACATGTTAAGCACTAGAGCCGCTTAAACGTTAAAACGAGTAACCTCGCATTGGGCTCGGGCTTAACAACTAAGCCGAGTCTACGCCGCGATCGTAGAACCCCTTTTCCCATACCTCCCCGCAAAATACATATGTAAGATTGGTATGTGAGATTACTAAATTAGGTGATCAATCTAATCTAGCGATGTTATAATAAGTTCTAAGACGTGAAACAAGCAAGATTAAACAATAAAAAGCACTACCCACTCCCAATTTCGTCACCCAAAGGGTGATTTCACCAAATTTCACATGATTCGACTATGAAAAGGAATTAGCTACTCATTATAGTAGTTAAAACATACATAAAACAGTAAATGAAAGCCATAATAAGTAAAAGAGAAGAGAAATTTACCATAGAAGTGAGAATTTCGAAATTTAGATCCAAAAAGTACACTATGAAGAACTAATTAAAAGATGGTGTCTTAGTGTTTACGGTAGAAATCTGAGCTAAGAAATGGAAAGATTAAGCTAAGATTATACTGATTTAAGCTAAGAGCATGTATTCTAAGCTATTACAAAATTCGAGCTAAGAAATGGGTAGGGTTTTGCTAAGAGAATGGTTATTCCAAGAAATAGTCTAAGGGGGGTATTTATAGGTGGGGGAAAATCTGCAAAATTCTGGCCTCAAACGCACATTTGGGAGGTCGAACATGGCGTTTCACATCTTCAAACGCGCGTTTCGCATAGGGCAAACGCGCGTTTCGCATAGGGCAAACGCGCGTTTCGCTTCATTTCTGGGTAGGCTCTTGTATGATCTTCAACTGGAACGCACGTTTAGGAAGTTGAAACGCGTGTTTGGAGGACTTGGAATGCGCGTTTAGGGCAATTTGAAACGCGCGTTTAGAGAGGTTGAACTCTGATCAAGCTGGTGGCTTCTGAAACGCCCGTTTGGGGGTTCAAACGCGCGTTTGAACCCCATTTGCTCCAAAACTTCAACTTTTCTTCCCTTTTGATCTCTCCTCATGCCTCGATCATGCTTTTCACCATGAATCATCACCTTTCGGGTCCTCAAGACACTAATAACCTAAAACATCATGAACGACCAAAACATCCAAACAATTCCGGAGGGTAAAAGTGCTCGGGAATAGGGTTAATATCAACAAAAAGGGGTAATAATCCGTCAAAGTAACGGATTCACTCCCCGTGCCATAAACTCATGATATCACCTCAAAAACGGTCTAAATATCCCAAAAACGTGCTAAACATATGGTAAACGGGGGTGGGAAATGCACCGGAATCACGTAAAGTTGACTCCCATCAGCCAGCTTGAGATTTCAAACTCAACTCAAAAATTTTGAAATCAAGACGTGTGTAGGCGGTCTCTGGGTGTTTGGGTCATGCTGTGCTTTGTTTCTTCAAAACCAAATGATGTACAGGGCCTCTCTAAATATGTAGGGCCAATCTTTGTTGTTCCGAAATGTCTGCATACAATTAGAAATCCAGATTTTAACATCTTGGGGTGAGAAGAAGTCTCTCCACTAATTCTTTGGTAGTAAAGCTTTCCAGATAAGGTGTGAAGTGTCACAGTCTCTTAAGGCATGCATATTAGTTTCGGTGTAGTGGTTACATTGGATGCATAGGGAAGAGGGACTCACATGCCTGTTGTAAAGGAATTCCATGGTAGGTAGAGACCCGTGGAAAGCCTACCAAAGGAGGAAATTCAGCCTATTGGGGCCATGAAGCTGCCTGACAAGATTCCAATGGTGTCTGCTTGATCTTCTATGGTTTCCCTTAAGAGAATTAGATCATCGGCAAAAAATAAGTGTGATAGGGGTGGGCCATTTCTGCCAATTTTAACAGGTTTCCACTTCTTAAGCTAGATCTGCTGTTCAATAAGGAGGCTCAGAATCTCCATGCACAAATCAAAGAGGTAGTGGGCTAGAGGATCACCCTGCCTAAGGCCTCTTTGTGGGGTGACTGGGGTCATTTTATTTCCATTCCATAACAAAGACATCTTGTTGGATTTGAGATTGAACATAATAAATTGTGTAAGTGTCTCAGAAAGACCTATACGGACAAGAATCTTTTCTAGGAAACACCAACTCACCATGTCATAAGATTTTTCCAAGTCAATTTTGAGCATCATCCATCCTTTCTTTCCCTGCTTATGTCTAAATTGGTGGAGGACCTCTTGAGCTATAATGATGTTGCCTGTGCTGCCTCTATCGGGGATAAATGCCGATTGGTTCTACTGATAAGTTTACCAATGACTGACTGTAGTCTATTTGCCAGGATGTTCGGTAAAAACTAGTTTTAAATTTATAACCGAAACACCCCAAGTATAAGGATCGTAGTATAGGGTGTTTACGGGTCGTCCTAAGGGAGTGGAATGTTTATCGGATTCAAAGAACAATTATTCTATCGATTATGTCACGACTATTAACTAAACTAAGGTTGAAACTAACTAAAACCTAAACCTAAGAACTGAAACTAAAACAAGAGTAAAAACAAGCAAGAAAAATAAGAAAACAGAAAGCGAGACGAGCGTTCACTTTGGTGAACGAGCGTCTGAAAACGGAATCTAACGGACGGGCGTCTGCTATTGCGGACGAGCGTCCAACTACGAACTGAAACGAAACGTGCCAGAAAACTTGCAGAAAACCAGGGTTTATCAAACTAGAACTTAACTAAACTTAATCTAAACGATTTAATTAAAACAATTAAAGGAAAACACAGCAAGGCGACCAGATTCCACCTATCAACCAACAATCCCAACTAGATGGTGATTAAAAAGACATAGTTTTTAGTAGTGATTTATTCACGAATTCAATTAAATATCTTCAATCAAATTCTAGGGTTTCGTTTATCTTTTCAAACAAACTAAACATGCAATCAACACGAAATCACGAGGTTGTTTCCAAACTCTTACTCAACTAATCATGCATAATCTCTTAAAACACAAATAATTGCATCACTTTGAACAAAATAGAACTTAAACATTATATTTCCATATAATCATTCAAGCATCACATATAAATAGATCGTTTCATCAAATCTTAATCCAATAAAACATAACAATGCAAAACAGATCCAAAGTAATGAAAAACTAAATCTTTTACTCACTAAACATAGGCATAAAATCTCTAGTTGGTTGTGTTGATGATAAGCTTCCTCCGTCGACTCACTATGCAAGGCTTTTAGCCAACAATCATGTTGGAGATGATTGTTGGGTTGGAGAAGTTCATCTCTCGTGAAATTAGGGTTCGGCCGCGACTTTGTGGTGTAAAATTGCGATCTCGATTATTTGGTATGAATTAGGGTTGGGGCTGCCGCTTTATTTATAGGAATAAGAGGCGGTTAGGGTTAAGTCGGCCTTGAACGCCCGTCTGGTCTCGTGGACGCCCGTCCAGAATGCCTGGACGCTGAGTAAACGCTCGTTCATCCTCCGTCTGAACTCTCTGAATGTAAAATACGATTCTGGACGCTGCATGGACGCCAGTTCACTTCTGGACGCTCGTCTGGATCAGTAGACGCCCGTTTGGAATGGACGCTGCACGAACGCTCGTCCAAGATGCTGAGGGTCGGATTTCTTCATCTTTATCCAATTTCTTCAAGCCAATTCCAACTCTATCTCTTATAATTCGACTTGAGCTTCATTTATCCTCTTTATGCACTCGAAAATCAACACCTACATGATAAATAAACAATGCAAAAATGTAATAAAATCCAAATAATAATAATTCCATTAAATCAACACTTAAAATCATCAATTTTGCATACAACCCTCTTAAAATCATCTTTATTAAATAATTACACTTAAAACCTTAATTCTCATGTAAATTATGCAAATGTGGGGAAAATAATAATGAAATAAGCCCTTAATAATCATATAAATATGGCCTTAACAACACCCCCACACTTAACTTTTTGTACGTCCTCGGACAAAACAATCAAAACTATAGCTCAACTTTATAAATAATCCACATAGATCTCCAACTCACGTAACAAAAGATACAACAACTATAGCAAATGATACCAACACAGAGATAGACTCGGTGTAAGTGTGACAAGCCATTCTCAATCTAACAAGCCTTTCAAAGAAATATCCTCTCGAAATTCCAATGACTATCCTAGGTACAAACGAATAGCTCCACTCAAAGCCTTCCCACGCACTCGGTAGGATAATCCACAACATATCATGCGGTTCTACCGGGTATAAGATCCATGATAACAAAGACTTCACTTTATTTTTACTCATCATTTCCAAAATTTTCAAATTTGACGCATATCGAAATGAGCTCTTACCCATCATAGTAGAATAGGATGTTTCGTGATAACACCCTACCTTACTCAAATCATAAGGTAGCTTCTTCTAACCGTCGTGAGCTTTTGGTCATCATAGTGGTATAGGACATTTCGAGATAATGCCCTACCTCACTCCAATCATAAACCAACTTCCGACAAACGTATTTATTAATAATTGCTCACTCACTTTATTCATTCACTTTTCACAGTCATAAGTTACATCTCACTTATCACATTCAAACTTTATGATATTCACAGTACACGGTCTAACTAAGGTGTTACTATACTGACCTTCCTAAGATAAATCACTAAAACAATGAAAGGATATAGTTCAAAAGTCATGCTTAAGAATCAAAGGCTTTCGTGAGTGAAAAACGAAACTATCTCCATAAAAGTAAAACATGCTATAATTATCTCACTAAGTCACATACTATCATCGTTAGAAAACTACAACTAGCAAGCATCTAGTTCCAATTATATGCTCGAGACTCACAAAAAATTTTAAATTCCGCAGAAATTTAACATTCACTCATATTTCAAAGGATATAGCATAAAAACATACCCAAACACCCCCCCACACTTAAATCACATTATGTCCTCGAATGTGCGAGAATAAAAAGAAAAAGAAAACTTAGTTTGGTTTCAATAGTGGTTGTCGGATGAAAGTTGGCGAGAGGTCGGGCCGGAGCATGAACGTACCGCTACAACTCGAATAGACAACAACTTTGGACGGTAGTAACTCGAAAACCTGCTCAAAAGTATCCGCAACACTCGACATACCATATAATCTCGGGGTACACGGGGTATATGAGCAACACATAACACAAAACACTTACAATGAACGTAAGAGGAATAACCATCAACACAAAATCAACTGAAGTATTAATTCTAAAACAATAAAACAGAACAACCTAAGAAAAGGAAACGAACAAAGAAAACTAGGCTGCCTCCTAGGAGCGCTCTTTTAATGTCAATAGCTTGACACAGATTCCAAAAGATCAACCCGGATCGGGCCACTTTGGTTTAACAGCCGCCACCTCAGTATCGGAATCAGGAGTATTGGGGCGGAAATGATTTTCACCACAACAACAAGTCAAGTGTGCTATAAGATCATTAAACTTTTCTCTCCAAACTACACTGACTCTCTTCTTCTTGTTCTTGCGGATGACAGGCGTAGGTGTGCTAACATGCTCAGGAGTCCCAGAAGAAGGTTCCTCACAGGTAGAGGTAGGAATGTCATCATCGACTCAAAGAAATAAGATGGAATCTCCTCACAAATCGGGACTTCGTACTCTCATCTCTTCTTTGGAAATAAAGAGTCTCGGGCTTTTCCTTTGGTTGCCCAAAATATTTCTTAAGTCTATGACCATTCACTTTGAAAGCTTGATTACCATACCCGTTCAAAGTAATTACTCCACTTGGATTAACCTCGAGAATCTCAAAGGGACCAGACCATCTAGACTTGAGTTTACCTGGAAACAGGTGAAGTCTAGTATTATAGAGTAAAGCCATCTCACCAACTTTGAATTCTCGGTCTTTGATCTTAGCGTCATGGAGTATCTTCGTTCTTTCCTTGCTAAGCTTAGCATTCTCGTACGCACGGAGTCTGAATTCGTCGAGCTCGTTCAATTGTAACAACCGTTTCTCCCCACAGAGTTGGCTATCGAAATTTAAGAATTTAATTGCCCGAAAGCTCGTGTTCAAGTTCGACGGGTAAATGACAAGATTTGCCATAGACCATTTGGAAGGGTGACGTGCCCATCGGGGTCTTGAATGCGATACGATAAGCCCACAATGCGTCATCCAAACTTAAGACTCCAATTAGATCTATTATTGTTCACGGTCTTCTCTAAAATTCTTTTCGGGCTCCGGTTGCTTACCTCGACTTGGCCACTAGTTTGAGGATGATATGGTGTACCAATCTTATGTTTGACACCATACTTCTCAAGGATCTTGTCAAGCGGCGCATTGCAAAAGTGAGTACCTTCATCACTAATGAGTGCTCTCGGACGACCAAATCTAGTAAAGATATTCTTTTGCAAGAATTTCTTCACGACTTTATGATCATTAGTTTGAGTAGCTATGGCCTCGACCCACTTTGAAACATAATCCACACAGACGAGGATATACTTATTATCACATGAGGATGGAAAGGGTCCCATAAAATCTATGCCCCATACATCGAAAACTTCGCATTCAAGAATGGGCTTAAGTGGCATTTCCATCCTACTACTCTGCCGTCCAGTTCTCTGGCACCTATCACAACCTTTACAAAAGGATTCTGCATCCTTAAACAGGGTCGGCCAGTAGAATCCAGCTTGAAGGATCTTTGCAACCGTCTTTGGTGTTCCATAGTGACCTCCGGTGGGACCGCTATGGCATTGTTCTAGGATATCCCACTGATCATGCTCAGGAACACACCGTCGAAGCAACCCATCTTTACAGACTCTGAACAAATAAGGATCTTCCCATACGAGATATTTAAGATCAGAAAAGAACTTTTTCTTCTCCTGATACGTCATATCCTCTAAATGACCACTCGCTAAATAGTTGACGTAGTCAGCATACCACGGCCTAACCGTTTCAAGCTTCATCAATTGCTCAGTCGGAAAATCAATGCCTATATCATTGTGATTCTCTCGCACCCTCATTTACTAAGCGAGATAAATGATCACCACAATATTCTCACTACCTTTCTTATCTTTAATCACAAGGTCAAACTCTTGTAGAATTAAAATCCATCTAAGTAACCTTGGTTTGGCATCTCGCTTTATCCATAAGGTAGCGTAAAGGCCGCATGATCTGTCCATACAATCACTTGAGACCCGAGAAGATAACTTCTAAACTTGTCAATGGCAAAGACGACGGCTAAGAATTCCTTCTCGGTCGTAGTATAATTGCATTGAGCCGGGTTCAAAGTACGACTCGCATAATAGATGGGCTCCGAACCTTTTATCAACTCTTTGACCCAAAACTGCGCCTACGGCGTAATTAGAGGCATCGCACATCAACTCGAAAGGCTTGGTCCAGTCAGGTGCAACTAAAATAGGGGCACTGATAAGCTTATCTTTCAAACAATTGAAAGCTTCTTTGCACTTTGCATCGAACAAGAAATCGACATCTTCCTTCAAGAGATTTGATAAAGGCTTGGCAATCGTAGAAAAGTCTCGAATAAACCGCCTGTAGAAGCCAACGTGTCCTAGAAAACCTCGTACCTCTTTCACTGTTTTTGGGTACGTCATCCGTTCAATGGCTTCGACCTTAGCCTTATCAACTTGAATACCGGCATTGGACACCTTATGTCCCAAAACGATTCCTTCGTCTACTAGAAAATGGCATTTCTCCCGGTTAAGCACCGATTCTTCTCAACGCAACGTTGGAGTACCATATCTAGGTTCTCTAAAATTTCATCAAAACTATCGCCGTAGGCGAGAAGTCATCCATGAAGACCTCCATGCATTTCTCAACAAGTCCATCGAAAATGGCCAACATACACCGTTGAAAAGTCGCGGGTGCATTGCATAGACCGAATGGCATTCTACGAAAAGCAAAAGTACCAGATGGACACGTAAACGTGGTCTTCTCTTGGTCATTGGGGTCGATGGCTATCCGGAAGTAACCGAGTATCCATCGAGAAAACAATAATACTTGTGACCACTCGGTCTTTCAATTAGTTGGTCAATGAAGGGTAAGGGGAAGTGATCTTTTGCGGTGACTTCATTCGGTCTACGATAGTCGATACGGACTACGTAGCCGATCACGAGACGTAAGGCAACTTCCTCCCCTTTTTCATTCTTTTCGACCGTGATTCCACCCTTCTTTGGCACAACTTGAGTAGGACCGACCCACTCGCTATCGGCGATTGCATAGATGATGCCCATGTCAAGCCACTTTATCACTTCTTTCTTGACAACCTCTTGCATATGCGGATTCGGCCTTCGGCGAGGTTGTCTTACCTTTTTAGCTCCTTCCTCCGTTCGGATTTTATGCATGCATATGTCCGGGCCGATCCCTCGGATATCACCCACTTGCCAACCGAACGCGAGGATGTTTTTCTTAAGCACTTCTATCGGCTGTGCTTCTTGATCTTGGTCGAGTTTCGAAGAAATGATCAAAGGCAATTTATCTCCATCCTTAAGAAAGATATACTTAAGGTGTTTTGGAAGCGGTTTAAGCTCTAAATCAGTAGGTGGTTGCTCAATGCTAGACTTTAACGGGCCACCTTTCTCTTTATGAGCTTGGAGTGGTTGACTAAAGAATAACTCATCTTCCCGAGGCTCAACCCCAGAAAGGTACTTGGATCAAATCATCCATCGGAATCCTCCGGTCAACACTTGCTTCCTTTTTCTTGTGATCGATCATTTTTCTTAACTCTTCATCTTTAAGCTCTTCTGCCTGCTCTTCCCAATCATCTACTTCCCAATGAGTAGCTTCTCTCCAAAACTCTACCTCGTCCCAACTACCCATCGAGCTTCTTCTTCACCAGGGGATGAAGTCTTCCCGACTCGGCTCTTTAAAATCATCGTTTGTTCTTTGGGCATCTCCATGCTTCTAACTCAATAACGAGCCCGGTATGAGCGAGTGAAGATGACTCGTCAATGCCTACGGCTTGAAATGAATTAGAAGATGGTCCGCGATCGGCCGGATCCTCAATGTCCATGACTTCAAAAACACCTATCTCTCGTCAACTCCTCTCGCTTCTTCAAAGTAGGCATCTTTTTCGTCCTCATAGATAGCTTCGACAAACGATATTTCATCAATTACGGCTCTTTCGGGATGTGTCCCTCGTGTGAAGGTGACGGATGTGTCACCGACTCTAAGAGTAATCCGTCCTTTGCGAAGTCGATGAGAGCGTTAGAAGTGTCTAAAAAGGTTCGGCCTAGAATTAGAGGCATCTCCTTATCGGGTGGATAGTCTAGAATAACCCGGTCGGTAGGGAAGACTAAATGTTCAATTTGAAGGAGAACATTAGCTACACAACCGGCTGCAGGTCCGGCTAGATTTATCTACCATCCGAAGAGAAATCGGGCGTTCCCGCATCCTTTTATCTAACCCGAGCTTTTTGCATACGTTTAATGGCATCACATTAATAGAGGCCCCCGAGTCGCATAATACATTTTCGAACAAATGGCCTTCGATCTCACGGGAGATTGAAGGTCCGCGTGGTCACCTCGCTTAACGACAATTTTCTCGTGAAACCATCGCGCAATCCTCGCGAAGCACTTCTTCACCATCCCCGAAGCTTTCTCTTACTCCCACGAGAATTCTTTAAGATACTTAGTACATTTAGGCATTTCAGACAATACCTCAGCTAAAGGCATACTCACTTTAGTGTCCCTAAGTATCCTCCTCACTCCAGCATACTTGCTTGTCGTTAGTGAGGGCTTTCTCTTTCCTTTTTGGTGGATAAGGAAGGGCTTTATCATTCTTCGTGGCCTGATTCTTTATCGCCTCATCCTCCTTATCCTTCCATCTCACAAACTTTTCTTCCTTTTTCTTAGTCAGGGGTACAGCCTCCTGACTCTCCTTCCTTTCCTCATCATCAGAATTATTTTCGTCCTCCGAAGAATTGTCACTAAGCTCCTCATCGTTGCTTTCTTCAGCATGTGGTTTCTGATTTCCCCCTCCTGAACTCATGGCGTCAGGAGGGGCTACTCGTTTCCCGACACCTTGCCGGGTCCAGCCTTCTTACCACTTCTCAGAGTTACTTCATTCAACTCCTCTTCTTGCCCATACTCCCACTGAGGTGTAATGGCAGT
Source organism: Gentiana straminea (assembly GCA_036785695.1). Taxonomy (NCBI): domain Eukaryota; kingdom Viridiplantae; phylum Streptophyta; class Magnoliopsida; order Gentianales; family Gentianaceae; genus Gentiana; species Gentiana straminea. The sequence continues at coordinate 17,480,347 of JAVUPR010000114.1, read as the reverse complement.
GCAAACATTCACATCAGCTTTCGGATTTCTCTCGGTATAACTCGGAAGTTTACCGTGAGGTCTCGCTTGCTTGCAGTGCTCGCCATTTGACCAACTTGTCTCTCAATTGCTTTAACACTAGTAGACGAGTCTTCACCATGTCTACCGGCTCATCGAATTTGTGTTGAGGGACACATGAGGTGGTATGATTATTGTTCGAGTTTGATTCCGGCCACCTTGAGGCCTTTGGGAATTCGAACCGGCCTTTGATAGTTCGAGTTGAAAGAATTTGAATTTGAAGGGCCGGTGGTAACTTGGCTTGATTGAAGTTTTGTCTTTGAAATCTGAATAGTTACGGTTCTCGGTTGAAGTTTCGGAAGGGTTGGTTTTGATTATCCATTAAGTTTACCTCCTCCATCATCTCGGTCCACGCTTTGTGTTCCAAGATAATTCACCTCGAAGGCGCATCCGAAGATTGGCCACCGCTTGCTTATCGATTCCATCCGAGCAACCAACGGTGTGTATCGGGATTGCTTGCGGTACCTTCTTTCTTAACAATATTGGTCTTCTTAGGAGTCGACCACATGTTGTTCTTGGCAATTGTCTCGGCTACTCAGTAAGCGGTCTCATCACCTCCCCCTAAGAAGGATCCATGAGTTTGTGGAGTCAAGATAGTCTCTATTAGGTTGAGAGACACCTCGTAAAACAGTTCCAACAACTCATGTCTACGTCATATCCGTGATTGGGGCATTTCCTCATCAAAAGATTCAATCTTTCCCAAGCTTTGCCAACGAGTTTCATCCTCCAACCGCTCGAAAGTAGCTATTTCCCGTTTCATCTCCATAATCTTGCCTGGTGAAACCCACTTAAGAGCGAAGGCTCTTTTGACATCATTCCATGTATGGAGAGAATGATGGGCTAATGACTTAAACCATCTCGCTTGCTTCACCTTTTAAAGCAAAAGGAAATAGCTTCAACTTTACGATCTCGGAATCAACACCGGGATAATGGCACGCTTCACGATTTGTACGAATGTGGACAAGAAGTCGTGCGGGTCTTCTTGAGCGATGCCATGGAAAGAGCTATTTTGGACTAGTGCAACTACTCCATTTTTAAGGTCGAAATTTACTCCCCCATATCGGGTGGACGAATAGGTCTATGTCCCTCGAGAAAATCTTGATTAAGATATGGAGTGTAGGGGTCCCGGTTCAACCGATTAAGGCTGGATTTGGCGGAATTGTTGAAGTTGTTGATTTATGCCGCCTTGTTGATTCTGCACGTTCTTTGCGAGCTTGCATTTGTTGAAGGAGTAAATTTAACGAGCTTGGGGGTCGGGATTTGGAATTGGTGGATCTTGATCCGCCATTTTGTCCAAATCGGGGAGAAGCCTTCTTCTAAGGATAGATCGTTCAGGCTCAGGATCAAAGATCAGAAGTCCCTTCTTACTTCTCGTTTGCATAAACCAGAAGAAAGGAGAAGGAAGAAATCAACCCTTTGGGGTTGATTAGAACAGGTTTAGAAAAGATTAGATGGTTTAGAGGGAGAAAAGAAAAGAGAGGAGAAGAGAAGATAGAAAAAAAGTGATGATTTGAGAGACTGAACTGGCGTCCAGTGTTAGTGGACGTTCGTTCGAAGCGAACGCTCGTTCGCCTTGAATGAACGTTCGTTCGCAGAAACGGAATTGAGGTGGACGGGCGTTCAAGTTACCGAACGCTCGTTCAGATACGAAAACCTAAAAAACTAGAAAAACACTAAGACGGGAAAAAAAACGTGTTGAAATCTTCTAGGGCCAAAATGGAGGGGAAAACAGTGGATTTTGACCTCGAAAACGCACTGAACGGCCTATGGCCGTTCACCACGTCGTCGGCGTCGGAACGAGCTTTCCGAATTGGGGTCCTGCGTTCCAAACGGACACTCGAGCCGAAAGTTATGGCCAAAATACTACTGCGTGCTAAAAACGACCCTTTTGACTCAGAAAATTATCCTAACTAGAATCCGACAACCGTTACCGACTCCCCGGCAACGGCGCCAAAAACTTGTTCGGTAAAAACTAGTTTTAAATTTATAACCGAAACACCCCAAGTATAAGGATCGTAGTATAGGGTGTTTACGGGTCGTCCTAAGGGAGTGGAATGTTTATCGGATTCAAAGAACAATTATTCTATCGATTATGTCACGACTATTAACTAAACTAAGGTTGAAACTAACTAAAACCTAAACCTAAGAACTGAAACTAAAACAAGAGTAAAAACAAGCAAGAAAAATAAGAAAACAGAAAGCCAGACGAGCGTTCACTTTGGTGAACGAGCGTCTGAAAACGGAATCTAACGGACGGGCGTACGCTATTGCGGACGAGCGTCCAACTACGAACCGAAACGAAACGTGCGTAAAACTTGCGAGAAAACCGGGGTTTATCAAACTAGAACTTAACTAAACTTAATCTAAACGATTTAATTAAAACAATTAAAGGAAAACACGACAAGGCGACCGATTCCACCTATCAACCAACAATCCCAACTAGATGGTGATTAAAAAGACATAGTTTTTAGTAGTGATTTATTCACGAATTCAATTAAATATCTTCAATCAAATTCTAGGGTTTCGTTTATCTTTTCAAACAAACTAAACATGCAATCAACACGAAATCACGAGGTTGTTTCCAAACTCTTACTCAACTAATCATGCATAATCTCTTAAAACACAAATAATTGCATCACTTTGAACAAAATAGAACTTAAACATTATATTTCCATATAATCATTCAAGCATCACATATAAATAGATCGTTTCATCAAATCTTAATCCAATAAAACATAACAATGCAAAACAGATCCAAAGTAATGAAAAACTAAATCTTTTACTCACTAAACATAGGCATAAAATCTCTAGTTGGTTGTGTTGATGATAAGCTTCCTCCGTCGACTCACTGCAAGGCTTTTAGCCAACAATCATGTTGGAGATGATTGTTGGGTTGGAGAAGTTCATCTCTGTGAAATTAGGGTTCTGGCCGCAGCTTTGTGGTGTAAAATTGCGATCTCGATTATTTGGTATGAATTAGGGTTGGGGCTGCCGCTTTATTTATAGGAATAAGAGGCGGTTAGGGTTAAGTCGGCCTTGAACGCCCGTCTGGTCTCGTGGACGCCCGTCCAGAATGCCTGGACGCTGAGTAAACGCTCGTTCATCCTCCGTCTGAACTCTCTCGAATGTAAAATACGATTCGGGCCGCATGGACGCCGCTTCACTTCGGACGCTCGTCCGGATCGCAGAGACGCCCGTTTGGAATGGACGCCGCACGAACGCTCGTCCAAGATGCCGAGGGTCGGATTTCTTCATCTTTATCCAATTTCTTCAAGCCAATTCCAACTCTATCTCTTATAATTCGACTTGAGCTTCATTTATCCTCTTTATGCACTCGAAAATCAACACCTACATGATAAATAAACAATGCAAAAATGTAATAAAATCCAAATAATAATAATTCCATTAAATCAACACTTAAAATCATCAATTTTGCATACAACCCTCTTAAAATCATCTTTATTAAATAATTACACTTAAACCCTTAATTCTCATGTAAATTATGCAAATGTGGGGAAAATAATAATGAAATAAGCCCTTAATAATCATATAAATATGGCCTTAACACAGGACTTTAGTGAAACATTTGTAAGTGCAATGGGCCTGAACTGCTCAATTTTTCGGGGTGGGGGGGGGGGGGTAGCCTTGGGGATCAAGGTGATAAGGGTTTCATTTAGGTTCTCGTCAAATCTGTCAGCAGAGAAAGCATCAAAGGCAAACTGTAAAATGTTGGATGTAATATCACTGGACGGATCTAGATCCGCCCGATTACACAGCGGAATAAACAAGAGGATCACGATCATATAAAATTAAATTACATAATTTAAGATCTACCTACAAGAAGGTGAGATCTACTTACCAATCAAAAGCGAGATCCAAAAGATTGATGAAGTCGAGATCCAATTTGAGATGCCACGATCTTCCGATGTGTATCTCCAAGCAACAACCGGTGGATGTTGATCCTTGATGCTTGACCTCCTTAATATGCTACCCGGAAAATCCCGAAGATTTTCCCAACTCGTAATTATAATAACCCTAAGCTTTGGCCGAATTCCTTAGCTTATTTTGTGTGTATGTATGCGTATTATGTGTGTTCGAAAAGGCCTAGGAGAACTCTCTTTATATAGAAAAGAAATCTTTGTCCTCTAAGGATTTAATAATTAATACAAAATCAATTCTAATAATCCTTTTCCATAAAAAGATACTCCTAGAATAATCTATAATAAATCTAGAATATTTAAGGATAAATCTAATATATTTTCCTTAATTAATTATTTAACAAATAAACAATTAATCACATGTCTTATAATTATCAAGAAAACTAATTCCTTAATAATTACCAAGACACAAAACACGCCCCCAATACTAGAAAATTAGGGTTCACACGAAATTTCACATAATGGGCCGAGTCCACGAAAAATGTCTTTTCCATGTATTTTATTATTTAGTCCAATAAATAATAAATCGCACATCAATTAAATAGTCCAACTACTTAATTATTATTTGGGGCCAACGTCAAGAAACATATGCATGTTAGGAGCCAGTAGCTACAATAAATTAAATAAAATTATTCATCGAACAGAACAATTCTTATTCAATCTATTAATTCCGGGATTACGCCGCCATAAACCCGAAACTGAACTCTATCGATTATAGATATATACTTACACTCTAATCACTGAGTCGATAAGCGTCCATTGATATAATCATTACATACGGATAAATCCTCCATAGACCATTCGTTTTGATTCGTGATATTTCCGTAAACCATTCTCAAAACATCTTATCATTATTTACCATTAGCCCTGATAGGAGTCAACTTAGCATGACTCCAGCACTCTTTTAGTCCCCATTTTGAGGCATATTTGGTATATTTTGACACATTAAGGTCTCAAAACGGGTTGGTATCACATCTTTTAGAGCACAATGGATTTTATCATCTTTTGATGGTAAAGCCTCGTTTTTATTGATATTAACCCCATTCCGAGCACTTTTACCCTCCGGAATCGTTTGTGAAAGAGAACCCGGAAGGCGAAGAGATTGTAGGGTCTAGGTGTCCGTTCATGAGATTGTAGGGTCTAGGTGTCACGAGAACCCGGAAGGCGAAGATTTATGATGAGAAGTATGATCAAGGTGCAAAAATGAGCCAAGGAAGAAGAAAAATGAAGAAAAGGAAAAAAAATAGTTGGTATCTTCACGCTACGTTCTGTTCAGCAGCAATTTGACCTATGATGGAGGCATTTTCTGGTCATGGATTCTTCATGAAAGTTGTAGATAATTTAATTGAAAGAGATTTCCAACGCATTTTGAATCACTCAAATTAGAGTTCTACACGCGAAGATATCATGGTTTTACTGCAGCCAGAAAACTGCATCATCTCAAATGCGCGTTTGAGATTTCAAACCGGCGTTTCAAAAGCAGAATTTTGGACAGAGTGCACCTGAAGCAAAACGCGCGTTTGGGAACCTCCAAACGCACGTTTGGAGTCATTTATCTGCAGATTTTTGCCCCTATAAACACCCCCTTCCATCGAATTTCATTAGATATTCTCCCATCTCTTAGCAAAACCATACCCACTCTTTAGCACGAATTTTGTAATGGATTATTCCACTTTCTCTTAGCTTAGATTAGCTTAAACATAGTTAGATTCTACTCTTTCCAAGCTCAAATCTCAATTCCAAACACTAAGAGACCACCTTTTAATTACTTCTTTAAGTTGTACTTTTTGGATCTCAATTCGAATTTCTTCAAATTAATGGTAAATTTCTCTTCTCTTTTACTTATTATGGCTTTCATTTACTGTTTTATGTATGTTTTGATTAGTATAATGAGTAGCTAATCCCTTTTCATAGTTGAATCATGTGAAATTTGGTGAAATCACCCTTTGGGTGATGGAATTGGGAGTGGGTAGTGCTTTTTAATGTCTTATCTCGCTTGTTTAACGTATTAGAACTTGCTATAACATCGCTAGATTGGATTGTACACCCAATTTAGTAATCACACACATCAACCTTACATATGTATTTTGCGGGAAGAGGTGGGATAAGGGGTTCTAAGATCGCGGCGTAGACTCGGCTTAGTTGTTAAGCCCGAGCCCAATACGAGGTTACTCGTTTTAACGTTTAAGCGGCTCTAGTGCGTATCATGTCTTGTTAGTGAATCTTATTAAGGGAAGGGTAGTTAACATGGCATAAAGTGTTAGGAGAGAGTTGTTCAGACCTTAGCACCGGAATTTGGAGTACGCACCCGTGAAATTGAATGCAAGAGTTCGTTTGTTATGATGCACACTCCCGGTTTTGTCTACCCTAAGGGTTGAAACTAGCTACTTTGATCATGGTTCGGCTATGTCCCTAAATCTATCTTTAAAACCTAGTAGTTTAATCTTCTTTCTTTCTTTTCTATCTTTAGACTCGCTAGTAAGAAGCACTTTAGTGTCGTTGTAGTAAACAAGCACTTTAAAGAGATTGTTAACCGAGACTAAGTAACACGTTCGCTTTGGTACTCACAAACACTTTTCCCTTGGGTTCGACCTTGTACTACTGTAGCTATGCTAGCAATCGACCCGGTACACTGCCGGTTAGAGAGTTAGTTTGCCCACGGTTACGAGTCTTTATAAATTGTTTTTGATGGGGTAAATTTTAGCTCAATCAAAATGGAGCCGTTGCCGGGGAAATGTGTGCTATTTGTGATATCTTACAAGTGAACCGAAGGCTTGGGCCTAGGTTTTATTTTATCGTTTTCTTGTTGTTTGCTTTTTATAGTGCATGACCCGGAGATCTCAAACACCACTCGAGCCATACATAGACGGGATTGAGGCTTACGTGAGGCATAGAAATAGTCAAAGAAGAAGAGGTTATCAAGTAGAGGAGTCGATTCCGGTCTTTGAAGAGAGTAGTTTGGGTGAGTTGAGAGAAGGATCCGGTATGGCACAAGACGGTGAACAAGGCTTTGAAGGAAATTTGGGGGACAATAATGGGGTCCCGAATCAAAACCCGCCTCTTGTCAACAACAATGCACAAGGAGGTGGGAATGGACAAGGAAATAACTTTGGGAATGTTAATTGGCAAATTCCACATCATGGTCAACATGGGGCCCAAGGGAATCAAATGGATCCACTTGTTATGCAACAGTTCAATACATGGATGTTGAACCAATTTCAACAAAACCAAAATCAAGCTCACAATCAAGGTGCAAACGCGATGCCCAATTGGTTTAACGGTCAGCAAGCGCAAAATCAAGGCGGTTTAACTTGTAGGGATTTCATGATGGCTCCCACGGCGACCACGGGGCATAGTCCAATTCGAATGCCACCGGTAGCCGCCAATAATTTGGAATTGAATAGAAATATCATACATTTGTTGGGAGACAATGCTATAATCAAGGGAACCGCTATGGAAAATCCTCATATGTTCATTGATCATTTCCACAAATTGTGCACATTACCAAGATAAATGGAGTCGGTGAAAAGCGCTTAAACTTATGCTATTTCCCGTTCGCCTTGAAAGAACAAGCCAAGATATGGTATGACTCATTGGCTCATGATTCTTTGCACACTTGGGAGGACGTGGTTATGACATTTCTATTCAAGTATTACCCACCATCAAAGACATTGGACATGAAAGAGGCTATTATCTTGTTTAATGCCTATGAAGGAGAAGAATTGTATGAGTCCTGGGATAGATTTAAAGCGTTATTGAGAGAGTGCCCGGGGCACGGCTTGAGACCTTTTGAGGTAGTTCATGCATTTTTCCGAGGGTTGGAGCCGGTGCACCAAAGGACCTTGCATGCTTCGTGTAATGGGGATATTATGAGGATGGTACCGGAGTTGGCTATGAATCAAATCGAGAAAATTGCCGAGACCTCAAAGCAATACGTGTCTTCAAGTAGAAAAGGGCCAAGGAGTAAAAAGCCGGGATTGGTCGAAGTGAAGGAATTGGAGACAAATGAGCAATGTCAAGCTAAGGTGCAAACGATGGAGCAAAGGTTGGAGAACCTTGAAAGAGAAAATGAAAAGGCAAGGCTTTGCCAAATATGTTAAGGCCAACATTCGGCTAAGGATTGTAGGACGACACACAAATCTCAAAATATGTCATATCCACGATCCTCAATGCAAGGACAAGCTAGTTTTTCATCACAAGATAGTCCAACCGATCTAGCCAAGAAAATGATGAGCATGTATGCCATGGGGCAACTGAGTGCGGGGCACTTGGGCTACAATCCGGTTACGAATCGATTTCAAAGCGCCGAACAAGGCCAACAAAACGAGCAACCGGTTGTGGATAATTCTCAATGTTATGAGGTGAATTATGTGGGGCAAAGTCAAGATGGTAATTATGATCAACAAAGTGATGGTTCTTGGGGAAATAATAATCAAGGTTGGAATCAAAACCATCAAGGCCAGAACTGGAACCGGTATTTTGACCAAAGCCAAAACCAAGCTTATAGGCAAAATCAAAGTTCATTTTATCAAGTGCCTAACCAACAAGCCCAATACTATCCTCAACAATCTCAACATCAACAACAAGCTCACTACCAACAACCTCAAGTTCAATCGCAAAATCAAGGCCAAGGCCAAAGTCAAGGGCAAGGCCAACCTTTTCAACGGACAATCTCAATTCTATCAACCCTCTCACCAAAGACAAGAACAAGGGGGTACTTACCAAGCAACTCCTCCACCACTTGCTCCCATTCCGCAAAAGAGCTCCACCGAAAATCTTTTGGAACAAATGTGCAAGACCATGCTAGAACAAAGCAAACATTTGAAAGATCAAGCTTGGGTTATGGCGGAACAAAATCGGGAAATAAGAGAGTTCAAGGTGAGCACGGGGACCGCCATTCGGAATCTTGAAACACACATGGGGCAAATCACCGATAATGCCTTGGTGAACTTGAAAGGAGGCTTACCGAGCGACATGGAAAATAATCCCCAAAATGTGAAGGCCCTATTTTCGAGAAGTGGTAAAGAGGTGAATGTTGATAATGCTCAAGGAGAAAGGACTCAAAATCTGTCAAAGAGAGAAAGGGGTATTGATGAAGATGATGATTTCTATAAGCAGGTTGAGGAAGAAGACTTGGAAAAAAGGAATATTGAGACAGAGTTGGAAGCAATGAGAAGAGAATTGAAGGCCGTAAAGGAAGAGTTGACGAATGCAAAGAAAGAGAAAGTGATAGACAAGGAGAAGGAGTTTGTGGCAATTGACATTGAAGAAAAAGAACCGAGTAAAGCAATGGAGAAGAAGGGCACAAGTGAGAACTCTCCTCCACACGTGAAAGGTAAGAAAGGTATAATCCTGCCTCCCTCTCCCGATTTTGATTTGAGTACTTTACCCTACCCACCTAAAGATCATAGACAAAGTCATTTGAACCAAGCTCAGAACCGTTTCATTGAAATTTTGCGTAAAATTGACTTGACCATGCCCTTTCTTGAAGCACTTGCAAACATGCCTGCTTATTGTAAAGTCTTAAAAGGCTTGTTAAATGATAAGAGTAAAATGGAAGGTTTGGTATGTTTGAATGAAGAGTGTTCGGCAATTTTTGATAGTAAGATACCCCCGAAAATGAGAGATCGAGGTGGGTTCACCATCCCTATTACTATTGGTGATATTGTGATTGAAAATGTGTTGTGTGACCTAGGAGCTTCTGTGAGCTTAATGCCTAGGTCCTTGTACGAAAAGTTAGGGTTGGGTGAGCTAGAACCCATGGGAATGACCTTACAAATGGCGGATAGGTCGGTTAGGACACCTATGGGGGTAGCAAAGGATGTTCTTGTGCAAATAGATAAATTTACCTTTCCCGTAGATTTTGTCGTCTTAGACATGGCGATGGATTCTAAGACTTCGGTTTTGCTTTGTCGTTCTTTCTTGACTACGAGTGATGCTAACATAGATGTGAAGAGTGGTGATATTACTTTTCATGTGGGTAAGGAGAGCGTGACATTGAATGTGTATAAGTCTAAATCCCTTGCTTGTCATTCTATCGAATCCACTTTTGCTTGTGCTTGTGTTGCCACTAACCCACAGGAAGTTAAGGAGCTAATTGAAGAGGACGCGGTGAATGCACAAAAGGTCGTTGATGGAGTGAAGATCAAGACCGAGGATAAACCGGGATCGCCCGTCTCACCATCATTGTCTCAACCGGACCATAAGCCACTCATCATAGAACCGGGAATTGAACTCAAAGGCAATGTGAAGAAAATAAGCACTCCAAGCAAAGGGCACCTTAAAGAGAAACCGGAGCGGGAACCAGAAAAGAAAATATTGAGTATTTGGCAAGAGGTAACTCCACGAGCTAGAAGAGGTACCCCATGTGTTAACTCAACATCTTTAAAACCCTCTCGCGGTGTCTCTCATGAATATATTTATAATTGATATGCTATGTGTTAGGGTGCTTTGTGATGCTTTGTGGTTCGGGTCATTGTTTTGAGTCTTTTGTGGTATGAGTCTGTTAGGTACCATTAAGTCGATGCTAACGACGTTAAACAAAGCACTTCTATCTTTTCTCGCCTGTGCCAATAGTATAACTTTGAAAAAATTGGCACTGTATAAGTCATCCCGTTGAGCCAACGACACAAAAAAAGGCGCTTGGGGGAGGCAACCCACCTTTTTGATAGTAACAATGTGTTTGGAGTGGTCTTTGGGTGCAAGAGGGGAGAGTTTTGTCTTAAAATAGAGGTTGGGGTGAGAATTTCTTTTTGGTTCCGGCTCTTGTACGTAGACGGGGATATTTTTTTGTGAGCCTCTGTGGCTTTATTTTATGCATGGATGCTCTGTGTTTCTTTCGATTATCTTTACATCTAGTGCGATTCCCGTCTAGTATGCTTGATATGCTTCGAGTCGTTATTTGTGGCATGGCTTCTATTTTTTATATATCTCGTATCTATCACCATCTTTTGGCACGTGGACTTTTCTCGTGCATGTGTTTGCCTTGGTTTTTGTTTCTATGGTTTTAGATACTCGAGATGGAGCTTACTAGAAGATGTCACGTGGGCTACTAGTGCGCCTTTCTGCCGGGTTTTGGTAAAACAGCTAAGTATTTTGCTATTTTTCTCTCTCTCACACACTGAGGACAGTGTTGCGTTTAAGTGTGGGGTGGGAGACTTAGCCGTTTTCTTGTTTTTGTTGTTAAATATACCTTATATGTGTTGAAACTCAGTCTTTGACCGGTTTCGAGTCGATTTTTGGGCAATTTTTAAAATTTTTCAAGGGTTTTCAACACCGTGGGTGCATGTAATGCTCACATTTGAGTGGTACTTGTTTTAGCGGGATTTCAAACGTGTCCATTTTGATTCAGTCTTATATTGTAAATGGAGGCTTATTATACACGTTAAGCTACACCTATACACAATTTGGTTGCTACACTCACTCATATTTCTAGTATTCGAGGCGAAATAGAAAGGTTGCTTAGGTAGGATACGGGATGACAGTTCTTGGCGCTTCTTTGACCCGACCAGAGCCAAATAAGCCTAATCCCAACATATGACCCTCTTAGCCCCTCTCAGCCTTGATAGAATGGTCTGACCACCATTCGTTTTATAGCCGTTTTGTTACGCAGTCAGAAAACCCTAACCCTGAGCCGTATGTTTGGTCTCGTTCCCTTTGATCACCTTACGAGTGAATCTAGTATTTTGATGAGACACGCTTGCTAAGACAAGTGTGGGGTGGTAGGTTTTGTGATATCGATGTTGGGTTAGTGTTCTTCTTGTTTTGGGGGAGCTATAAGGCGGAGTGGAGGTTATGTTGGTAATTTTTGTTTTGGGTTGGCCCAAAAAAAAAAAAAGAAAAAAATCAAATCAAAGTTCAAAATAAATTGAGAAGTTCTCAATGAATAAAAGCTCAAGTATATAGAAATAAAAGGTTGGAATCAAAGTAATGAGCTTATAAGTGTTTTATATGATGTTAGAGTTGGGATAGTTAGATAGGTGCTAATGTATTCGATCTCGCCTCATGACGCTTGAAACATAGTTGAGTTTGGCAATGAGTTCGGGTATGTTAGTATCCTATAGTTCCCAAGTGCTTAAAGTAATCACAAAGGAGTTTGGATGGTTTGTATGGTAGAGATGAAGTGGTACACTTGTTGATTAGATTCACTCGTACTTCTTTTTCTCCAGTTCCTAAATATCATTTTCGGTTAACCACAATACCCTAGCCTAACGTTATAACATTAAAGTCCTATTTGATCGTATCTATCCTTTGTGGCCTCGATTAGTGGAGATGCTAGGTGGTATGAGATTTGAGTGTAGACATGTTGATTGGGATTCAAACCCAATAACCTTTTTGGGTACTTGTTCTAGCTTTGCACCACACACACACTCCATTTGCTTTATAATATTGTATTGCGGTGTACATATTCGTTGTCTTACTTGTCAAGTACCTCGAAAGTGTGAGTATTGCACGTACGTCACAAAGTTGAATCCCTTGGTTTGTTTTAAAATGCCTAATTTAATCGAGGACGAGCAAAGGTTAAGTGTGGGGTAGTTGATAGGAGTCAACTTTGCATGACTCCGGCACTCTTTTAGCCCCCATTTTGATGCATATTTGGTATATTTTGACACATTAAGGTCTCAAAACGGGTTGGTATCACATGTTTTAGAGAACAAGGGATTTTATCATTTTTTGATGGTAAAGCCTCGTTTTTATTGATATTAACCCCATTCCGAGCACTTTTACCCTCCGGAATCGTTTGTTTGTCTTGTCCGTTCATGAGATTGTAGGGTCTAGGTGTCACGAGAACCCGGAAGGCGAAGATTTATTATGAGAAGTATGATCAAGGTGCAAAAATGAGCCAAGGAAGAAGAAAAATGAAGAAAAGGAAGAAAAATAGTTGGTATCTTCACGCTACGTTCTGTTCAGCAGCAATTTTACCTATGATGGAGGCATTTTCTGGTCATGTATTCTTCATGAAAGTTGTAGATAATTGAAAGATCTTTCCAACGCATTTGAATCACTCAAATCGGAGTTCCACACAGGAAGATATCATTGATTTACTGCAGCCAGAAAACTGCATCATCTCAAACGCGCGTTTGAGATTTCAAACCGGCGTTTCAAAAGCAGAATTTTGGACAGAGTGCACCTGAAGAGAAACACGCGTTTGGGAACCTCCAAACGCGTATTTGGAGTCATTTTTCTACAGATTTTTGCTCCTATAAACACCCCCTTCCATCGAATTTCATTAGATATTCTCCCCTCTCTTAGCAAAACTATACCCACTCTTTAGCACGAATTTTGTAATGGATTATTCCACTTTCTCTTAGCTTAGATTAGCTTAAACATAGTTAGATTCTACTCTTTCCAAGCTCAAATCTCAATTCCAAACACTAAGAGACCACCTTTTAATTACTTCTTTAAGTTGTACTTTTTGGATCTCAATTCGAATTTCTTCAAATTAATGGTAAATTTCTCTTCTCTTTTACTTATTATGGCTTTCATTTACTATTTTATGTATGTTTTGATTAGTATAATGAGTAGCTAATCCCTTTTCATAGTCGAATCATGTGAAATTTGGTGAAATCACCCTTTGGGTGATGAAATTGGGAGTGGGTAGTGCTTTTTAATGTCTTATCTCGCTTGTTTAACGTCTTAGAACTTGCTATAACATCGCTAGATTGGATTGTACACCCAATTTAGTAATCACACACATCAACCTTACATATGTATTTTGCGGGAAGACGTGGGATAAGGGGTTCTAAGATCGCGGCGTAGACTCGGCTTAGTTGTTAAGCCCGAGCCCAATACGAGGTTACTCGTTTTAACGTTTAAGCGGCTCTAGTGCGTATCATGTCTTGTTAGTGAATCTTCTTAAGGGAAGGGTAGTTAACATGGAATAAGGTGTTAGGAGAGAGTTGTTCAGACCTTAGCACCGGAATCAGGAGTACGCACCCGTGAAATTGAATGCAAGAGTTCGTTTGTTATGATGCACACTCCCGGTTTTGTCTACCCTTAGGGTTGAAACTAGCTACTTTGATCATGGTTCGGCTATGTCCATAAATCTATCTTTAAAACCTAGTAGTTTAATCTTCTTTCTTTTCTATCTTTAGACTCGCTAGTAAGAAGCACTTTAGTGTCGTAGTAAACAAGCACTTTAAAAAGATTGCTAACCTAGACTAAGTAACACGTTCGCTTTGGTACTAACAAACACTTTTCCCTTGGGTTCGACCTCGTACTCCTGTAGCTATTCTAGCAATCGACCCGGTACACTGCCGGTTAGAGAGTTAGTTTGCCCACGGTTCCGAGTCTTTATAAATTGTTTTTGTTGGGGTAAATTTTAGCTCAATCAAACCCTCTAGTGATCAATTAGTTCATAACTAATATAATATGAACTGGGCCCATCGATCAGTTTCTAGGATTAACAAATAAGGAAACTGTCTATCTACTTCCCTCAGGAAGGAATGGATTCCATATCTGTGAAGTCACAGACTACTCACTCATTCTAGAATAGAGCCAACGAGAAGTGTTCAGATCACATGTATCCAAGTGATCCTTAACTAACACATCAAACCCTACTTTGAACCAAGCAGTAAACTGTGATCATATCAGGATTGAGATTAATCCATATATGATCATCTTGTGATTCGATAAGATTTCTCGATCATGGAAGTATATCGAGAATTCAAATCAAATCGGTCCATTCCTATATGATAGTCATCATATATAAATGCCCCACTAAGTACCCTATACCGACGGTCCGGATAAGACGGTCACACCGTTAAGTGTTCTGGGCGCATTAAGTATATTAATCATAAGACCCATACTCCGATTAAATTCACCACGGACTAAATAGTTTTAAGCATATCATCACTAACTCAATCCTCGTGTGTATGCCATACACTGAGTTATGTGATTACATACCGATATACTTAGGGTTTTCAGCAGTGTATTAATATAAGCTTAAATGCAAATATTAAGACGAATTATAAATCCTGTCAAAAACAATTACAGAAATTGTCTTTCGGGCACTACACCTAACATAAAATAGTAGGGCTGACAATGGGCCAATACCTTTTCAAGAAGCATGCTGGAATTCCATCAGGTCCAAGGGTTTTGAAGTTTCCCATTTGGAAAGTGGCATCTTCCACTTCTTTTTCAGAGAGTAGTTTGTTCATCCAGATCTTGTCAGAAGGAATAAAGGTGGGCCAGTTAATATCCAGGTTGAAATATGGGTGCACAAGTTCTACCATAAACAACTATGTGTAAAAGTTCTTGATCATATTCCCCAATTGTCCGGTATCATACACCTACTGACCATGATCATTTTTCGGACATAAAATTTTCTTTTTCTTCTGCCTTTTGATGGTGGAATAGGTGAAAGAAATGAGTGTTTCTTTCTCCTTCAACAAGCCATTAGAGTTGGGATCTTTGGTGCCAATAGATTTCCTCATGTTCAAGAATATCATTTAGTTCGTTCTTTAAAGAATCATGCAGGTTGACAAGGAAGGTAGAAGGTGACTGCTCTAATCTTCCTTCAATCCCTACTAATCTGTCTTGATAGTTTTTTTCTAGTAAAGATATTACCGAAGACACGTTTGTTCCACTTAGAAGCTGCTTTTGCAAAGTGAGTGATTGTGGTAGCTAGGGTCTCCTATGCTTTCCAGTTATGAGAGACAAAGTCCTCAAAATCAGAGTGCTCCATCCAGGCTCTTTGGAAGAAGAAACAATTCTGGACTTTTTGTTTTGGCAAGGTAAAGTCTGTATCAAGGCTAATAAGATTGTGGTCAGAGTGGGTTCTGGGCATGTGTCTTACCACTGCATTATTGAATTTTTCCATCCAAGGTGTATTGCACTAGGTTTGGTCCAATCTTTGAAATATATTTCTTGTTGTCATAGGTTGTTCCACACCAGGTGAACCTCGGTCCTTAGAATGGGAGTTCCACTAGGTCACAGCTTTGGGTAAATAGCCAAAATTTAGCTCTATTTAGACCTCCCACAGCTCTGCTTCCTAATTTATCTCTTTGATAGAAAACTTGGTTGAAGTCACCTATAAGGCACCAAGGCAAATCAAAAGCACTTTTAAGTCGCTCCAAATAGTCCCACAACTCATTTCTTGCACTTGATATAGGTGAGGCATAGATAAGGGTTAGAACCCAATCGACTTCGTTGTTCTTCAGAACTGCCATAGTTAAGGATTGATTTGTACAGGTTACATAGTTCATCTTGACTTGGTTGTCATTCCAAAAACACCACAAGCCACCCGCATATCCTCTAGCTTCAACTGCATACATATTGGTGAAGTGAGTTCTCTTAAGGATTTGACCGGCTTTGTCACTTGAACCTCTGGTTTCCATCAAGAATAGGATGTTCTTTCAACATTGAATGAATATGGCGAGAATCTCTCTAGATGAGGCTCCTCTACAATTCTAGGAGAGAATATTCATTGGGGGGAAGGAAATTTATGGGTTGTGGGAGTGTCCCCAACTGCAACATCAAATAAAGGATTGGCATTAGCTGTGTCTATGTCCATGGACTGGATTCTGGGTCCAAGGGGATTGTCGGGTGGATGAGATTTGATGTTGTCCCAATTGTTTTTAGAAGAAGGTGCAACATCTTTGATTCTTGGGGTATTGGTTATGTCTGACGGGTGTGGAGGTTTTTTAGAGCCTTTTGAGACATCACAGAGTGATGTTATGGGAGTGGATTTGGATTTTCTAGTATTAGTTTTTCAAGCCTAGTTGGTTTGTGGGGGTGTCACCTGATCCTGTTTTTTGCTTCCCTCCCAGTTGGGTTGTCAGTAGGGATAATCACTTTAGGAACATAAGCAGTACCCTTGCTGATATCCTCTGCATTTCGCTTTGTAGTGTTCTGCTTGGGTTGTTGATATTTCTAAGCTTCTCATGTGTTTGTCTGTCCACCATGGGATTTTACTCGCTGTGCTTGCTCCCTTAAGTTCCTGACTATTTTTGGAATCACTTCAGGATCCATATCATGGGTGTCCATTTCTGTGTGCTCTGTAGTTTCTTCAAGTACTGTGAATCTAGACCCTGAGGCAGGGGTGGGATCTGTTTGTTTTTCTTTGGTATTAGGTGTGTTCTGAGGTCTATTCGAGTTACCAGTGGATCTATTAGGGGGCCATCTCCTTCTAGTTTGAGCAATCATCCAAGGGCCATAAGGTTTTTCCTTGGTTGGGCATTGCATATCGGTATTAGGTTGCTATTTATTGTCTTCACCCTCAAGTTGTACTATGGATATGCAGTGGGCATGTCTCCTTTCTATGGCCAAATTTGCCACAGTCAAAGCAAATCATTTGAAGGCCCCATACTCCACTTTAAAGTTCCTCTCATTCAAGACCACAATTGAATCAAGAGGTTTTCCAAGATTTATCTCAACACAAACTCTCGCAAAACCAGCATGTATATTTTCTTTGGTAACCACACCAATTTTCACCGTTTTACCTATCAAATTGCCCAATTCTGTTAGAATGTCCTTTTTCAAGCACCAAATGGGGAGTTTAGGAAATCTGATCCATGCCGGTGTTGCCTTAATTGCATCATTAGAGGGTTCAAAATAAGGGTCCATTGCAATACATGCAAATAATGGCCTTGGATTACCCACGGGCCTCTCATCAGAGCAATTTCATAGTCAACGGCCTTAGTGAACCGAACAATGTAGAACCCATCTTTTAGATCGGTTAGTTCTAATTGTACCTGCATTTTCCACAAATCTTGCAATCGCTGGTCGAGAAACTTAAAAGATACCATCTTACCGAGAAGTTTGACGATCAACGCTTTACTCCACGGCCGCCATAGATCAAAACATCTACCTAGTGGGATGCTCACTGATTTCTCGGATTGCTCCGGTCCCATGAAATTATCAATTGCGTCCTTCCATATCGTGTACTCTGTATCGTCGTCTTCTTCGACGTAAATAGATGGATCTGCATAGCGTCTAGTTACCACATCCACGCCGGATTTGTTAGCCCACAAAGAGGTTGGGGATTGGGGTGTTGCTTCTTTCGGTCTTTCGACGCTGCGTTGCAACAAGTCCGCTTCTTCGGCATCTGATCAAGTGCCATGTTGTCCATGGCTTTGGATTCACGGGATATGAAGGAGGTGGAAGACGGGGGAAGGGCGGCGGCAAGGGGAACCCTAATCGCCAGTTGATTTGTTAAAGGGACGGAGGCTTTTTTTACATGAAAACGGCCTTTTCTCACGTATTTTATCTGCACCAAATAGTTTTGTCCTTTATGCAAAATTTTCTTCATGAATACGCCTTTACTCTCACACAAATACGCCTTTCACAATCCCTAGTCAATTATTCATGGTAAGTTTTATCTGTGATTATTTATTGGCATTGATGTTAAATGTAACATTACCATTATTGGGTTGTTTGAGCAGGGGCGGCTACAGGATTTCGACATGGGGGTCAGAAATTTATCAATTTTTCGTATCACATATATATTTACATATTCAATTCTATCAATGTAATAATGGGGAAATAGATAAAAATAAGTGGTCAATACAAAAAAATAAGGGTGTCAATTTCACATATATATGTGTTCATTAAAAAATTTCTACTATTTATACAAAATTTTTTTATTTTAGGGGGTCGGCCGCACCCGGAACCCCCAATGTAAAGCCTCCCCTATGTTTGAGTATGAATATTTCCATATTTGTTTTATGTTAGTTGTGTGTATTCAATTGGGAACTTTCGTTTCATGAACATTCATGGCAATTATATTAAGATGTATAAAAGAGATCCCCATGAAAACCCTGGCATTGTAAGTCATCTTCTTCTTCATATACGTATATGTATATGTGTACGGTGACTTAAACTATCTTCTTGAAGTCCGGTATGGAAGCGTGATCGGTCACGAGTCTTTGGGCAATCTGTTGAATCTGGTGTTCAGCTGGGACATCAGCAGGGTTGATCAACCTGCTGAGTCATGAGTCTGCTGAGTTGGTTCTCACCAAACTTGAGTAACACTTCTGTTGCATGGTTTTTAGGTTTGGATAAGGTTATTTCTGGGGTATTTCAGTCATTATCTGGTTTGACTTTTTAGTCGGTTATGGTTTAATTCCCAAGGCTATAAATACCGTCTAAGGCATGTTTGGTTGCAAGAAGGTTCGTCAGAAGGAGAGGGTGGACTATGAAGAGATATTCTCACCAGTAGTCAGACATACTTCCATCAAGGTGTTACTAGTATTAGTGTCACATCAGAATCTTGAACTTGAGCAATTAGATGTGAATACGACTTTTATACATGGGGATGTAGATAAAGAAATATATATGACTCAAGCAGAGGGTTTCCAAGTTCCTGGAAAAAAGGGTTTGCAAGTTGAAGAAGTCTTTGTATGGACTTAAGCAGGCCCCAAGGTAGTAGTATAAGAAGTTTGACAGTTATATGATTCAGTTAGGCTACAACAGGAGTCCATAGATTGTTGTGTTTATCACAACAAGCTGAAGGATGGTTCAGTCATCTATCTAGTTCTGTATGTGGATTATATGCTGATAGCTGATGTTAACAAGTCTAACATTCAAGATCCGAAGAATCTGCCCAATGTTGAATTTGAGATACAAGATTTGGGGAATGCTAAGAAAATTCTAGGAATGAGATCTATAGAGATAGGAACCAAGGGAAGCTATTCTTGTCTCAACGGGGGTATATTGAAAAGATATTATCCAAGTTTGGTATATAAGCATCCAAACCTATAGATACTCCAATGGCACCAAATCTGCATTTGTCTGCCGTGTTTGTTCCACGGTCAGTTGAGGAGGAATTATATAAGTCAAGAGTTCCATATGCTAGTGGCATTGGGAAATTTAATGTATGTCATGGTCTGTACTAGGCCTGATTTGGCTCAGGTAGTCAGTGTTGTCAGCAATTTTATGGCTCAACCTGGGAAGGAACACTGGAAAGTAGTGGAAATGATGTTTAGGTACCTTAGGTGTACATATGATATTGTACTCATTTATGGTGGTAATACTCAATGTTTTGTCACAGGGTACAAGGTACTGTGATTCTGATTATGCTGCTGATGTGGACATCATGAGATCTTTGACTGGGTATGTGTTTACTTTGGGTGGTTCTGTGGTAAGTTGGAAGACAACTTAACAGCGTACGATGATATTATCTACTACTGAAGCAGAGTATATGACACTGACAGAAGCAACAAATCTGGGATGGAGAGAGATCATGTTTTAACGTGTTTTAACGTTGTAATAGCTCCCTGTAGGATCACAACACCAAATTCATTGTAGAGGGTCCACCCTCAAAATTGTATGCACTTTTTTCTTGAAAGGTTGCTGCTTTTTCAAACTGCAGGAACTGGCACTCTTTTTTTGTACTAATTTCATAATATAGATCAAAGTGGATCTTAAGTTTCAGAAGGTTAACAATAGTTTTTTGGATGCAGAATTCTTCCATCCCAATTTCGAATGAACTGCGGGAAAAAAACAAGTAAAATAGTGAAAAGTGACGTTTTAATCTGTAAAACTGTGAATATAAAGAACTAGGTTGTGGGAATTCTTGACGTAAATGCTTGTTTTATAAGTGTATCTTGGTCAGAAGATGGAAAAATGTTGGCTGTTGAACATATATCGTCGGAGATACAACTCTGGGACCCGAGGCTTCAAAGCTTGTATGACTTCTTTTAATATACTGAATCTTAAACGATGTTGTTTTGAAGTTAATGAGCTTTATAGGACACTTATTTTTTGGAGGAGATCGAAACCGCGCATTTGTTTGTTTTCTTACACTGAAGCTCAAAACGACGCAGTTTTCATCACAGATTAACTGATCTTGTCGAAAAATTTCTCGACAGGTTCAGATTCTTGAAGGCCATGAAGCAAGAGTAGGAACTTTAGCATGGAATTCAAGAACATTAACTTCTGGAAGCTAGACAGAGCCATTATTAATCATGATGGTACCATTTTTTTTTTAGCCTTTTGTTAATTGTATATGGTGTTGTTAGAGCACTTGCAGAGGATACCGTAAAATAATGTAAATCTGTAAAATCATTCCACAAAAAATCATCTTTATTCTGTAACAAAACCTTTACAAAAATCTGTAGAATACAAATTCTCCAAATTCTGCATTCTGGGGATAAAGACACTTTTGATCCCTTTTGTTTCACAATTTTTTCCATTTTTATCCCCATTGTTTCACCTCGACACTTTAGCCCCTCATCTAGCATTATTTTTTACCTTTTCAGACATTTTTGCCACGTGACTTTTATTGCATGAGAATAAAAATGCAATAATCATGAAACAAATAGAGAAATATGACGTTTGAGTATGTAAATACACTAATGCAAAGTGTTCTTATGTGGACAGTGAGGGCGTCAAACAGTTTGACAAGCAGAGTGAGAGTCCACAGGAAAGAAATCTGGTTTAAAATGGTCAGAAACAGGCAATATTCTGGCAAGTTGTGGAAATGACAACAAAATTTTTATCTGGAACGCGGCGAAAATGAGTTCATCGGAAAAACAATATATGCATAAATTCAATGAACATACTGCAGCTGTTAAAGCCTTAGATTGGTGTCCATATAACTATGATGTCCTTGCTTCTGGTGGAGAAACAAATGATGGATGCATCAATACCAAATCTCAGGCAAGTCTCTAAAGATGCTTTTCGTTCCCTTTTGTTTTAGGGTTTTTGATTTTCTATTCTCTATATTTCACCTCGACACTTTTACCTCTCATCTTTGCATTTTTTATTTACCGTTTTCAGTCCGTTTTCTTGTCATGTGTCGAGTTTTTACTGGTTCAAGCATGTTGTACCTTCAATGCAAGCATGTTGGATGTGTGGCACTTTCGGTTGATTATGCAAAGAAATGCATAGACGAGGGGTGAAATTGTCAAGATGAAATGCGAAAATCGTGAAACAAAAGGGACTTAAAGTGTCATTATCTTCTGATTTTTAGAAAGAACATATTTGAAGTTGTTTATTCTAAAGAAAATGAATGATAATCTTGGCCTCAAACTTGACTTGAACTCGATTATATAATAAAAGGCTGGATTGAACTCGACTCGTTTACTACTTGAATTTAGCCTGATGGTAAATTAATGTGATTGAGTTCAAACCTTATCTTCCCTCCCCCACACCCCACCCACATAATTAACTAAATAATTACCAAACAAAGCTTCATGATTAGCTCGCGAGCTACTCGATTACTAGATTCTGAAACTCAGGATCAGATCGATTAATCATTCAAGTAGTCTGACTTGAGTTTACTCACAACCTTTATTTCTGCAAAAATGATGCAGGTATGTTCATTGCTATGGAATAGGCATCATAAAGAGATATTAAGTGGCCATGGATTTGGCTTTGAAAGAAGCAATGAGGTTGCAGAACAGCTATGCTTATGGAAGTATCCTTCTATGTCGAAAATTAGAGGGTCTACACATCTCACATCTAGAGTTCTCCATCTATCGTGCGTTTACGATGTACATATACTTATGTTTAGTAGCGTATATATATCCTATACGTATCGTCACAAATACACATCGGATACTCAGGATACATGTCTAGGGCAAGAGCTCCCGTTATCCGGAACCAGCTGGCCCGACTAATCTGGGGTTCGGCCTGGGTCGTGCCTACAGCGTCTGACTCTTATTCAGGGGTAAGGTCTGACCTAGAGCTTCTTTCAACATTAAGTCTCAGAGGAGAATCGAACCGGGAGATGATGTAGTTTTAGTGTGTGTATTAGATTAGATCCAATTGTTGTTGTTCTTGTTGTAGTAGAATTAGTATGTGTATTAGATCCAATTGTTGTTGTTATTGTCTTTTTTTGGTATAGTTGTTGTTATTGTCGTAGTATGATTAGAATATTGGCGGTAGATACCGTAAAACAATGTAAATCTGTTCAGATATTTCAAATCCATTTGTGATAGTATGTTTATTTTTATTTTTATTTTTTTGAAAGGCGATAGTATGTTTATTTGAATCTGTGAAATATATATAATTCAAATTATTTACCATACATAATTCAAATTATTTATTCAATTTATGCATTATAAAGATTACGATGCATTACGTTCCGAATAGAAATAGTATAAAATAGAGAAAGATAATGTTGAAATATGCATAGTACATATGGTAGTATCTATTAAAAGGAAATGATACAATGTACCATTACTCTTGGAAGAAATATGCAGTTTATACATCAATAAAAGTCGACAATTTTTTACCTCTATAAAATCAAACCGGTGAAAAATCGAATGTAAGCTCAATATTCGACTATTTTTTATCTTTATAAAATCAAACATAGCCTGTGCTACAATAGATTCACTCAATATTCGACTATTTTTACCCTCTATAAAATCAAACCTAGCCGGTGCTACGATAGATTCACTGTGGTGCCATTAACCATGTCCGAGAAGTTTCATCTTGCTCACAAAAATTACAAACAAAAACAAAAAAGAAATATGAAGAATGTTACAAGCTAGGATTTCTCTGCATTCTCTTTTGGACACAAATTCAGCTTCTTTTGATTTGCCATTAACCTCAAGACCAACTCTTAAATCTTCAAGACAATTAAATGGCAGTTCTACCCCTTGTTCCAACAATTCAAACTAAATACCAAATCCTTTAGAAACCTCATCACTTTTACACAGATCAATTACTAAAGAACTGCAGATATCTTGATTAATTTTTTGCTCATTTTTAACACTGAAAACGAGAAATTCGTAAGCCTCTAATAGCTTTCTTTGCTGACAAAGTGAAGTAATCAAATCATGTCTATAACATAACCATTTTCATATAAACCTTTAACAATCTCAAGCCCTTCATTCAAGAATCCACCATTAAGCAGTAATTTCACCGCGTCGGTTGATATACGGATGTTTTGTCTTACCTTTTTCTGCAGCATCAACTTTAATAATCTAGCAGATTCAAGAACACAGCCGTTTTTCACGAGTTCAGTAAGTATGTTTTGGAAAAGAGAAGTATTTGGAAGAGGGGAGGTGAACAACATTTTTTGTAAAGTATCATGAGCAAGAATAGGGTTGAACTGTTTAACAAGCCCTCGATTAGTGCTTCATAGGTTTCGGTATCAGGCACGAAATCGCGTCTTAACATTGCAACCAAAAGTTCATCACCAGACTTTGCTGTTGATTCCTTACAATGTCCTAAGATCAATGTCTTGAAAGCAGGAGCATCCTGTGTTCCTCTTCGCATTAAAGCACGGAACAATTTGTCGGCCTTTTCTGTCTTATGATTCTCACATAAGTACTTAAAGATTGGGTTGTATGATGCAATGATCGGTGTGCATCCTTTATCACTTAAGAGAATATCCTTTTGAATCAATTCTTCAACCAATTGCTCAGCCTTATCGAAATCCCATTTCTCGCAAAAACCTCTGATCAACATGCTATATGTTCCTGAGTCTGGATGAACCTTGAACTCCAACATCTTGTTAAAAATGTTCATCCCCTCTGCCAATTTTCCCTCGGTGCAATGTGCGTTTATCAGAGTGTTGAACGTACATGTATCGGGTAAAAACCCTCCATTTCCTTGACAAAATCTCTCCAAAATCTCTTTCGTTTTATCGAATTTCTGAGACGTACAGAGGCCTTGGATGAGAGTGTTGTAAGTGATCTCATTAGGTTTCAGTCCCTGATCAACCATATCCTCGAAAACCCGTAAGGCATTTTCGATATCCTGCTTCTCACAGTAGCCTCTAATCAAAGTTGTACAAGTGACTACATTTGGACTTAGATCTGATTCTTTTTTAAGCATTCCTTTGAACACATTATGAGCAGTTTTCACTTTTCCAGTTCTACACAATCCATCAACAATGGTGTTGTAAGTAACTACATCAGGCTTGCATTGAAACTTCTCCATTTCTTTAAAAAAACTTAAACCCTTAATCCACCATTGAGTTCTTACAAAACCCTCTAATCAAAATATTGAAACTATATACAAATCAGGTTTTACACCATATGTCTTAAGCATTTCATCAAACAGTTCATAGACAATACCAGTTCGACCCCTTTTTAACAAAATTGAAAACAGGTGATTAAATGTAATAGCAGAAGGTGAAACACCCATATATTTCATAGTTTTAAATACCTTTAATGACTCAACAAAAAGGCCGGCTTCACCGAAAGCTTGAATCAACGCATTGAAATGCTTATCCTCGAGTTTCACGGCTCCATTAGACTTCTTCGGAATGGAATAGAGGAAATTTTTAGCTTTATTGAAGTTCCGGCCATGGCAGAGGAGTTGAAGCATAAGAAGGTATGATTGAGATGTATGAGTGAAACCTGACCTGTATGCCCAATAGAAAAAGCGTAAAGCTTTAGGTGGGTCTTTGATTAAGCGGAGAGTATGAAGAACGGTGGCTTGAGAAAGTGATGATGGAAGTGGGATTAAGCTGAAAAAGAAGATTCGAGCTCAGGTGACCATGATTTTGAGTTTATTAATCCGGCCATTGTTCTTGCTCTCTTTGTCTTCGTCGACGGTGGTGGTTTGGAAGTAGTAGCATCCTGGAAATGGTTGGTGCTGGTAGTATTCGCCGGAGATGGTGGCAGAGGTGGTGCAGCGGTGGTGCGACGGAAATGGTCGCTCAGTTTGATTTTAATGGTGGAGGCTTTGGTTTTGCGGATATTTGCAGTGGATTTCCGAGAAGAAGAAAAGAGGTGATGCAGCGTTTTGCATTTCAGATGTTTTGGGCTTTGTTATTTGGAAATTGTTACTACTAATATTCTTCCCATTTCATCTTGCTAATCAAAACTAATAAGTGATTGATACAAGTTAATCTATGTTGCACGGACACACTTGACAGACGACACGCCGCACGACACGACACGCGCGACATTACCCGCTAATTCTAAAATTTAAGAGACACGACACGCCGACACACGTTACATATAATATATATATATACACACATATATATGTATATACACTCATATATACATCTATATATACATATATATAAGATATGTAATACTTAAACTCTATCAATATCTAAAATAGATATTTGTTATCATACGGTGTCGAAAGTAAAAAAAAGAAAATTATGATTTGACTTTCAAAATATTACAAATTAAGTGTAAAAACGATTATCATAACAAAAAAACATATAAACATAATACGAGTAATCGAAATAGAAATTGTATATTTTCGGGTTTCATCAAAAAAACATTGAAAAAATTGTGTTCGGAGGTGTCGGGAGTGTCGGCGCCGTGTCGGAGGTGTGTCGACAACGTGTCGGAGGTGTGTCGGATATTAAAATTTTAAATAATATTAATTTAATCGGCCGACACGTGTCGGACACGGTGTCGGAGCGTGTCGGACCGTGTCGTGTCGTGTCTTGTGTCGGACACGGCGCACGGCGCCCATATTGAAGTGTCGGTGCATCATAGAAGTTAATGCATTGCCCACCTAATGAAATTAGAAAATCAGGTTTGTTCCTTCTCTCCACTTAGAAATAAAGCAACAATTTTGACAAAATACATTTTTAGATAACACGACGATAATAGTGAAGTAAAAAATGTTGGAGACGAACAAATTTTACGACAATATTAATAGAGTTAAACAGATTTTACGACAATAATAGTGAAGTTAAACTTTTTACGACGATAATAGTGGAGTAAAAAGATTTTTTATGCCATTCATTATTATTATCGTAAAAAATCTTTTTACTTCTATCGTCGTATTACCTAAAAACACATTTTGTCAAAGTGTAACTTTATTTCCAATTGGGGAGGGGGAACAAACCTGATTTTCCAATTTCCCTTAATTACACCTGTCACCGCTAGCTACCACTACCGCACGTGAAATTTTAAAATACAACGGTTGTAGGAAGGTTTTATCAAGTAACATACATTACAACCACTCATTCTAACCTCTCACACACGATAAAAGTGTATTATGTGAAAGAGAGTAAAAATGAGGGGCTCTAATGTATGTCACTTGATATAACCTTCCTACAACCGTTGCACCATAAAATCTCTACGCACGCACACACCGTCCATCCCCCAGTATTTGTTGTGTCATCACTCATCACATACCTTTCACCATATCGGTTGTGATATCCCACATTGGAAGTGGGTGAAACACATCACCACCATATAAGTGTAAGACATAAAGGTCTTGTTAACTCGGATTAGCCTTTTAGACCAAGCGAGGACGACGGTCTAAGCACTTGACCGGATATTTATGACTCATTTAGCGTTACCAGACCCGGGGTCTGGGAGCGTTACAGAATGGTGTTCAGAGCCGACTATTAGACGGAACTAAGTGCCACATGCCACTCTAGAGTCCTATGGTAGAGATGAACAGGGACAAGTCCACAGGGATAAGTCTTGGCCGTCCTGGCGAGGACGCCACACTTTGAAAGTGGAGGAAGCACATCACCACCATATAAGTGTGAAACATAAATGTCTTGTTAACTCGGGCAAGCCTTTTTATACCAAGCGAGGACGACGGTCTAAACAGTTGACCGGACATTTATGACTCATTTAGCGCTACCGGCCCCGGGTCTGGGGGCGTGCCATCCCTTATCGTCACCTCCTTCCTTGCCTCCACACCCGTGATCATCAGTTGTAACCAATTGTCATGACACCCCAACCATCATCACTTGTTGTCACCATCTACCCTATGACTCCATATGCCACCACCACCCGTCACACCCACGGCCACCCATTCTACCGCCATTCACTGCCACTGTCAATCCGACCACCACCTACTTACCGTCAGTGCCCACTACAGCCACCAAACCACCCCACACTTTGCCATCTCTAATTTTATCGGCTCGGATACCCTCTTGTACTTTAATTAGAGTACAATGCAAGTGTTAAGCACCAAAACGACATCGTTTTGGGGCTTACAACATGTATAATTGTATCATATAATATTGTAAGTGATCAGATTTCCAATTTTACCATCCTTACTTGTCATCCTCACACATTGCTGTCACACACCCATCCCACCTTTATCCGACCACCAACCTTACTGCGACCGACCTTCATCCAGCACCTGCTACACCAATCATTACCAACACACGTCATCATCATCCATTGTGTCACCTCATATGAGATCTCATCCATCTCATTTCATCATGTGCCAAAAAAGAGACTAGGATACTATCATTGCATTCTAGCCCATGTCAAACATAGAAATAAAATCGTATAATTCAATATCATTCAATTCAATCAAATTATCTAATTTCATTCAATTATGTGTCAATATATGTCCAAATTAAACACAACATAAATATGTGTTATTTCATATGTTATTGAATTAATCAAGTACATGTCAAATTAAAACACTAATTGCAATTAGGCCATTGAAGAAGACAAACATCCATAATCAAATGACCACCTGGGCCATAGATTAGAGGACCATTAAAAAAGGGCTTTTCATGTAGGTACAAAAGCAAGAATACTGTCGTTTTTCCATGTGGCAGCATTCTAGTGATGGCGGTCGAACTCTTATGATTGCATTCAGACAAGGTGACAGGAACGCCGGATTACAAACCGCTCCGGCAGCGTTGGCCTGCCGGAGTTCATGTCCGAGAAACACCAACAACACGGCGGTTAACGTAATCGCCATGACGGCGGAAAACCCGAAAAGTTTCTTTATGTTTTGAGGTAATAGAGATTAGTTGATGGTTCAGAAGAGCAATGATGAGTTGAATACTTGAGGGTCAATGACTGTTATTTATACTACATAGTCCGGGTTATTTTTGGTGATAACTCTACGTATGTTTGTGGATTGGAACTATGTGTATGCATGCACGTGCAAACTCGTGTTAAAAAAAACTCTCGGGCTTCCTTTTTTATTTTCCGAATCATGCTCTTTTGTCCTCGGTTTGTGCTGAGCTGAGAATCAAAGTAGATTTAAAAACTCGAGTCGAGTTTGAGTTTTGCATTGAATTTTAATATGCCTTGAAACTTAACTTGAATTTAAAGGGGAAATGGGCCACAAGGACAAAAAAATTAATAAATGGGTCTGGAAGGACAAAAGTAATATTTTCATGATTATAAAGGACAAAAATCACAAATGTTACTTTAAATTGTTACTTCACGTGTTAATGTTACTTTGTGTTTCACAATTATACTTCATATTTACTCTATTCCACATTTGTTACTTTATATTTGTTACTTCATAATTGTTACTTTTGTCCTTATTAAATTACAGTTTCCTTCTATCCCGATTTTTTGATAATTTTGTCTTTCTGGACAAAAATCTAGAATTTAAATAATTGCATGACTACCAAAACATTTGTGTCGCTCCGAAATATTATTATATGAAAAAAGTTATTTAAGTCGCAGTTTGATTTGATTGACCGCTGAACAACATTCGATACAAAGTATTTGATACACGATACTGTAATTGATGATTGTATTTTATGAGATTAATAATAAATCACGTAAAACTTCAAATTTTAGTATAAAAATAACATTGTCTCCGACCCAAAGATACATTTACATATTTATATAAATATACAATACTTATATGTGTACAAATATACATATATGTTTTATGTTGTATTCAAATATTTATTTTTTCTTACAAAAGATTAAATAAAATATGTATTTGATCATACTAGTTAATAGTCGAGTCGAGTATTGAAGAGCTCATGCATGACTCGCTTAATATTCGACGCTTAAATTCAAGTTGATTTAAGCCAAGTCAAGACCCATTGATTATGAAGGAAGGATACCATTATGAAAGATACAAAAATGTGTTGTATGATTCGTTATATCAAATAATAAATAATGTCCACTATTGAAGGCTCGTAAGGGCACACAACCCTTTAGCATTCCTCAATCATTGTACAAGCGTAAATTTTAGAATGGTCCATGATCATGTATTGATGGACCCCCAATTCTTCGTGGGAAATAAACTAATCATTTAAAAGTTTCTGATAGTTTAAAAATACTGATTTGGTGTTCTATTCACTACAAGAAATTTGTCAATTTATGGCGTGCAAGGCACGCCGTAAATGGTAAATTACGGCGTACAAATGCAATCCATTGATGGACACGCCGTAAATCTACGTTGAAAATTACAACATTCTTTTGTAAGCCATAAATGATCATAAATGCATGTCATAAATATTGTTGGAGACCAACAAGAAAATTTGTTCATGGCATGCACGAGCACGCCGTAAAACTCGAACCACAGCACGCCATAAATGGCCTATCTGTGCCAAATTACAACGCACAAAGAATGTCGTAAATTAAGTAAAAACATCTATCACGGCATTCACATGCATGCCGTAATGACCAATTGGATGCAAGCTATAAATTTACATTAACGCATGCCTCATACATACACCATACACCATAAACTATGAAAATGAACCGGTACTTTATATAAATAAAAACGATAATTAATCTTAGGAGCTGTTTGTTAAACCAATTAAACACTTATTCTGGAAAAAAAAAATGATAATTAATTAAGCGGTGTTTGTTAATATTTTTTAACATCATTTAACTCGTTCAGCACATCTGATGATGAAAATTAAACTGGAAATTAAAACTGGAAAAACGAAGAAAGAATCAAGAACATTCTTCAATGTTCATGAAGAATTCATAATACACGAAGGCGGGAAGAACAGAGAGAAAAATTGATCTTGAATTCAGTTTTGTAAACTTCCAATTGAATTGTTTGTACACTTGATTCTAACTTAAATAGAGGTTTACAACAGCCTTAACTAACTACAATCAGTTGCAACTGCTTCTAACTGAACTAGCAACTTGTAACCGACTTTTGAACTAGGTGTTTGATAAAATGCCTGAACCAACTTTTATTCTTGAATCTGCCTTGCATCCTTGATTATATCTGCAACATGCCCCATCAAGCTGAAGGGTTAGACAGCCTACAGCTTGGAATCTGCCTTGCATCCTTGATTGCATCTACATAAATGTTGTACAATGGATATCTAGGAACAAGTCTTGTGAAGGTGGCCTTATCAACAGGTTTGGTTAGAATATCTGCCAGATTATCTTCTGTCCTGACTGGTAGAGGCACCAAAACCTTTTGTTGATATTTCTCTCGAACAAAATGACAATCTATTTCTATATGTTTGGTTCTTTCATGGAATACAGGGTTTTCCACAATGTAGGTTGCACTTTTGTTATCACAAAATAAGGGTACAACATGTGTATCTTTGAATCGAAAGTCTTGGAGTAGATATATAAGCCATTGTATTTCACATCTTTGTAAGAGCCATTGCCACGTATTCGACACGCCTGCTTCGCGACGTAGTTTGCTTCATGCTTTTCCATGAAATTAAAGCTCCTAGGAACACTGTATATCCAGTAATTGACCTTCTTGTAGTTGTACAGCCTGCCCAATCTGAGTCACTGAAGGCTTTAAGTACGGGTTTACCACTTTGGAAGGAAAGAACAAACCACGTCCCGGTGTTGTTTTGAGGAACTTCAAAAGTTTGTGTGCAGCAGCTAGGTGATTTTCTGTTGGACAGTCCAAAAATTGGCTAAGTTGTTGGACAGGATATCCTATGTCTGGTCTTGTATTGCTAAGATATAAAAATTTTCCCACAAGAATTCTGTAATACTTGTTATCTGTCAAAAAAGGAGAGTCTTTAGGTTCAAGTTTGATCTTTGGATCCATAGGAATAGCAGAAGGCTTAGCCCCTGTGTAACCAAATTCTTGGAGTAAATCAAGACAGTATTTCCTTTGATTCATTAGGATGCCATCTTCTGATCTTGCAATCTCATACCCTAGAAAATATTTCAGTTTTCCTAGATCCTTTATAGTGAAGGCTTTGTGTAGAAGATCTTTGAGGTCCTGAATTTCTTGTAGGTTTGAACTCCCTACAACAATGTCATCTACATATACTAGAAAGGCAATAAAGGTGGTGCCTTGTCCTCTTGTGAAAAGACAATGATCATGCTTGGATTGGTTATAACCGAGTTTGCTAGTAAAGCCTCAGTAAGTTTTGCATTCCACTGTCTGCTTGCCTGCCTCAATCCATATAAGGATTTGACTAGTCTACATACTTGACTGTTGCTGGATGTTGGAAGTCCTGGAGGTGGTTTCATGTAGACCTCCTCCTCTAAATCTCCATGTAAGAAAGGCGTATTTACATCCATTTGATGTAAGTGCCACCGGTTCATGGATGCCAAGCTTAAAAACGATCGATGGTGGACAATTTGGCTACGGTGAGAATGTATCCAAAAAATCTATCCCCTCTGTTTGAGTAAAACCTTTAGCTACAAGCCTTGCCTTATATCTGTCTATAGTGCCATCAGCTTTCCTTTTGATCCTGTAAACCCACTTGCACCCTATAGGTTTCTTCCCTTTAGGCAAAGGAACCAGTATCCAAGTGTTTGTTTTGTGCAAAGCATCTAACTCTTCTTGCATAGCCTTTTGCCAGTTTGTATCTTTTGCAGCTTCAGTATATGATTTAGGTTCTGTATCATTTGATATGTTGCAAGCAAAGGCTTTGTAGGTGGTTGACAGATGATCATAGGTTAGAACTTTGTCCAAAGTGTGAGGTGTAGTGATCACAGCTGTCAGATTTGTCTGATAATCCTGTAAATGCACAGGCCTTCTATCCCTTGTTGATCTCCTGAGTTGTTGATTAGTGTTATTCTCCACTATCTCTTCCACCATGTCATGATCTGCATCTCCTGAATCTCCAGGTGGTACATGGGAAGATGTGTCTTCATTATCTGGTTGCATTACACCACATTCTTCATTAAGAAAAGTTGGAATAGGTAATACAGACTCAGCATTATCAGTCCATGGCTGATTAGTCAAGAAAGGAAAACAATTTTCATGAAAAATCACATCTCTAGAGATAAGGAACTCCCTGGTTTGGAGATCTAGCAGATTATAGCCCTTTGTAGTGGATGAATGCCCTATGTAAACACATCTCCTGCTTCTACTGTCAAATTTCCCTCTTCCTTGGGATATGGTGCTTGCATATGCTAAACAACCAAAGACCTTTAAATCAGTGTAAACAGGATGTTTGCCATACATGAGAAAATAGGGTGTCTGTTCTTGCAAAAGTGGTGTAGGAGTGATATTAATTAACATAGTGGCATGTCTAACACAAAGTCCCCAATAAGACATAGGTAAACCAGATTGAAATCTAAGAGCCCTTGCAACATTTAACAAATGTTGATGTTTTCTCTCCACAACACCATTTTGTTGTGGTGTATGAACACAAGATGTTTCATGTATGATACCCTTTTGGGCATAGAATGCATTCATTTGAAACTCTAGTCCATTATCTGTTCTTATCTTTTTAACATTTACATTAAATTGTGTAAAAACAAGGTTTGCGCAAAAATTTTGTATCAAAGATCTGGTTTCAGATTTATTTTTCATTAAGTGCACCCAAAGAAATCTGGATTTATCATCTACAATAGTCAAAATGTAAAATTCTCCATTATAAGTACAATATTTATTTGGTCCCCATATATCTATATGTAACAAATCAAAAACATTGCTAGTAATGGAATGACTAACAGGAAAACTTTGTCTCTTTTGTTTAGCTAAAGGACAAATATGACAATTAATGTCTATACAAAGTTTAACAGCAGGTATAGATTTGTGCAAAATACTCAATCTTTGTTGAGAAGGATGTCCAAGCCTGTAGTGCCACAACAAAGAGTCAGGTACAGTTGTATAATTGCAGGCAATTGGTGAGTTAGAAGTGATAGATGCATCAGCTCTCAGAATGTACAAGCCTTGAACAAGATTAGCTAAACCAATCATTTTCCTCAAAGCATTTTCCTGCATAATACAATTGTTAGCTCCAAAAAACAATGAATACTTGTTATTAACAGTCAGTCTTCTTACTGACATAAGATTATATGTAAATTTGGGAACACAAAGGACATTGTCTAGAGTCAGATTCTTATAAATTTGTACTTGTCCAATGTGTGTGACAATGGTGTGTTCTCCATTTGGTAATGTTACAGTCAAACCAGAGACAGGCTTAGCATTAATCATCAAAGATAGTGAATAGATAACATGATATGTGGCACCAGAATCCACTATCCAATCACAGATATTACCTGAGGATGTACTGGCTTGAACATTTGCAGTGAGAGCTACTGACTGATCTGCTTCACAAGAATCAGCAATCTGTACATTCCTGAGCATAGCCATGATTTGTTCATATTGTGATTTAGACATTGTGTTAGAATTTGACTGTATTGCTTCAGAAGGCTGTGAACCAGAAACTGTTTGATGGATATCTTCTATGCTTTCTGTGCTAGGAGCAAAACCTTGATCAAAACTAACATGGTTTGCTAAACTTTGACCCCTGCCTCTCCCTCTGTTGCTATTTGGATGTCCATATTTTTTGTAACATTTATCCACAGTATGTCCTTCTCTACCACAATAAGTACACTGTGGTGGTTTCTTTGTATTTCCACTATATCCTCTTCCATAGCTGTTACCTCTTCCTCCACCTCTTCCATATGGAGCACTCACTTGATTTGTAAAAGAACCAGAATCTTGACTAACCTTGCCATAACCGAAACTTGAGCATTAAGATGGTTTTGTCATTGTTTATTTCGAATAAACAAACCGAGACTCATCTTTGCAATGCCATGTTAAACACGGTACCAATGTACGTGATAGGTTTGGCCATCAAAGCCTGAGATCTAACATTGCTAAAAATATCATTTAAACCTATAAGAAAACGGATAACCTGATCAGTGTCACTTTGCTCTCTATAGATTGGCATTGCATCACAAGTACAAGGAGGAACAGGCCTTAAAATCAGCAATTGATCCCACAAACTTTTTAATTTTGTAAAATACTGGGTAACTGTCATAGTACCTTGTTTAGTTGCATAAATCTCTTCCTGCAAATTGGACAAACGATAGGCATTTCCAGTCCCAAATCTATGATCAAGATCCACCCAGATATCTCTTGCTGTGGACAACCAGAAAATACTCTGATGAATAGATGAATCTACAGAGTTTATCAACCAAGTAGAGACCATGTCATTACATTGACACCATAATTCATAATTTCTATGATCTTCTGGAGGCTTAGGCAGGGTACCATCAACAAATTTCAGCTTCCCTTTCATGGATAACACCATAGAGATTGCCCTCTTCCAGCAATGGTAGTTTTCTGCCCCTTTAAGCACTGGCTGAACAATAACTGCCGACGGATTCTCACCAGGATGAATCAAGTAGGGATTAACAACTGGTGCTTCTGCCATTGTTGAAGAACAAAAGAAAATGCAGAAAAACGAGCAAGAAACTATCAAGAAATCACTTGCAGCTCCACACTACAAGTCCAAGAAAATCTGCAGCTCCACACCGCAAGATTAGAAAACGCTTTAATCGAATGAACAGCGGATGAAGAGCTCTG
The DNA here is from genome assembly GCA_036785695.1 of Gentiana straminea. NCBI lineage: Eukaryota > Viridiplantae > Streptophyta > Magnoliopsida > Gentianales > Gentianaceae > Gentiana > Gentiana straminea. The sequence continues at coordinate 17,445,038 of JAVUPR010000114.1, read as the reverse complement.
ATACCATGATGAAAATTAAACTGGAAATTAAAACTGGAAAAACGAAGAAAGAATCAAGAACATTCTTCAATGTTCATGAAGAATCCATAATACACGAAGGCGGGAAAAACAGAGAGAAAAATTGATCTTGAATTCAGTTTTGTAAACTTCCAATTGAATTGTTTGTACACTTGATTCTAACTTAAATAGAGGTTTACAACGCCTTAACTAACTACAATCAGTTGCAACTGCTTCTAACTGAACTAGCAACTTGTAACCGACTTTTGAACTAGGTGTTTGATAAAATGCCTGAACCAACTTTTATTCTTGAATCTGCCTTGCATCCTTGATTATATCTGCAACATCTGAATTATTATTTAATTTACCGTATAAGTTTCCAGCATTCTCCTCCTTGCTTATATCTGAAAATGAAGTTGTTACCCACAATCCACGTTCCCACCTTTGCCGTATTTCCATTTTATGTAACTTCTACTTTTTTCCCTCTCAAATTTATATTGGAAATGTGTTTAGTTTTTAAATAATCTTCATGCTTTATACAATTTATTTTTTTGAGGGGTTATACAACTTTATATATATATATATATATATATATATATATATATATATATATATATATGTGTGTGTGTGTGTGTGTGTGTGTATGTATGTATGTACGGGGGCGGTTGCACCCTATACACATACGAGACAACCGACCCGCTAAAAATACTGTCATAATAGATAGAAAAGAATTATACACACACACATATATTCTTTAACGTCAAGGTTTTCTCGGTATCTGCGTGGCCCTGTTATGTAAGTGAAGATTTTTAGTTTCTCATCAACCTGCAAGATCCATGATGATTAATTAAAACACTTACAGGTTGTTAGAAGGATTGGGGTTTGAACAATAACAACAATGTCGAAAACGCAGAAAATACAAAAACGCAGAGATTTGGTTTGCTCGATATGAACGTAGAATCATGAAACACTTTCCTACAAAAGTTATTTGCCCCGAATCTTATGCCTAGGGTAACACAAATACTTTTGTGAGATAAGACTACGTTTTCCCTTCGATCTTTAGGCACAAAAGATGAAGAATGCTCTTGAAGATAGTATACAAAGTGTTTGAACTCTCAAAGATGAATGTGCTATATTTCTTATAAAAAATAAAAAAGTAAAGCACTTCAAATGATCATATATATTAGTGAAAACCGACCTTTTTTATGTATGCAACCTTTGGAAACAAGTTACATACATAAAACAGTTGGAAAGACTGAAAAAACACACCTCTTCAGAATTTCGGGCCACAGGCGGGCGCCTGTGGCCAGCCTGTAAAAGCCAAAAGCCGACCAAAACTCTCTGTTCAATTTCCAGTGTAAAAAATTCTCACAGGCGGGCGCCTGTGGTGACAGGCGGGCGCCTGTCACCTGTTTTTCCCAAACACTGATTTTTGGTCCTTTAAGTGGATTTTCGATCCTTTAAGTGATTTTCCCGAAATAAACTTGATCATTTAAATCCGTAAACTCGTAAATACTTATATGAGCGTACACTCCGTACCTCCAAACTCACATTATAGCAATCCGAGTTCACCCATCTTTGTACCAAACCCCGATTACAATAAATGAACATGGTAACACTTAAATTACCAACAATCCTCCCCCATTTAAGTGTAATCCTTGGTTTAGGCGAAAACAAAAAACACAACAACTCATGCATCAATGATAATGTCACAAAGATTGAATTATCACCTAGTAATATTACACATTTCAAATATTCGAGTATTGGGGTGTGTCTAAGCATTGAACCCCTTTACACGTTTTGAATACATGAAGATAACATACACGTGAGTTAATATAACTCCAAAAGCTTATTCTTGACACTAATTAATCAGGCCTTGTGTCCATATCCATTCATGAGCATATAGAAAGCCAACTCTCGAACTTTCTTGAAGCCGCCAAACTTCATACTCATATAGGTGAGCCTTTATATAATCGTGCACCTGCAATAGCACTTTGTCAAAGACTCATTATGAAGAATCTCTTCATCCTTAACTTACAGGTAATAGCACATACCTCGGGATAATATCATGTGCTCAAATCTAGATAATAGGCCTTCCACATTGAATTCTGCCTCTAACATTATATTAGAAGGGAATTGGGTATCCTATCACCAAGATTCAAATGAGTTGTAAACCCATCCCGATTACAGACTTTTGTACCAAGTCTCTAGCCAATCCTTTTGTTAAGTGATCAGCTAAGTTATGTTGAGATCTCACAAACACAACCGAAATCACCCCGTGAGTGATCAACTCACGAACCGCGCTATGTCTAACGCCCAGGTGTCGCGACTTACCATTATACACTTGACTATATGCTTTAGCCAAGGTAAATGCACTATCACAATGGATAGAAATAGGTGAAATTGGCTTAGGCCATAATGGAATTTCATATATCAAATTCCTAAGCCACTCCGCCTCTTTACCGGCTGCTGCTAAGGCAACAAATTCCGACTCCATAGTCGAGCTAGTAATACATGTTTGCTTTTTGGAAGCCCAAGAGATGGCACCTCCTCCAAGAAAGAACACCCAACCACTTGTAGAAGAATGATCCACTACATTGGAGATCCAACTAGCATCTGAATATCCTTCTATTACTGAAGGATGTCCGACATAAGTTAAGCCAAAATCCTTGGTTAACTTAAGATACCTTAGTACACGAGTTACCGCACGCCAATGATGACTACTCGGATTACTCGTAAACCTCGCTTAGCTTTCCAACCGCATAAGCTATATCCGGACGTGTGCTAGTCATAGCATACATCAAACATCCTATTACCCGAGAATACTCAAGTTGTGATATTGGATTTCCCGTATTAGGCATGAGTTTCTCATTAGGATCCATGGGAGTATTAGCCGGAGTGGAGTTTTCACAATTGAACTTCTTCAACACTTTCTCAATGTAATGAGATTGTGTCAAAGAGAACCCTTTGTCACTCCTTTTTATCTTGATTCCTAGAATCACATCCGCCTCCCCCATGTCTTTCATAGAAAAGCTTGATGACAAAAATGCTTTGCAAAGGTCAACTTGATCTTGGTTAGTTCCAAAGATCAACATGTCATCAACATATAAGCAAATTATCACACCATTACCGGTATTGTCAAATTTGCTATATATACACTTGTCTGATTGATTAATCATAAATCCATGAGACAAGATAACTTCATCAAATTTATGATGCCATTGTTTAGGTGCTTGTTTAAGACCATACAATGATTTAACAAGCTTACAAACCTTATGCTCATTTCCGGGCAAAACAAAACCTTCCGTTTGTTTCATATAAATTTCTTCTTCCAAATCTCCATTCAAGAACGCCGTCTTAACATCCATTTGATGGATTACCGTTGTTAATTGCTGCCAATGCAATCAACAATCTTATTGTGGAGATTCTTGCAACCGGTGCATAGGTATCAAAATAATCAATACCTTCTTTTTTGCCTAAAGCCTTGAATTACCAATCGGCTTTCTACTCCGTCGACAAGAGTGTGTCCGTCAACTTTCATCTTTCTTTTAAAGATCCACTTGCAGCCCAAAGGTTTGCAACCACGTGGAAGATCCGAAAGGATCCACGTGTTGTTTCCCATTATGGAATCCATCTCATCATTGACGGCTTCTTTCCACAACGACACGTCTCGAGACTCCATAGCCTCCTTAAACGTCTTAGGATCCTCATCAATATTATAACAATATGAATATTGGAATCCTACTTCATCTCTTGTTCCTTCTACCAAATAAGTTTGATAGTCGGATCCAAAAGATTTTGCTTTCCTAGCCCTTTTGCTTCTACGAAGCTCCAAAGGCTCATCTTGAGAACTGATATCACTATTGTTCTCCACTCCAACATTAATAGGAGTTATATCCTTCGGTGTTTGTATAGACGAAAACCGATTTTCATCAAAGATAGCATCCCTTGATTCAATCACAGAATGAACGGCAACTGAATCATTAGGCTCTATAACATAGAACCTATAAGCCTTGGAATGCATAGCATATCCAATGAATATACAATCAATGCCTCTTTCACCCAAGGTTTTAATCTTAGGCATGGTGAGCCTTACAACAGCCCAACATCCCCAAACTCTTAGATAACTCAAGTTTGGCTTCTTTTTGAACCAAAGTTCATATGGGGTAATAGGATTCCTTTTATTAGGAACTCTATTCAGCAAATAACAAGCCGTTAACATGGCTTCTCCCCAAAATCCCTCACTCAAACCTGAGTAAGATAACATGGAATTAACCATCTCTTTAAGAGTACGGTTTTTCCTTTCCGCTATACCATTTTGCTGCGGCGTGTAAGGCGCCGTAACCTCATGTATAATCCCACATAACCCGAAAAGGTTGGATTAAAGTATTCACCACCTCGATCGGTACGCAACTTTTTAATTTTAGAGGTTAATTGCAACTCAACTTCACTTTTATAGATTTTGAATTTATCGATTGCCTCATCTTTAGAATGAAGTAAAAACACATAACAAAACCGAGTGCAATCATCTATAAAAGTCACTACATATCTTTTGTTGCCAAAAGACGGTGTAGCACAAAAGTCACATAGATCACTATGGACAAGATCCAAAACTGAAGACGACCTTTCAACACTATGAAAAGGCTGTCTAACAATTTTGTTCAACATACATGTATCACATTTATTTATATTCATATCAAAAGATGGAATCAAATCATGCTTAGACATTAATAACATGCGTTTGTAATGAACATGTCCTAACCGAGCATGCCATAAAACAGAAACATTAACATCATGATTCATACAAACAATATTCACAACATCATGCTTGAATGTTAAGCATAAACATACCATTACAAAGATAACCAAATCCTATAAATACACCACACTTACTTAAAATGTATTTGTCGACTCAAAGACTTGTTTAAAACCATCTTTACATAATAAACTTCCTGAAACTAAGTTTTTCCGGATCCCCGGAACAAATAGAACATGTTTTAAAATTACAAATTTTCCAGAACGAAAAGGTAAAACAACAGTTCCTCTTCCACGGATGACGGCCTTTGACTCGTTTCCCATAAAAAGCATGGATCCATCGTTAACAGGTTCATAATCTTTAAACCAACGTTGATCCTTGCAGACATGCTTTGTCGCACCCGAGTCAATCCACCAAGCAACATCATCATCATCCGCACATAAAATGCCTCGAAATACGTGGTACATAATTCATATCCGAATTAAATCCACAAACAATATTCGACCTTGATGTTTAGGAGCACCTTGGTCCTTAGACCACTTGCCCCGAACTCGTTGTTTGGCCCTTTCGATTTTGCCAAATCGACAATCAGCCTTAAAATGCCCAACTTTCCCGCAAACCCAACAAGCACCTTTCGGTTTCTTGTTGGCATCTTTGCCGTTGTTTTTAGACGATTGCCCTTTCCTTTTCTTCTGGTTCTTTTGAGAACTTTCACCGGTTTCCACCATATTTATGGAAGTAGAATCCATTACCTCTTTACCCTTGGTTTTACCGTTCTCTTGCGCCCTTAGAGATTCCTCTATACGCAAGTGACTACCAAGTTCTACCAGAGATAATTCTTCTTTCTTATGTTTCAAAAAATGTTTAAAATATTTCCAAGAGGGTGGCAATTTATCAATTATACTAGAAACTGAAATAGACTCATCCATTTCCATTTTATGCTGTGCAAATTGACCCAAAATGCGAAGAAGTTCATTGTACTGTTCCATTACCGAACGTGAATCCACCATATTATATTTCATGAAGTTTCCAACCAAGAACTTTTTTCTGGATGCATCTTCATCCATGTATTTTGATTCTAAAGAATCCCAAAGTTCTTTGGCAGATTCAACATTTTGGTAAATATCGAACAAAGCATCAGACATACCGTTTAGAATGTGGCCTCTACAAATGTAGTCATCATTCTCCCACTTGTTCTTTTTTCTCAACTCTTCCAGAGGTCCGTCCTCCATCACTTCCGGCATTGGTGTACTAAGCACATACACAACCTTCAAAGTTGTCAACAGAAAATGCATCTTTCTCTGCCATCTTCGAAAATTGACTCCATCGAACTTTTCCAACTTCCCAAAATTTGCAGTCATCTCCTTGACACTTGACATTGTTAAACGAATAACTTTTGTAGATTGTTAGAAGGATTGGGGTTTGAACAATAACAACAATGTCGAAAACGCAGAAAATACAAAAACGCAGAGATTTGGTTTGCTCGATATGAACGTAGAATCGTGAAACACTTTCCTACAAAAGTTATTTGCCCCGAATCTTATGCCTAGGGTAACACAAATACTTTTGTGAGATAAGACTACGTTTTCCTTCGATCTTTAGGCACAAAAGATGAAGAATGCTCTTGAAGATAGTATACAAAGTGTTTGAACTCTCAAAGATGAATGTGCTTATATTTCTTATAAAAAATAAAAAATTAAAGCACTTCAAATGATCATATATATTAGTGAAAACCGACCTTTTTTATGTATGCAACCTTTGGAAACAAGTTACATACATAAAACGGTTGGAAAGATCGAAAAAACACACCTCTTCGAAATTTCGGGCCACGGGCGGGCGCTGTGTGCCCGGCTGTAAAAGCCAAAAGCCGACCAAAACTCTCTGTTCAATTTCCGGTGTAAAAAATTCTCACAAAGGGCGCTGTGGTGACGAGCGGGCGCTCACACTGTTTTTCCCAAACACCGATTTTTGGTCCTTTAAGTGGATTTTCGATCCTTTAGTGATTTTCCCGAAATAAACTTGATCATTTAAATCAAATGTAAACTCGTATATACTTATATGAGCGTACACTCCGTCCTCCAAACTCACATTATAGCAATCCGAGGTTCACCCATCTTTGTCTGGCCCGATTACTGATAAATGAACACTTAGTAACACTTAAATTACCAACACAGGTGCCCAATAAGTGAAACCTGTTAGGAATATTTTCTCCTTAATCTTTTTTCATAAACAGCCAAAGGATTTATACAAATATTTTTGTGATTGTCTAGCCTCAATGACGTCTATAATTATGTCGAGAATTATGCTATAATCAATTACAATGAATGATGGAATATTATACTATCCAAAAATAGGTTACACTGTATTAGGTATGGTCTAATACCCCCCCCCCTCGCTCTTTTTCGTTCTCCTTTCTCTGACTTTTATCAATTGATGTCTTCCGCCGTCTCCCATCCTTGAGAACAGCGAATCCGGCGGAGGCAAGCAGGAGAAGTTACTGTATCCTGGACAATCCAATGGTTGCAGACAAACCGTAATAAGGAGGCTGCATGTCCAGTCATTCAGCAGGTATTATTTCTTATGATTTTTGTTCTTTTGATGTGTTATTGTTAATATGTCGGATGTGTATAGCCGTGCTGCTCAGAATGAAACTCGGAAAAGAAGACTGGCCATTCAAGTTTTTTTCTTCTTAATTCGTTTTTTGCACAGTTTTTATGCGAAATAGATTTGTATTCGGATTTGGGGTGTGATGATCAAAGATAATTTGTTAATTAAAATGCAGGATATGCTAATCTTTCTATTCTGTGTGCCCTGTTTCGTTATTGGGTTTTGTATCGGTAGGTCTTATTGCTATTCTTTTATAGCAGGACAGCCTATTCAGTTTTAGCAGTATTCTCTATGTTTTGAAGGTCATTTCTATTTGCTTGAAATATCTGTATTAAGAGATCAAGTTTGTACATCTATATTATTCTGTGTTGTATAAATGTTATGAATTTTTCTTTTTTTGAACAACATTATATATGCAAATTATGATTAGTTCAACAGGTTAGACAATGTCATGCCCACATGGATCGAAGAATGTTTTGAGCTCAACCCAATATTTTAAGAGTGACAACTTTAGCTTTTTCAAAAAAGATGTAAGCATTTCCATTTACTACTGATGTTTCATAACGTTTCTGTTTCCGTTCATGATGTTTCATGTTTGTATTTATAGTTGCTCATCGACGAATTATTGTGTGTGGCCGGAGGAGAAGGATATATAACGATCGATTGGTTTACTCTCCTTTCTATTTAATTCTTTAGGTTTTTCTTTTGTCCCCCATTTTTATGAATATGGAATTGGTTGTCTTTATAGAACTTTCATTTTTAAAATTGTTTTTATTTTGGCCTTTTTTCTTATTTTATAATTGTTCCGTATTTTCTTTGAGTTCTAATCGATCAAATGATCTTTGCATATCTCAGACTTAATCAAATCAAGACGTTTGTCGTTAAGGCTTGCAGCATCAACAACCAGTTCCGGTGGAATCATCGCACAGTTCCAATACGAATAAAGGTGATAGTTTGAAACTCTATTTCATCTCAATTTCACCTTTTCATGTTCAGATGTCCTTTTGATTGCTTCAGCTTTGATGCTGAATTCGATCAAAATTTGATTGCGAATATGAAATAAAACATCGACTACATACTTCTATTATGGATCCTAATCACACTCGGTTGAGATCACCGGCCACTTTTATTTCCATTGATTTAATTCTCATATCGTCCTTTTTTTTTTTCAGGCTGATAGAAGGCCTTATAAGTGTGGTCTCCAGTTGGTCTTCTGATAGGAGAAGTGTTAACGACTAAAGCTGAAGCCTTTGAATGTCGTTGCATTTCGAACCGTGATGGAATTCCTTACACACAGATTGGTATGCAAAATGTTTTTCTTTTCATCAAGGATCGTAAGTTTTGTTTGTTTATTTTTTTTTTACAGTTGCATAGTGCAAGTTCTTTTTTACCCGGATGGCTCTAGCATCTTTGTGAATTTAATTGGAGTCCTAATACAATTGTCACAGTTGCAGCTTTCTCAGGTAGAGTGCATTTTTAGTTATGTGCTTGAACTTTTACTATTCCTCTTATATTGTTGTAGAGGATTGAAATTCCATCCTTACATATGTCTATTTGTAGGTTATGTATTTTCTGCAATAAAAAATGTAAAGTGTTTCACGAGTACTTTTTATTTTCATTTGGTTTTGATTAACGTTCATATTCTGACATCACAGGCCGAGCGTTAGGAAAGAATTGTCGCATTCTTGGTGAATGATCACCGCCATGGTGACCAGAGGCGAGGATGTGATGGACCAACGGGGATAAATCCACATTGTAAGAGAAATCTATCATCTGTTAACTACATAACGAGGAATTGAAGTGAGGTATAATTTATATTAGATGCCTACAGATTATTGTCATTGTAGCACATCATTGTTTAAATATTTTTCCAGCTATGCTAATGGTTTGGTCTCAAACTATTTAACTTGGAAGTTAACACTAATTTTTTTCCTTCTTTAGATTTCATTGGTTTTTCTGATAAGAAAACTAAGCTCCTTCCATGAACATTGCTGGGTGTATAAACTTTTGAACCAATTGATCGTTATTCAAGTTAGCACCTAATGTATATATATGAGAGTGTGCTTCGTGGTTACATTAAGGGGGAAAGGTTCAATGTGTCTATGTGGAGTATTCGGAGAATCATGTGCTGACTCAGAAAAGAGGAAAACATTAAGAAGGGGAGAAGTGTTGCCTTTGCTTTCTGACTTTTACCTTTCATACTAAATGATCCATATGATGTGCTCGAGACTAATTATAACAATTTTGCCTTTGGCCCAGGAGAAGTATTTACACATATTATACCAAAATTCTTCTTCTTTTATTAATATCTAAATCACCCGTGCATTATTCACGGGTTTGTGGCTTGGTAAATCCACTGTTCACTATATTACGTCTTCTTCCGTTGATTCAATGGTTCAACCTCACTTTTATGTTCATGGTTACTCATCCTACAATCTAGATGATTTTTGGATTTCCTACTATTGTGCACTTGATGATTCCTTTCAAAATTACTTTATCTTCCAACTGACGTGGTGAATAGCTTTCTTATTCCTGTTCTTTTTTCCCTTCTTACTTCAGATACCATCAACACCCTCCGGAATAGATAAATGAGTTGCAGAGGTAATTCTGACAATGAGATTGTATTGTCTATTTCAGCGGCATTAGTTTTTCATATATTTCAAATTTTTAAATTTTTGTTTCATTCATACTTTTACATACCCTTCGACAGTGGCGGACCCATGTAGAGCCAATGGGGCAACTAACCCTCCTTGATCCGAAAAAAATTACTAATATATATACAAAAAGTCGTATTGTTTTTATAGAAAGTTTTGTTGAACGCTTTAAGTATGATTGAATGTAAATTTTCTCTGGGTTTTCGTATTTTCCTTTTGTGTGTGTGTGTGTTGGTGTAAGTTATGTTGATCCCTTCTTTTTTTTGGTTCTTATTCTCACTGTTAAAAATCTCGGTAGTTTGCATGGTTTATGTTTCGCCATTTCGAATATGGTTTTGATGAGTCTATTTCTCCATTTTCAAAACAAGAACCTACAACATGTAAACAATGCTCTTCGTTGATGACATGTCGTTGATGACATGTTACATTGCAGAATAGATTATAGAAACCGGAAGAAACACACAAATGATTCGAATAGCAAAGTGGACAGTTGGACGAGCTCATGGAGAAGATGTGTGTGCGCAAAAAGGCGTGCATCTAAAGTAATTCGATTTTCTTTCAATTTTGATGGATTTTGATGCTGTTAAATATAACGAGTATTCACTTTTTTTCTTTCTTTTCAAGTGATTTAGGTCTAAGATGTAGTTGCTATAATATTTTAGGTGAGGATTCTTTTGGAAGTGAGTCAACTTCCACAACAAATATGACATGAATTAGTTTTGACATATTGTCTGAATAATATATAATATTATATTAGATTTATCCTTTTTCTTAACTTATATCATTACGCTAAGTGCAATTTGTTAGTTTGGTTTTGTTTTATAAAAGGCTTTATTGTACTTTCTGGACACAAAAATTGTAAAGTTCTTATTTCAACTACTTGGAATTGTGACTCGATTATTGTCTATAGAGATTAAAAAATACGCCATCACAGGTTGTACTTAATTAAGACAATGAAAAAACCTCATAAACAGTAAGTATGGTTGTTACCTTTGTTTCTATATTTCGTTTTTGCAGGTATTTGTGGTGTTTTTGCTTTTCCGAACATATTTGATGAATTGTTGATTATTGACAAGTTACAATGATGATTTATTGTGATTCCCCAGCGTCGTGGTCGAGGTTGTGGTGTAGAGGATATACAATATTAAGATCCTTAGGGTGGGGTGTTTTGTAAATCAGGATAGAGGCTATGAAAACTCCACGTTTTGTTAATTTATGAAGAAACAACGGTGTGGTGCTTTTGTAATATTATGTTTTTAATTTACATTAGATGAGAGTTTTTTTGTCATGTTTTATTGAAGCTATTCTTCTAATAAACTTTGTTTGGTTTTGACTTTTTAGTGCATATTTCACGTTACATATTTTCATCGTATTTATGTATACATGACCATATTTTAATTTTATTTTTTATCAGCCCGTGCATTATGCACGGGTTCGTGGCTAGTGTATACACACACACACACACACACACACACACATATATATATATATATATATATATATATATATATATATATATATATATATATATATATATTGATATTGTCGAAAATATCACGGTGGCGGTAATGGTGGTTTAGTGTAGATATCCGGCTATTTGGTATGATTTCTCCCGTAGGAGATGGTGGCGATTATGAAGTGTATGAAGATTCCGGTGGCGGGCTCAAGATATAAGGCGGCGAACACAATAGTCGACAAATTGGCAGAGTTGCTCTGCTTGTATTAATTCTTGGATAAATTATGATTTACAAGATGCCCCTATTTATAGACGGATCACTCATGACGATTAGGCTATTGCGACAAGACATAATTAAGTATAAAGTGACATAATTAAGTATAATCAGGACGATAATCAACTAGAGGAGTTAGACATATGAGCTCTCTGGTCGCAGTGTTGTCCTCCTGGCCAAATGATAGTCTTGTCCTTGCCAATGCCAAGTATGGATCATGTTCGCCTAATGTTGCGGGCACGGCCCGATTGATCGGAAAACAGGCTGGGAGGCGCGCGCGCTCTCGGCCCCCAACCTTGACTTGCACGGCATGCTAGCTATATGGCCTGTTGCTCGGCTTACGGCCAGGTAAGCTGGAGGTGATGGAGGCCAAGAGCTGAGATATGACCATTAGCTCGGGTCTGTTTATGGGTCCGATGGCATGTATTCGGGTTTTGTATATCAATGCCCCTTACTCCGTGCCTTATGTTGCAAAAGGAATGAGGTGGGGAGTAGAGTTGTTGGCAAGCATAACATACCACGGCCCTGGGAATTATGTCAGACATTTGGTGCTGATTATGATAGGCATCAGGCTTGGATCGGCGACTAAGGCGTGAGCGACTGGCCGAGAGATGCTGTGCATTTGTAGCGAACAGGCTTTGGCAACTTTTGCGGCATAAAGCGTTTCGTTGTGAAATGTTGTGCTATAAAGCGGACAGACTTGAGTACTGCGCTATTAAGCGGACATGATATAGCCGTGAATGATCATGTTTGATGAGGGAGTTGTTCAAGGCGTAACCTCGATCCATAACTGATGTGACGGTTGATATGATGTAGATCGATTTATGATTGGCGGGAAATGCTTGGATAACTGTGTAACAGTTATTGTACTTGAATTTCAAATTTTAAGACGCGACGGTTCGGTTCCCGGCTTGCCCATATAAGAGGAAACCCCAACCCTTAAACACTTTTCTCAATTTCAATTCCTCCTTAGCAAAAATCTCTGGCGCTCTTTGAATAATCTAGCTATTCCAATAAGGTTCCGGCGGGTTGGTAGCTGTTTCCAGTCAAATCAAGAAGATTCCGACGCTATTTTTGAATTTTCCGGCAATTCTTCAACTTTTCCGGCCGATATTCAAGTATTTCTACCGAGATAATCACCAACTTCTAGGTAAGGCCTTGATTTTTTTTTCCAATTTTTCACTCTTGTTGATTGCTTAATGCTAGGATGTTCATTATATGCATAAATCACACGATTTTACTGAGATTTGAATCTGTTAGGGGATTTTTTTCTCCGTTTTCACCTTGGAGTTGAACCATCGTTTGTGTAATACTCTGAATCGTCGTACCTCTTGTAAAACATTTGTATTTGTTTTAAGATCCGACCTATTAGCATAGAGATTCCTTGTCATTCACTTTGTTTTTCTGAAAAGCTTTCCCATTTAATCTTCACTTCGATTTCCTGAGTGATGTTTGGGATTTTAGTCTTGTTCATTTTGGCGGGAAAACGGAGGGGGCGAGGTGTTGAATTGGGCGGACCTGCTCACTTCAGCCTGACTTCCAAGCTTGGGTGTCTGACTATCCGCCTCGCCCTTGTATTATTCAGGATGTCCTCTGAACAAACCCCTAGAGATGATGGTGACCGCGATGCCATGGCGTATGGACACAATGAGGCAGATTCCGGCGATCATAGGATGTACGAGTTTGCCGAACAACTTGAGGATGAGTTGGTTGAGGTTGAAGTTCCAGGTACCTCAGGGCAAGATCTAGACGAGCAAGTTGAAGCTGCCATGAGAGAAAACGCGGCCAGGTCAAAAGGGCAAAAACAAAACAAGGAGAAAAATCCACGTCCCCTTAAGCAGTATACTGAGGAAGGACGTTCTGAGATTGCACATAAGAAAGCCTTTGACATGGAGGTCTCCAAACAATGGAAAATGTTTTGGCTCACCGCTGACTATACCCGTTTTCTAGCTACTTATGATATCTCTCATGATTATCGGTTCGTGGCTTTTCCGAAGAATAAGGCCAAGAAAAGGTTTTGTTGCCGGTCTCCCAAAGACTATGTCTTCCTTCACTATGACCATTTTGTGGCCAGGTTCCGACCACTGTTCGATCCATTCCTTGTAAAGTTTATGACAGTTACCCAAACTTTACCCTGCGATCTTACTTTGGGGCTGGTGAGAATACTGGTGGGCTTTATTATAGTTTGTAGGTCGTTAGGGAGCGAACCCACCTTACCGGTGTTCAACCACATCTTCAATTTGCCTAGGCTGAACGATGACAGGCAGCTTGGTCCATGAAGGCGTACATGCCAATTGTTTTTTGACCTTCCAGATAAGGTTGACTCCTGGAACACCCGATGTATGAAGGTGGAGTCATGGATTGGATGGCCTCTCCAGAATTTTGAGCTGGGCTCGACCAAAACCGAAGAGATGAAGAAATACGGCGAGCAGAAAGACGACGAGGATCTTATCCAATGAATAAAATGATTCTGAGATTCTGTGAGGACCCTCTCACCCAGAAGTAGACTTTCAATTTACAGGCTATATTAGATGTAACTGAGCCCTTTAGTCGGGCTGCTGGAATCCATGGATCTGAGGTCTGCGAGATTTTAATAAATGTTTAACCCCTTTCCCTGCGACCCGGACAGGTACGCTGCGTACCATCATGAAATGTATTTTCCCTCTCAGTGTATAGTTTGTGAGGGTGGCCTTGAGAAACGTGAAGAGCTGGTAACGGTTTTGTTTGTTTATACTTGGCTTTATTTCGCATATCTGATTTCTATAGCTCCATATTGTTTTATTTTCGCTCGCGCTTTAATGTGTCCGATTGCTTACAGATATGCCGAACATAAGTCGTCTCCACAAGAAGGTCACTGACAGGCAAAAAAATGTAGAGGTCGAGAGAGCGAGTCTGCTTGCCGTGACTGATGAACCTCAAAATGATACACCTTAAGGCATCAACATTTCACCAATTCTAAGCTAAAAGTAGTAGTTTTCGACCATTTATATGAGCCGTTTGAGTTGAATGTCATAAGTCGGGTTCATGAGTCGAGTAATTTGCATTTAACGTTTATTTTCCCCAAATAGTTATTATTTCGTGCATTATTGGACTATTTTCAGGATACGAAGATTGGGCCAAGTGTTAGAGAGCGATTATGGGCCGAGCTAGAAGAAGAAACGGACCTAGGGTATTCCAGAACCTTCAGTTAAGTCGGCAGAACGGAAAAAGACAAAAATGCCCTGGAAGCCGTGAGAAGTGATGCCGCCACCTCGAGAATCCAGAACCTTCGAAACAACATTTTCTTGGATAAAGGTAGATCAAGGTGTCACTAAGTCGGTTTATAGCACTATAAATAAGTGGCACCACCACGAATTTCAATGTACAATTTTCCACAAGACAAATACATTATATTCAATAAAAGTTTTCTTTGTTCTTTTTCTCTATGTGTTCTAGTCACCGATCCAACGGATTCGGCGCCTAGGGGAGTGATCCGAGGAGGATCTGCACTCGTCTTCGAGGGTATGATTTTATGGCTTTCTAGATGTAGATATGTCGTTATTTTCCTTGTGATTAGTATGATTTGATTGTTCATTAGTTCTGCTATTTGGTAGTTAGTTTATTTTACCCCATGAATGCTTAGATATGAATCTTGGTGAAGAAATCATAAATGAAAGGTTGCGTTCTTCGGAGTCCGCGACGGTCTTTATCGCGGCTATGAATACCTAGTATACCCTAATTCATGATAATCGGTGCCAACTACGTCTGATCGGCAGATTTAATTTACATGTTGTTAGCATGATCAACTATATGCATGTTTTTGTAAATTAACATGAATGACTTGCAAGGTGAAGGTTAGTCGGACGATGTCTTGATCGATCCTTAGGAACGTGCTAGTCAATCCACAATAGCTGCTTAGGGAGGTCCTCGGTCTTGAACCGGCTAGTCCTAGTTCTTATAGCTTATGAATTAATACACCCAACGAAGGAGGTTAATTGCACATAGGCACCTATTGTCCTTTTAATGGAATTAGCGTAACATCAGGGATTAGCACCCGTAGGTGTTAAAGATCTAAAATTTACCAACGGGGATGATTGATGCATGATTTGTGGGGGATTAACTAATCACTCATAGTTAGAACTAATTTTATACAACTTATAGGAGTATAATTTTTGGGTCTTGTGTGTTATTGTCACCACTTGTACCTATCTGTTCTATAGTTGGTCGTAGACCATAATTGTGACAATTAAATTAGATCCAGATGAATCTGTGTTTTTATGAGTCTCTGTGGGATTCGACCTTGACTCGCCAGTACTCTGCTACGATAGATCTAGTCCTATTGTTAGTAGTAGTCAGTTGTCTGACGCATGATCAATATTTTTGGCGCCGTTGCCGGGGACTTAAGTCAAATATACTTTTTAATTTAGATTGAGAGTCTGTATATATTTGGTTTTCATGTCAGTTTTAGAGTTTGTTATTTATCTGAGTCGTATAGTGTCTGTTCAGATCGGTTCTGGGAAATTTTGGTCGGGAAGCCGCGAGAGTCACTCTGCTGCCGCGCCGACCGGAGATTAACAGAAATCGTTTTTGTTCCATCGGAGTCTGTATTATTGTTTTCGAGTCTGCCAGGGCGTGTGTAACAGCTGTCAGGGCAAGTAACTAACCTTTTTTTTGCGTCTTGTAGTACGGTAAACGAAGTTCAGCGGCCAGGCTTGAGTTTATTTTTGAAATCGAAAAGTACGCAAATAAGAAACGAAAAGAAGCTCAAGAAAGAAAGAGGTTGGCTGACGAGGTGAGATTGAAAGGAGGAAGTGAGAAAGATAGAGATGAGGAGATCCCACTTCTAGAGAAACCATATGAGACAATTGCTGGATATACAGAAACCTGAATCCGGATCCGATCCATAATTGGATCATCAGATCTGATTCACAGCGCCGATCGAGACGTTCGATCATGACAACGGAAGCTACGAATTAAATTCTCATGAGATTTTACCACGATTTAATTCATATGATTAATTAATATAACTACAAGATAGTTAAAGGTTTACCCAACAAAAAAGAAGCCGTGATCTTCCGAATTGTATCTCCAAGCGACGACTGGTGGACGTCGATCCTCGTAGGAGCCTCCTCGAATATGCTCAAGAAAAACTCCAAGTTTTTCTTCTTCCAATGGCTAAGACAAGAAAAAAAATTTCTCTCTTTTGGCGTCCCTTTTGTTAAAAATGGCGTTGGATTCAAAATTATTTTGTGTTGGGAGAAACTCTATTTATATAGGATAATAAAAAATACTTTGAGAGTTTATCTTATACACACAAATTTATCTTTTCCTTTAAGGAAAATTAAAACAATTATCTGATATATGATAAAAATATAACTATATTATATGACTTTTTATTATGTATTTATAATATTATCGTATAATTTCATAAAAATATAACCTAAAACTTATAAAAAATCTAATTAGTTATAAATAGATATTATCGTTATAAAATTAGTATAAATTATAGCTTTTGTTGTCAGATTTACCGTGGGAATTGTTTTTTACTGATACAGGGTGAATACGAGAAAAATCAACGAATCAGAAGCGAAAGAATAAAAAATTAACGACAGATGTTTTTGACAGTTCGGCACGCACCGGAGGTGACCGGCACGCGCCGGAATCTTCATCATTTCAAGCACATGGGTCTGACACAAAGGAATATGTACTGTAGCACCGGCACGCGCCGGGAAGGCACCGGCACGCGCCGGCCTACTACTACTTGCCTATAAATACTCCACCATTTGCAGCTTTGGGGAGTGTACCAATATATATATCATATATATATATATATATATATATATATATATATATATATATATATATATATATATATATATATATATATATATATATATCTTTAGTTCATTTCTAGTTCTGTAAATACAGTAAAAGGCACTCTGCCGAAATAATAATGTAGTATAAGTATCGTTGTAATACTTAGAAGACTTATCAAGGCTCGTTGTTGTTAGAAGAATTGCTATTTCCGGAGAATACGGCTCTGATGCTTCAATTGTAATCTGGTAACTTTCTAATGTATTTATGTTTGTTTGTTATTATTAGTATCTATATAATAGTTATAATGATATTAGGCTAACTTAATATCTAGCCAAGATATGAAATTGAATTAGTTTTATCTTTTTAAGGAAATGGATGATGACTATGTTAAAATCTAATTAAAATCGATTATGATGAATCTCTTTCTATTTGAACTTAATGGCATGTTTGTATTGACGTAATTAACCAATATAACCGGAGTCGTAATCTAATGATGAACTGACCAGAGAAGTTAGGTTATGAGATCGTGGATAGAAAGACCGGAGGGTAAAAATGGCCGTCTGACAAACGGAATCCTATTTCCTATCCCGGGGGCAGAATATTTGTACTCGAGAGATTATTACGTTGAAATCACTGTTTAATCGACGGATCTTAAAATACGGCCGTATGACAAAACGGGAGTGACCCATGATTAAGATGACATTGGACGAGAGGATTAGACATATGACAATTTCATACGCTCGTGTGAGGAGGAATTGTTGAGCTTAGGAGTATACCGTTTCACGTAATCAATTAGACCTTAAAAGGAAGATCGAGCACATCCATTGAACTAAAAAGAGATTGTAATTCAATAACATATTCTTGGCTAGTTTCTAATAATATTACTAGTATCTATATTAGTATTTATTATATTATATACTTATATATATATATATATATATATATATATATATATATATATATATATATATATATATATATATGTGTGTGTGTGTGTTTCTATATATTTATATATATATTTATGTATCTATATATATCTATATTAGTATTATACATTTATTTACTTGTTTTAGTAGTTTAGAGATTATTTACTTGGTAAAAAACTGCGACTTAGATTTAGTTAATAACGACTTCTTGATGTTTAACCACACTCGAATTACAATTCGTTCCCCGAGGATTCGACACCTGACTCACCACACTAGCACTACAATTTGACCCGGTACACTGCCGGTAAGGATTGTATAACCTAGTTTTAGTCCGTCATTATCCAATAGGAAAACAAATTTCCTATTTATCCAATAAATAAACTAATTTCTTATTTATAATTATTTAACACATAAATAATTATATTATCCATATTATAATTAATTGGGAGAAAAATTCTTTTCCCAAAATCAAAAGAATATGGTGCCATTTTTATGTCATTTGGGATAATAGAAAATATCTTTTCTATATTACATATTATTTACCAAATAAATAATATTCACATATTTATCAAATATGCCAACTATTTAATTTATTCTCGATGTTCCACAAAACGAGAAAACACTCGCGTGTTAGGAGCCAACCCGGGGGCCATGGACCTATAACCAGTAGCTACAATAAATTGAATAAAATATTCATCGAACATAATATTTCTATTCAACTTATTAATTTTGGAATTACGCCACCATAAATCCGAAACTGAACTTTATCGATTATAGATATAACTTATTCTTTGAAAGTCGAGTCAATACGTGTCCATTGATATAATCATTACATACAGACCAACCCTCCATAGACTATCCGTAACGAAGCGGGATTATTTCCGTAAACCTTTTTCACTATATCTTATCCTTATTTACCATTAACTCCACTAGTGATCAATTAGTTCATAACCAATATGAACTCGGCCGATCGATCATATTCTAGGATCAACAAATAAGGGGATTGTCTTTCTACTTCCCGCATTAAGGAATGTATTCCATATCTGTGAGACACACACTTCTCACTCATTCCAATTTAGTGTCAACGTGAAAGTGATTTGGACCGCGCCTCTTAGCAATCCTTAACGAACACATCAAACCCTATCTTGAAACAAGAAGACGTCTGCAATCACTTTAGGATTAAGGTTAACAAATATATGATCATCTTGTGATTTAATAAGATTTCTCAATCACGGAATTATATGAGAAAAGCATATTAAATCGGTCCAGCTTTATATGACTCTCATCATATATAAATGCCCCACTTAGACAACCAATATCGACGGTCCGGATACAACGGTCACACCATAAAGTGTTTTGGACGCATTAATGGTGGTTTAATCAATAGACCCCGTACTTTGATTAAGTTCACCACGGACTAATAGTTCAAGTGTATCACCATAGACTTAATCCTCACGTGTGACTCACACTAAGTTATATGGCTACATATGATACGACTTGGGGTTTTCAACGGTGTATTACATATAAGTACGAAGCAAATAATAAGATGAGAATAAATCTGTCATTTACTAATTATAAAATCAATTACAGAAATTGTCTTTCGGGCACTGCTTCCAACAACAATGGCATAGAACGGGGTTAATGGAAGAAGGAACAAAGCAGGAGTAGTGGTGCAAGTAGATAGAAGGACGTTACAGAGTTATGCAATGCCAACGATTGAGCAGTTCGTGCCCGCAATTGTTCAACCGGAGAATGCGGCCGAAGTTTTTCATCTGAATGAAGACCCAAGTGTACATGTCACCAACTTCTTGGAAATTGTTAGCACAATCAAACCATCAGACATGCCCGAGGATAACATCAAGCTCAAATTGTTTCCATTCATGCTGAAAGATAAGACAAAGATATGGTTGTCTTCTCTAGCAGCAGGATCCATCCTCTAACACACCGATTTTTGAGTTCGGTATACCCGAGATTTTTTAAGACCTTTAATACCGGTCACCATATTAGTTTATTATCATGAAATCAAATATACACTTTTACACGCATAAATTAAACGTCGATGTTGTCATTTTAAAATACATTTTACTATATACTTAATTTCTTTGAGTAATATTCAGTTTTGCCTTAAATATATTAATTATGTATTTTCACATAGGTGTTGTATAAAGTATTTTCCGTAAACAAATTAACATATAATTCTTTTCTTTTTTTTTAGGAGAAAAACCAATCTATTAATTAATATCCGCCGAACAAGCTAAAATTCCATTCAAAAGGGGAGACGAGCCCCAAGAAACGCTTCCTACTAACTCCAACTCTTTTTTCTTTTTGTATAAGAATTCTTTTGTTCTAAACGACCTTTACATATATTGTAACTTTTAAATTAATAGTTAAAGGTTGTGGATGACTGTTTTTAATCTAAAATGGGAAAAAAAAAAGACAAGAAAAAAAGATAGTGGTTGAGAAGGACAAAAACGCGCATGTTACTACATGTGTTACTACATGTGCACTACTACAAAAAAGCATAAAGATCACGGTTTTTAAGTGTGATATATTTACATTAGTCACGGCTTCCAAAGTGTGGCATATTGAGGTGTGACATAAAGTACTTTAACCCAATCACAGTTACAAACTGTGATCTATTATAATAATTATCACACTTAAAACCCGTGATCTATTATAGTTGGTATCACACTTAAAAACCGTAATCTATTATAATTTCATCACATTTAAAAACTGTGATCTATTATAGTTGTTGTCATAGTTAAAAACCGTGATCTATTATAGTTGTTATCACACTTAAAAACCGAGATCTATTACAATTAAAACACATTTAAAAACTGTGATCTATTTTAGTTGTTATCACACTTAAAAACCGTGATCTATTATAATTTAAATCACACCAATAAAAGTGTTTTTTTTTCAAAAACAATATATAAGCACACATATTTTTTTGTCTTTGTTGGGACTCGAACCCGGATACTCCGATTAACGAGCCACACTTATTCCACTAGACCGATGTTTTCTTTCTTCTAATTTCGACCACACTAAATTAAAATCTCATTATAAAATACCATATTATTTTAATCACAGTCAAAAACTGTGATTGATTGATTTTTCGTCTCATTTTTCCTAAAAACCGTGATAATAAAAATTGTGATATATTTTAGTTGTTATCACACTTAAAAACCGAGATCTACTATATTTCAACACATTTAAAAACTGTGATCTATTTTAGTTGTTATCACACTTAAAAAGTGTGATCTATTATAGTTGTTATCACACTTAAAAACCGAGATCTATTATAATTTCAACACATTTAAAAACTATGATCTATTTTAGTAGTTGTTATCACATTTAAAAACCGAGATATATTATAATTTCAATCACACCTAAAAAAGTGTGATCATTCTTTTTTTTCGAAAACGAAAGGAACACACACATATCTTTTGTTGCCACTGGGACTCGAACCCGGATACTCTGGATTAAGGAACCACACTAATTACCATTGGGCTGATGCCTACTATATTATCATTTTCGACCACACTAATCTAAGATATGATTATAAAATATCATATTATTTTAATCACAGTTAAAAACCGTGATTGATTGATGTTCTTGTCTCAGTTTTCTTAAAAACCGTGATAATAAAAACTATGATCTATTTTAGTTGTTATCACACTTAAAAACCGAGATCTATTATAATTCAACACATTTAAAAACTGTGATTTATTTTAGTTGTTATCACACTTAAAAATCGTGATCTATTATAGTTGTTATCACACTTAAAAACCGAGATCGATTATAATTTCAACACATTTAAAAACTGTGATCTATTTTAGTAGTTGTTATCACACTTAAAAGCCGAGATCTATTATTATTTCAATCACACCTAAAAAAGTGTGATCATTCTTTTTTTTTTTTTCACACTAATAAGCTGTGATAAAAAATTTAAGTGTGATATATATACATTTTACTTGTCTCGGTTCTTTTAAAAGTGTGATCCTTATATTTAGATAAGTGTGATCTATATCTCTTTTCTTATTAATTAGTGGATATAATTTGTCTCACTTTTTCTATAATTGTGACAAAAATATCATGAATTCGATTCTGAGTTTAAAAATGAGATTAATTGATATAATTTATCTCGCTTTCTCAATAACCGTGACAAAAATATCATACCAATTTAGTCACGGATTAAAAGTGTGATAGTTTGGTATAATTTATCTCATTTTTTCAATAAGCGTGATATAAAAATATCATATCAATTTTGTCAACGTTTTAGATGTGAGATTGATATATATAATTTATCTCGCTTTTTTAGAAACCGTGACGAAATATCATATCAATTCAGTCACAGTTTAATAATGAGATTGATTGATATAATTTATATCGGTTTTTCAATAATTGTGACCGAAAAATCATATCAATTAAGTCACGTACACTTTAAAAATGAGATTGATTAATATAACTTATCTCAGTTTTTCAATAAGTGAGATAGAAAGGTTGTAAGTGTGATATATATATTTTCGTTGTCTCGGTTTTATTGAAACTGCTGTGATTGTTTTCATATCTTAAGTGTGACCTTGTCCTTTTTGTATCTTAAGTGTGACCTATGTCCTTTTTGTCATTTTGTAGTAGTTTTTATCTTATTTTTTGTCTTATTTTGTCCTTCTACCCCGCGACCCCTTAAATTAAATGATATCCATCTTAATTATTTCCAAGTATACCGACCTTCAAATTCCATGTGTGTTCAACCTTACGTATACCTTGCATGATACAAATATTAAAGTTTGGGTGTCTTTAAAGGCACCACACTGTTTTTACTTGGGCACCCAAATTAATAAGCACCACACCTTCATATGTTAATCCACTCATTGCACCACAGCGAATTTTATATATACCTAATGCACCACAATGTAATTATTATGATGTCATTTTTACTTATGGCACTACACCTGTTAAATCTTCCACTATAACAAAATAACTACATATATAACCCTATTTTTTTCCGAATTTCTTTTTAGCCACCACTCTCAACCAACCCCGCCACCCCCACCAGCCCTGCCGCCCCTTTTCTTGCCACCCCTCCTCAACCCATCTTCCATATCTCACCTCGGCGCCATTAACCCAACCCCACTGCCCCCTTCCTCCTTCTCCTTCCCCGTTCCTTTTTTCATCAAAACTTTCATCAAAAGGGTGTAAATTTCATCCCGCCACCCCCGCCACCTCACACCAGCCGCCACCCTCACCAGCCCCGCCACCTCACCAGCCGCCACCCCTCACCGCCCCGGCAGTCGGATAATGAATTCGGCATAAAGAAGAATCAAAATCAAAAGATTTTTAATTTGGAAAAAGGGGATCAAAATTCAATTATAAGTTTTATTGTTTCAGGAAAAAAAAGCCTATTAGGTGAAGAAAACAAAACAGGGGAGTTGGAAGCCCGAGAAACCTTCGCCGGAGGAAGGTGGTTGTATTTTTCTTTTTCTTTTTTCAAAACATTTTTGGAAACCATCGTCGTTTGCTTGTCGATTTTAGGATGGATGTGGATTTAATTGATGGGTTGGAAGAGAATGGTGATTTTTTTTTATTGTAAGAACTAAGAAGTGGTGGAAATGGTGATGTGGGTGGTTGGAGGGTGGAGAAGATGGTGGTTGAAGGTTGAGGCGAAAAATGTAAATGTTTATGGTAAAAGGATGTTATTGTAACAAAAAAATATTGGAAACAGTAAAAATAATCTGGAGATAGGAATTTTGAATTTTAATAGGTGTGGTGTAATTGGTAGGTTTATCATTAAAAATCTATAAATAATATATAGACGAAGCAATTTAGCCCGTTTCACATCAATTACCCGACCCAAACCCGGTTAGAAAATAAATAATATTAATAAAAAAACAAAAAAAAAACAGCCGCATGCCTCCCTCACTCAAAAAAACCGCCGCACGTCTTCATGATTTATTCACAAAAAAAACTACCGCATGAATTATTCAAATACAAAATAAAAAATAATAACAAACAGATAACAAAACTACCACATGAATTATTCAAATAGAAAATAAAAAATAATAACAAACAGATAACAAACAAAAAAACAGACCGCATGAATTATTCAAATAGAAAATACAAAATATTAACAAACAGATAACAAAACTACCACATGAATTATTCAAATAGAAAATAAAAAATAATAACAAATAGATAACAAAAAAAATTTAAAAAGCAAAACTGCCGTCCCAATTTTTTTTTTTTTTTTTTTTTTTTTTTTTTTTGTGTTATGCGGTAGATAAAACAAAAAAACGGCCGAATTTAAAATAAAAATTTAAAAAAAAAAAAAATTGCCACCCCACTATCCTTATGCGGTTGTGTAGATTGACCAGATGCATTTCTTTTACCCCATTATCCCACTACATAACTGCCACATACAAAATAACCCACTATCTCTCCCATTTCTTCACCCCTATATATAGAATTCAAAATTCACAGAAGCTACCACCAGTTTCCATTTTACCCATTCACAAAAAAAAAAAAAAAAAAAAAAAAAAAAAAAAAAAACCTCTTTCTAAATATGATCGCCCAAATTCTGCACAAACAGCCCCTAACAGAGGATACGGGACTATGGTTTGGAGATGTGGTCAAATGTTGAGAAATTATATAAGAAGAACCTTTTGACTCTCCATTCAAATAAAATAAATATTACCGGATTTTTTTAGGACATTAAAAACGCGCATTATCTGCCAATTAATTATTGATTCCGTTAGTTGCAGCATACATACACACATGCTGTAACAAAAAAATAAAAAATAAAAAACTAAAATCACCCAAACACAAATCAAATCCCACCAAAAAAATCAGCCAAACAATCGCATGAAATAATTAATGCGGAAAACTTGGGTCTTTAGCGGGTTTTGGTCTGTTGTGATGATATTTTTTGGTTTTAAAACATCACAACTGAAAATATTACAACTAATAGCCATTATCCCCACAATCCCACTATCCCACGAAGATTACAACACAAAATTTAAAAAAAAAACAAAAGAAAAAAAATCTAAACATCACAACCGAAAATATCACAACTAATAGCCATTATCCCACGAAGATGACGACACAAAATTTAAAAAAAAAAAAACAAAAAAAAAAAAATCTCATCACAACTAAAAATATCACAACTTCAAAAACCGAAAATCACAGCATTTCCGTTATCTCAGAAGCGTCACGCCATTATCCCACGAAAATTACAAACTTCCGTTCCATATATTTGTGTTCCTGTTTTTCAGCCAAAAAAAAAAAAATCGAAAAATATCTCTAAAAATTAAAAACAGATAAATCTCAACACAACAAAAAATTAGCCATTATCCCACGAAGATTACAACACAAAATTTTAAAAAACAAAAGAAAATAAGAATCTCATCACAACCGAAAAAATCACAACTTGCGTTCCATGTATTTGTATATTATTGAGAAGCGTCACGCCATTATCCCACGAAATTTACAAACTTCCGTTCCATATATTTGTGTTCCTGTTTTTCAGCAAAAAAAAAAAAAAAAAAAAAAAAAAAAAGAAAAATATCTCTAAAAATTAAAAACAGAAAAATCTAATCACAACAAAAAAAATAGCCACTGTCCCACTATCCCATGAAGATTACAACACAAAATTTTTAAAAAAAAACAAAAGAAAAAAAAAATCTCATCACAACCGAAAATATCACAACTTGCGTTCCATGTATTTGTATATTATTGAGAAGCGTCACGCCATTATCCCACGAAAATTACAAACTTTCCGTTCCATATATATGTGTTCCTGTTTTTCAGCCAAAAAAAAAAATAAAAAAGAAAAACCAAAAAAATATCTCTAAAAATTAAAAACAGGAAAATCTCATCAATAAAAACAAATAGCCATTATCCCACTATCCCACGAAGATTACAACACAAAATTTAAACACAAAAACAAATAAACTGCCGCATGATTAAAAAAAAAAATATTTTACGCATGATTTAAAAAAATAAATTGAAAACAAAAAACAAAAATACCGGCGCATAACAATACTGCCCAACAAAAAAATACTGCCGCATGCCGCATGATTTGAAAACTGCCGCATGGTTTAACCAAATAAATACTTTCGCATGATGTATCAAAAAAAAAAAAACTGCCCATATTAATAGCGTTTATACTGAGATCAATTTAATAGTGAACCAAAAATGGAAATCAGTGTATTAGAAAAAATAAAAACCGACTGTTAAATAAAACCGGCAAATAAATCCGGAAAAAAAAAAAAAAAAAAAAAAACAAAAGTAACCAAAATCAGTGAATTTATTGCAAAATCGAAAATTTCTCCCGGTCCCAAGCATCAAATCCGGAAAATCTGCCAGCAAATAAAAAAAAATTAAAAAAACAAAAATGCAAAATCGAAAATCTATCACCAATTTAAAAAAAAAAATCACCCCACATGTAATAAAATCTGCGAGCAAATTATCCCACTATCCACGAAGATATAGGATTATGGGTAAGGGGTGGTAGTGGGTACAACACAAAATTTAAACACAAAAGAATGATGGGGTGGTGGGAAGGTAGGGTGGTATGATGAGTAAATACATGGGAAGAGTGGGGTGGAGGTAGGTGATGTCGGGTAGTAGATAAGGTGGTGGATGTCGAGGGTAAGATATGTGATATCGGGTAAAAAAATTTATTTTCCGCATGATTTAAAAAAATAAATTGAAAACAGAAAACAAAAATAGGGTACGGCGCATAGGATAGAGAATGATGGGGTGGTGGGATAGGGTGGTGCCCAACAAAAAAGTAGAGTAGGTGCCGCATGCCGCATGATTTGAAAACTGCCGTAATCACATTTATACGTCCCCGTTAAAACTGCCGCATTGTATCCAAAAAAATATATATAAGGTTGTGACTTCTTTTCCATGTATCACCTCCACGTCCATGTTTAGCCTTCATCCATAATTTACGTCAACCGTCGCCGGAAACACTCAATCTCCTCTGTATAGTTTTCAGCGACATTTCTCATCAATTAAATTGATATTCCCACTTTAAACTATAACAGCCTGGCGGATCCAGAAATTTTATACAGCGGGGTCCGTAAATATTTTTTTTCACGGGGTCCGAAATATTTTTATATAGGTAAAATATATAGTATTTCTGATTTTAACGGGGTCGCGGAACCCTTTACTCAAGTGTAGATCCGCCTATGGCAGCCACCAAGCCTTTTGCTCTATGAAAAATTTGCCAATGCCATCACCGCAATTCTGTGGGTTAACTTACTCCGCTGCCATCTGAGCCCATCTGCGGAGTGTCCATGCACAACAACCACGTCATTAACCCTAAACAGAGCAACCAAAGTTACCGCCAATGAGTTCGTCTTCTTGTTGTTACCTCATGCATGACTGTCACTTTTATTGTTAGCGTTCGAGGAGATCGAAAATGTGTTTCGAAATAGTAGTTATATAAAGTAAAATTGAACGAATTAGAGCGAGTTTTTGCATGGCTGAAAGATTGAATAAGCTGGACAATGGTTTGGGGCAGCTGTAGTTCGACAGAAATAAAAATATTAATACGAGAAATGATTTGGGAAAGGAATGTGGTTTGATTGGGGTACCTTAGAATGAAGTCCATCAATCATCATGGGGATTTTCTTATTTTATGAGGATTAAATTTCACATCAAGAAAATTACGGGGCATTTCTTTGGAAGTAGCTAGAAGGGATTTACGGATAAAAATGTGAGTTCTTTATTTTTGATATAAAGCTAAAGTGTATTTTATAATTATTTTCAATATTTTCTATATCAATTTGATGTTTCCAACTCCGAAGTCATTTTCGAATGATTTATTAAAAACTACACAATGCAAAGTGACTTGAAACAAATGACTGTTTGAGCTAGTGCATATTTTTCTTACAACTATAAAACTGATACTTGGAATTGACGGATAATACTTGCTTGCTCGTTTACTCGTGCACGAAAGTGTCAAAACTCTGGTGGCTAGGGGGATTAGAGTTACTGCTCTAGGAGAACGGCTAGTCACCGGTCTCGGGGCCTCTTGACTCGAAGTCTTTCCGACAGTAGCTAGAGTGCTCGCTCGTAAGAGTGGGGACGGTACCTTTTCCCCGAAGATTCATGCTACAGCCGGGAAAAAGGGCTGACGGTTGGTGCGTGGTTCTTAGGGCATGGATAGGGTTGGCTGGATCCGTGTAGGAGGTTTGCACGGTAAAGGTTGATTCTTTTCCTTGGTGATCGGCCGGAGTCGTCATGCATGGCTAGTTCTCGTGGAGTGCGGTTGAAATCCCTTGGGTACATATGGTGTTTGGGCGGTACTTGACTCATCGGCACGGCCCTACCTGATGGCCATCGGCACGGCCCTACCTGATGGCCGCCTCTTGTATCACTCGGGCCCTAGCTCTTTCATTCAGTGCTGCTCGCATATCCTCCTCCTCATGAACGTAGTTACCCCCAGCGGATTGTGCACCTCTATTACGTCCGTTGTTATGGGACGCACTGCCATGTGGAGCGTCTTGATTGGCCCCCTTGGCCGGTGTCTCAGTTGTGATATTTTTCCCGCCAGTCATATTGATTTGATTGGTGACTTGTGGAGTAAGTAAGAGTGGGTGGTGCCGGCCGGTGCAACCCTTAAACCTAGAATCCGATGAGAATCCGACAAGGGTATTGTCACAAACAACAAACAAATGCAATGACTTCCTTGCTTATACCTAATACTACTAACAAATGCCAGTAAAACCTGGGTATGTTGTTGAAGATGTCGACCGGAGCAAAATCGGTTTCCAGAATCCGATGATGATGATGAGCAAACAAATGCCAAACCACAACTAGCAAGCACAAGAGCTAATTGTGTGTAGAGTTGATTTCACCAAACACATGTACCAACCTGGAGATTTTTGAGAAAGCTTCACCGTAGCAACGAAATGACGATGATGGTATTCCTCTTGAAGATTTTGACGAAAATGGAGCTTTGATTCATAAAATCAATGTTTTTTTATCGGTGATGCTGCAAAGACAATGAAAGCAATGATCTTTAGGCCATACAACCCCAAAAATCAAGGCTTTGGCCGATTTAAGAACTTGGAGATGACGGTGCGAGCTCGCCGGGGACGCTGTGAATATGAATTTAAGGCGGTGGAGCGACCAGAGATGGCTTGATTTTGATGAGTTCCCGTTAACGGAGCCAAATGATATTGTCAGAAATATCACGGTGACGGTAACGGTGGTTCAGTGTAGATATCTGGATATTTTGGTATGATTTCTCTGGTAGGAGATGGTGGCGATTATGAAGTGTATGAAGATTCCTGTGGCGGGCACAAGATTTAAGGAGGCGAACACAATAGTCGACAAATTGACAGAGTTGCTCTGCTTGTATTAATTAATTCTTGGATAGATTATGATTAACAAGATGGCCCTATTTATAGGCACATCACTAATGGCGATTAGGCTAATTGCGACAAGACATAATTAAGTATGAAGTCACATAATTAAGTACAATCAGGACGATAATCAACTAGAGGAGCCAGACAGATGAGCTCTCTGGTTGCAGTGTTGTCCTCCTGGCCGAATGATAGTCTTGTCCTTGCCAATGCCAAGTATGGATCATGTTTGCTTAATGTTGCGGGAATGCCCCGATTGATCGGACAGCAGGCCGGGAGGCAGCACACTCGGCCTCCAACCTTGACTGCGCGGGGCATGCTAGCTGTATGACCTGTTGCTCGGCTTACGGCTAGGTAAGCTGGCGGCAATGGAGGACAAGAGCTGAGATGTGACCACTGGCTCGGGTCCGATTTTGGGTTTGGTATATCATATATATATATATATATATATATATATATATATATATTACGAGTGAAGTAACATCAACACGTGAAATAACAACACAATAAGAATGATAATTTCCAACATATAGTATAAATTACAAGTGAAGTAACAATAACACGTGAAGTAACAATGCAATAAGAATGGTAATTTCCAACATATAGTAAAAAATACAAGCGAAGTAACAATACAATAAGAATGATATAGAATTTCCAACATATAGTAATAATTACGAGTGAAGTGACAGTAACACGTGAAGTAACTATGCAATAAGAATGATCATTTCCAACATACAGTAACAATTATGAGTGGCTATTTCTTTGTATATTAGTTGTAACTACTTTTTTTTGTATATTTACTACATTTTTTCCAGTGTTACTACGTGTTTAATGTGTAACTACATTTTTTATTGTAGCTACATTTTATTGATTCTTATTATTTCTTTATATGTTACTACATTTTTTTTTGACAGTGAGTACACTTTTTATGTGTAATTGCATTTTTTTATGTGACTACATCTTTTTTATTAGTAGTTTTTTTTTCCTTCTTATTTTAGATTGTGGATTTAATTAGTCATACATATTTGTGACTGCAATTAATCCAAATAATGATTCCCGAATTTAATGGCACAGTTATGCCAATTTACACCAAAAAACAATTTTTTTACAACAATGGGTATTTCGGTCAATCTATTTCATTTTGTCATTTATAATCATCCAAAATGAGAGATGTCCATAGATCCCCATTTTTGACATCTCATGTCCTTATGGCCCATTCCCCTTCTTGATATGAGGTCCTTATAAAAAGAATCATATTAATATCTAATTAATATAGGCTCAAAATTATTGAATATGTTATTGGATAAATCAAGTTAATGTCAAACTAAAACACTAATTGCAATTAGGCCATTGAAGACAACAAACATCCATAATCAAATGACCACTTGGGCTTAGATTAGAGGACCATAAAAAAGGGATCTCTTATAGGTACAGAAGCAAGAATAGTGCCGATTTGCCATGTGGCAATTCTAGTGATGGCGGTCGAACTCTTATGATTGCAATCAGTCAAGGTGATAGCAACGCCAGATTACAAAAACGCTTCAAATGCGTTGGCCTGCCGGAGTTCATGTCCGAGAATTACCAGTAGCATGGCGGTTAAAGTAAGCGCCGTGACGGTGGAAAACCCGAATGGTTTCTTCATGTTTTGAGGTAATAGAGATTAGTTGATGGTTGAGAAGATCAATGATAAGGTGAATACTTGAGGGTGGAAGGATTGTTATTTATACTCCCTCCGTTTCAAATATAAGTCACCCTACACTTTTCACACATATTAAGAAATTGGTTGAATATCATTAATGTTTGACTAAATTGTTTAACACACCATTTGACTATCATAAATGAAACAATTGTAAAGTGTTGTATGGATACAAATTAGGGGTAAGATGAGAAAAAATGTTAAGAAATGTTCTCTTGGTATTATGAATGACTTATATTCCCTCCGTTGCAAAATAACCGAGGCAGTTGCCAAAAAGTTTTGTTCCAAAATAACTGAGTCAAAATATTTTCCAATACAAATTTTGTTCCAAAATAACCACTATCTTAAATGTCAAAATATTTCCAATACAAAATTTAATGCATTGAAACTTAACTTGGATTTAAATAATTGCATGACAACCAAAACATTTGTGTCACTCCGAAATCTTATTTGAGTGATGATACATTCACCACACATTTTATACACAACCTACTCTACAACACTATCAACACCATTCATCGTGCTGTGACCCGTGACAATACATGGTCCCTCATTTTAAACCATGGATATAAAGTATGCAGTGGAATGTGCACTACACATACCATTTCCCATGTTATTTTATGAAAACAAAAGTTATTTAGGTTGCAGTTTGATTTGATTGATCAATGTACAACATTTTGATGCAAAGTATTTGATAGATGATACGGTAATTGAAAATCTTTTTTTATGAAAACAATAATAAATCAAGGAGAACATCAAATTTTGGTAAAAAAAATAACATTGTCTCCAATCCAAAGATACATTTACATATTTATATAAATATATAATACTTATGTGAGTATAAATATACATATGTTTTATGTTGTATTCAAATATTTATTTGTCTTTCAAAAAATTAAATATAATATGTATTTGATTATACTGAAGTCGAGTCGAGTATCGAAAAGCTCAAGCATGATTCACTTAATATTCGAGTCTAACAGAGTTTAAATTCAAGTTGATTTAAGCCAAGTCAAGACAACCCAAGGGTAAGCCAGCGACCTATATTTGTACTGTCAGGTGTACTGTATTAAAATGACTTATTGTGTTGGAATGAATTATATTGATTTTTTAGTGTATAAGAAAAGTTTAAAAAAACCGTGTGGGCTTAATTATCCTTCCTCGTGCGTATATACATGGCTACATCCTTGACCCGATTACTGATTCAAGTCAATCTTGAGATACTCACGAGTAACCTAACTTGCTTAAATTCTTCCGTAAAGCATAAATTCATACCTTCATTTTTACTCATTTTGCCATTACAAAATTTGGAATAACACAAGACACTTATACAACATTGATCATCAAATTAATAACAATCAATCAGTTATGCGCTATAATTAATGATTTAAAAGCAATATATGTCACATTATTGTTGTAATTATCTGTAGCATTACTTTTAGAGAAATGCTACTACAACAGCGGTTGTGGCACGAGTGTCACAACCCTATTTTTTACCATAGATCTTGAAGTATGACCCATCGATCATGATAGGAGGATACTATTATCAAAGATGCAAAAATATGTTGTATGAATCGATATATCAAATAATAAACTATGTCCTTTATTGAAGTGAGTTCTTTTTTTGGTTTTGGACGAGTATAAAATCACGTATAAGAAGAGAAAATTCAACGTCCATAATAAAGAAAAGTATGAGGTTTTCATTGTTTTCTTAAAGATGTGGACAAGTTTGGAAAAATGAAAATTGACAAAGTGAGTTATGGGAGTAAAACTTGTGGGAAACACTTACAACTAAATATTACAATAACTTTTATAAAATAAAACAACAGCCCGATAATTTATTGTTTTTATATATTTTTAGAAATTTGGGTTTTTTACTTAACAACATGACATAAGTCAACTAACTTAATTTTTTACTTCCCTTTTTCTTGAAATATTTGGGAAAAAAAAAAGCATGATGAAATGATTTTAATATGATAATAAAATAAAACGTAATGAATATGTGGAAACATGTGATTCACCAACACTGTTGGCCTCAATTTATCTCGGAACCGGATACGACTATTTGGCTTAGTCAATGTCTTAGTGTGAACATGTACAAGCACGACAATATTGAGTTTTGAAGATTTCTTTATCGCGAGCTTATCCACGGGATTTGGTACTGGAGGAACCAAAAATACATGGAAATGATGTACGTCGACCTCCAAAGATGGTCTTTATCTCTGAAGCAATCCGTAAAACCCGTGACCTTTGACTAGTATGGACGTAGTGCCTCAAGTGCCTGTAAATATTTTATGTATTTGCCTTTGCATTGTATAGCTTGTATATTCTAAATTTTTCTTAATAAAATATCCGGTTTTGACAAAAAAAAAATAAATAAAATAAAACGTAATGAAATTTCAGTACAACTACCTTTGTAGTTTCCTTTTTCCTAAGCAAAATAGGAAAATTAAATTAATGCACTCCGAAATGATTTTAGTATGATAATAATATTAGTTTTTTTTTAAATAATAAAATAATGTAATTAATGAAATCTCAGTACAACGTAATGCAAAAAGGTGTGAAATTGGAAAATCAGGCCCTTTTATCATCTGACATTTTTTTTAGGTCGGACAGATTCTGACATTTTTATTCAGGTTCAACGTCCAAATTTGGAGGAAATCGTCCAAATACAGTCAAACCCCTCCAAATTTGGATTCATTTCGTCCAAATAAATTGAAAGGGCAAAATAGACGAAAACCGTCCAACATTTTGGTTGCAGCGTCCAATTTGGGAGGAATTCCGTCCATTTTTGGACAGTGCATCCGAATTTTGGACGGTTTCCTTCCAATTTGTCCAAAGCTCCAAAACCGTCCAAATTTGGACGGTTCCATATGGTCTCGCCGTCCAAACAGAGGACTCACCGTCCAAATTTGGACGGATACATCCATTTTGGACGGAAACGTCCATTTTCAAATCCTTATCAGCCTTCTTCCTCATTAAACCATTTCACAGCCGTTTCAAAGCATTTCACAGCCGAATTTGGACGATTTTCAGAGAATTTCAATCCTTCGATTTGGCAGAGAAAATTTGGACGATTTCAATGGCTAATCCTTCGTCTTCTCAGAGTTTAGAAGCACCTAATGTGAGTGTTTATGGTTTTTAATTTTTTTATACAGTTTTTTCCAATTCAGTTTTTGATTTCGTTATTTGTTTTTGTTATTTGATTTTGTTGGCTATTCATACATATGATTTGAATTCATATCCTATTTGATTTTGTTATTTGATTCGAATTAATCCTATTAAATTTTGTTATTTGATTGTGACAGGATTTTTACGGTTTATGTCACCATGAATATAATGTTATTTGTTTGATTGGGATTCAACGGTGTTATAGGGTTTAGATTCAAATTCATATATTGTAAGATTATATGTATGTATGATGAAGTGCTTTTAGAAATCGAAATGATATGTATGAATCTTATAATTCGAAGATATGTATGAAAATTAGTAATATGT
>JAVUPR010000114.1:17085000-17407500 GCA_036785695.1 Gentiana straminea | reverse complement strand
GAATGTTGTACCTCGGTCTTTGGTCAGCATATTTCTTGCCTGAGATTCTGATCTGTGCCTTTACCTGTTGTCCAAGTAGTTTCTGATTTGCCATGTGCATCAATCCTTCGATTTCCTGTGGAACAAAATGTCAGAATTTGCTATGTATGTTACTATTGTCTTAGCTACTTTTTTTTGATGTGTTAGATTGGTTAGGTTATGCTACTACGAGGTATAGCGTGTTGTTAATCTATGTTTACCTTAGGTTCCATGCCATGTAGTTGTGTTGCAGTATGTTCTAACAGTTTCTCGGTGTTTTTGTCGAACATTGTGGCTGCTATGATTCTTGTATCATCCCTCAACTCCACAACTATTTTGCATCTGTTTTGAAAGAAATTATTATTTTT
Source organism: Gentiana straminea (assembly GCA_036785695.1). NCBI lineage: Eukaryota > Viridiplantae > Streptophyta > Magnoliopsida > Gentianales > Gentianaceae > Gentiana > Gentiana straminea. Next base: position 17,407,114 of record JAVUPR010000114.1, on the reverse strand, counting down.
GGTTTCTGTTATGCTGTATTTGCTGTGTATGTAAGATTTATAACTTTTGAAGCTTACCTAGGCATTGCAATTTCATCTTCGTTGCAAGTGTTGCAGTGGAATTCTTCATTTCCTTGGGCTTTGGTTGGTTGGTGGCATTTTGGACATGTAGAGTAGTAAATGAGCTGTGAGGTGTCTTGGATCGACATGTTGCCTATCATATCGATGTCCTGCAATTGCATTCTTTGTGTTATGTTATAGTTCACAATTTGTTCATTGGTATACTGTGTCTCATTGTTGGAGAATGGATTATGATTTGTTGCTTTTATTTGTTACAATATATATATAGCAACTGCCTATGTATTTAAATATTTATTACTTGGCTATCAGCTGTAGTAAACTGTGTCTGTTGTGCAGTGTTTCCTTTCTGAGGCTGAGAGGTCATTTGTGTTGTTTTAGTGCCTTCTGTTATTGCAAGGGCTTTTATTCTGTCTGCGTTCTCCTTTGCCCTGTTGCAAAAATGATTGTTTGTTAGACATGATATGTGTTACGTAAATAGAGAGCAAGCTTGTATTTGATTTTTACCATTTTTGCATATGCTTCACTTGCGGTATATCGGGTTCTACTGTCACATATGAAAATGGTACTGTTGAGAGTGAGCCACCTGCATAATTAGAGAGAGTAAACAGTTATGTTATTCAATAATTTTTTTTTGGGGGTTATGCATATGATTTTTTACTTTATTTACTTGAGTATTCTGTGGCTATTAGACGCCTACATATAATTATAGGCATTGTTTCTCTCTTGTGAAATATGGTGGATGCCTGGTTTGTTACAAATTCTGCCCACATTGTCAGTGAATAGGGCTTCATGCTGTTTTGCAAACAAGGATAATGTTAGATTTATAAAGAATTCTGTATTATAATATCTACTAATGTAAATTAAACAGAAAATAAGGATATTGCTGTGACTGTGGGTGGTATGGATATGTAAATTTGGATCTAATTTGCTGCTGAATATATTTTTGTCTTTTTTTGTTTTAAATGTTTACAGCTGTTTTTCAGTGTCTTTATGTCTGTTTTCTGAAATGTTGCAGACCTGGGTATTTGTCATATTTAATGTCATTATAGCATTGCTTTGGTACTACAATTTTTGTTCCTATGCTACTCACTAAATGACAAACAATGCCACCATGAAATTTATTGCGGGCTTAGTGCTTTTACTATTTAAAGTTGGTTGATAAATACTGTTATTTAAACTACATATATTAATTGTTTAGTCCTTGGAAATATTTCAGTCCTACTTAGATTTCAGAAACACATAGTATGTCTTTTGAAAGCAACTTCCCAGCCATAGTTTATGAGACAGAAGAAGGGGTGTATGATGCTTATGCACCACCAATTCCACCTACAATAGATGGCATTCCAATCACAGAAGCAGATGTAGTGAAGGTGGGCACTTATCCTGACAAGGTTGTGAAAAGCTTGGTAGTGGAACGTGATAGGAAGGGGCAGCAAGTGTACGACGAAAGAAAGCTGTATGAAGAAACTATGTGGAAGAGGATGTACTTCTTTGTGAGGAAGAACTCAAGCAGCAGAAGCTAATTACGAAGGAGCAAATGAGGCTGCAGTATTTGTGGAAAGGAAAGTGTGCTGTGTTGGAGGTTGAACGGGCAGAGAGTAATGCTATGAATGGCAGTGAAGAGGTTGGAGAAGAAGATCATGCTTTGAGTTGCCAAACGGGGATGTTTATCGATGGTTATTCCCACTTTTAGAACACGTTTATGTCGTGGTAATTGTAAAATCTTTATGAATCTGTGGAGTAAGTGTACTGTAGTGTAGCAGGTGTTTATGTTTGAATAAGTGTTTGAGTCTGTTTTGGTTTGAGGAAAGAAGAAGACAAATAAAGTGCATGTAATGATTACAGTGGGGAATGCTATGAATGTGTTGAGTAAAAGAATATGCCTTTTTTTGTTTTTTCCTAATTTATGGCAGCACGATTATGTCAATGAGTGAAATGCATTATCAAAATATACCTACAATGATGTAAGGAGAATAATATATGTAGCAAAATGATGCAGCGACCAAATATGCGAAATATATCTACTACAGAATAGGAACACCAGGGGAAAAATACATGAACCATGCAGCAAATGGTTTAACAGTGAATAAGATTGCAGTGAGCAATAATAGGTTATCCGGAAAACGTTAAACAATTTTAGACATATTAATAACACTGTTACACATATCAAACAATTTTTGGGGAGGTAATAAAAATACCTTTGATCAACCACAGTAAATTCCTGCAACGGTGTAAGTTTTCCCCGTGCAACCAATTCTCTAGGGGCTTTCATATGAATAACTGCAGCCATGATGTCTGGGAGACAAAGGTTACAGCATTTATGAAGACACACACACACACACACACACACATATATATATATATATATATATATATATATATATATATATATATATATATATATATATATATATATATATATATATATATATATATATATATATATATAAATATAAATGTTAATCGGAAAAAGGTTTAACGAAATTTTGCATAATTTGTACGTACCTATTGGATTCCTAGTACCAATGAGAGATGGTATGGTATGGAAAGAAGTTGTCTCTATCTCTGGATAGACAATGAATTCTTCTGGATTTGTTATTGGACGTATATAGGTTGATGCCATGAATACCCATTCTAATGTCATTCCAGGAGACATATGGCGATATAGTTCTTTGATTGGTTGCACCTTTGCCTCTCCAATAATATAGGTTGAAAACGGTGACAAACTTTTCTGTAGGAGAGTTATGGTTTGGTCCCAAAGTATGCCCTCAATTCGGTTACTCTGTTTCACATAGGGGTATATAACACTCTTAGACAATACAATGATCGTTGAATTGGTTATGAAGGCAGTTTGTTTTTAAGATACCTGACTGTCCTGCATGAGTATTTTCTGCGTACGACGGCCATCTTTAGCCGTATAGATATTGGTCTTCTCCCGTAATAATTACCTTCACCCTCCATTCGGTGGTGGTTGTTGTAACTTCGATAATTGTTAAGTTACGTGCTTTTCTCGGCCATTCTTTAAAACTATTTAAGAGAAATTCAGTTAGAAATAGATTTGTACAAGTACTTATCTATTTTAGTTAACATCGTGGAATATACATAGGAGTAATTTTATGATTTTGTATGTTTAAATCTAGGTAGTTATTATGGTTATAAGTAATTTTGTGCTCTTTGAATGATTTCACGGAATACAATGTTTTGTGTTTTGTTTGGTCGTATTTCATCTGCTAAAGTCGGTGGGGCAATGAGTACTTTTAATGCGTCAAACGTTCTAACTCTTGAAAGAGCAACATATAATTGACCATGCGAGAAGACGAGCTCACGGAGGTATATACCAACGCTTGTCTAATGTTTGACCTTGAGCTTTATTAATAGTCATTGCGTAACAGAGTCTTATTGGAAATTGGTATCGTTTAAAGGCAATGCCGAACTTTTCGTTGTTTGTAGGTTGTAGTGGAATTTTATGTAGTATAGTAGTACGACCTTTGTAGGGACCAGTTCCAATCTCAGCTACTATTGTATGTGTATTAAGTTCTTTGCAAAGCATTCGGGTACCATTGCATAAACCCTCAGTAGGGCATATATTTCTTAGAAGTACTACTGGTGAGTTGATTTTGAGCATGAGTTCATAAGGTGGCAAACTACTGGGATTTAATGAGTGTAAGAAGTCCTCGTAATCTCCTTGGTGTTGAGGGTTTACATTCGCATCGATAGCCGTATATGTTTTGATATGACCTTCAGCCCTATCTAGAATTGCATGGTTAATGTGATTAACACAAGTATTTGTGGCAGCTAGTAATGCCCTGTTCATTACCAAGTCATATTTGGCACTAAAATTTGTCATATCTGGATATACGAAATCAATTAATTGTTGCAGTGATTTATCTTCATCAACAAATGGTATAGTTATTCTCTGGGGCAAGACAATGTTTTTATCATCATCCTCAGGTTCTGTACCGTTACCAATACATAGAAGGTATGATGCGAAAGCAGGATCATTATGGGATCTCATATTCTGTGTTAGCTGAATCTTTGTAAGGTAAGGCCATAAGGGCGAATGGAATATGCTAGCATCTATTTGTTGTTCTTTAGTTCCTCTAGTTACTACAGGTAAGACTTGCCTGAAATCACCACCAAATATCACTGTTTTATTTCCAAAAGGCGGATCTACCTCTCGTTATGTCTCTTAGCATTATTGCAAATGCCTCAACCGTGTCACGATGTGCCATGGGAGCCTCATCCCAGATAATTACTTTTGCTTCCCTAATCAATTGTGCTGTTGCTGATTGCTTACTTACATTGGCAACCTTTTCTTCATCACTATGTAGGGGCAAATTGAAGCGTGAATGTGCGGTTCTACCTCCAGGAAGCATACATCTTTGCGACGCCGGAGGTAGGCGTCGCAAGTACGATATGTCCTTCGACCTTAGCTTGGCCATAATTGCTTTGTAGAGGTATGTTTTCCCTGTTCCACCAGGGCCATCAATAAAAAAAGATGTTGGTTCTCCAAACTAAAACCGTGGTCAATATTGTTTGATATGCATACTTGTTGTTCGTCGTTAAGTTGATCAATGCCGAGGATGTCATTTGGAGAAACCTCTATATTTCTTTCGCATAATATGTCTTTTGCGGCCCTTTCTCGCTTAGCGAAAAAACTTGCTTCCACACCAAGATGAAAATCAAACAAGTTCCGACCCATGTTATCTAGGAACATAGATATATCTTGTAAAGCTTTTCTCATCCCTTGTAACTGAAGCATTTCATTTTTTTCCATTATTTTTATTATAATCCTCAGATAGCATGTGCTTGTATTTGTCCCATAGAGCACGAGGGTTTGAGGGGGAGCAGAAAGTAAGAATGGATGCAAAAAGATGTCGTAGTTGCCTAGGCATTTGGTAAAGTACAGCTTCTTCTAAACACTTATCTAGGTCGGAGTCGGTTGATAGCAAATTTCGAGCTAGAGCTGATTCCCTAAAAGTAGGGTAAAGGTAGTTATTGAAAATCAGCAAATCATCATATGATGTAGGGGCTTTAATATGATTCAGCAGTAATCGAAGGTAATATCGCTCACCTTCCATTGGACCAGCAGACACAATGCGTCCAACGACTTTACCTTTTTTCCGTTCAGTCCACAGACGTTTTCCAGAATCCCAGACAAAGAACTTTGGAAAATCACGATATAAAAGTTGTAGAGAGATTGCGCTTTGGTTAGTTTTGTTCATATAGAAGAATTGTGTAAGCATCGTTTTTGATAAGAAAGTATTAGATACGACACTATTTAAGTCTTTGTTAATCGGGAAAGATATGTAGTGGTTATTTGGTAAATGCAAGCGTAACACAATAACAGCTGGGTGCATTTCAAACAGGTCGAAAGAAAATATACGCCAAGCAGCCTGCGGGGGCAACCCAACGACCACGTTGGTACTCTTCAATCTCATTATCGGAATCTAGGAGTGACATTTGGAAGGCAATTTTATCTGGTCCTTTGTAGATATATTTGTATATGTACTTAACTAATTTGATGGTTGAACAAATTTCGACATTAATATGGCAGTCATATTTTTCTAATAAATAAGGATTATAAGGAACCACAAATCGATTATCAACCACACAACGTCGCACCACAGCGGACAAACCATTGTTGCGGCGTCTGTATTGAGGGTAACTATCTGCACCATGCACAGTGCATTCTTGGTACTGTCTTGGATACCTATTTTGCATTTCTTGTTTTGCATACAAGGGCTTTTGGGATTTGATGGTCCGCATGGACCATGAATCATGTGCTTTAATACCAATTTATGCAGGTTTGGATTTATATCTGGATCTGGTAATTCAGCACTAATGTAGCGATCATAGGCCTCACAGTTCAAAGGTTTACTATCCTTTGTCATTATAAGAAGTAAGTGTGTATGAGGTAGACCTCGTTTCTGGAATTCAATAGAATATACTGATGCAGCTGGCTTTCCAAATATTTTATCTTGTAAAAGATCCTTTTTCAAGAGTTCGAGTTTTGATTTGAAAACTCGAGAAAGCAAATCAGGACGGTTTTGTGGTATTTCATTTGGAAGTAAATGGTCAGAAATTTCAGACCAAGAAGGATTACATGTCATGGTTAGGAAGAAATCAGGTTTTCCAAAATATTGTACTAAAGCCATTGCATCCATATATCTTTTTTTCATATCTCTAGGACCACCCACAAAGGAAGGTGGTAAAATCATTTTTTTCCCTACATTGGAAGTGTTTGTGTTACCAGTTGCAATACTGTCAATCAGTCCTTGTAAAGATTCTGTCCGCACCTCTTTCTGTTGTTTGTAAAAGTATTCTAACCGTGAGGTCTCAAGCTTAACAAACATGTCTACAATATACTGTTGAAATAACCTTCCCGTATGTAGCGACATGGATTGGTCATCGAACGAATTTGCATTTTGTAGCAATAATATTGTCTCATAGGAGACAATATTACGTTTACGAGTGGCTTTTTCGACAAATTTACAAAATAAAGAGTCGAATTTCACGGTATAAGCAAACTATCGGATTTTTACTAAATAGAAGAAGAAGAGAAAGACATCTTGCCTTGTTCTTCTTGGTATATGAGATGTTACGCGGATACAATACTTGGATCTAACGGCGGGAGTGACATGCGACAATGGTAATTTTGCTTAGATAAGTTCGGTGGTAACTTCTCAATGCCATAATGCCAACCAATTTGTCCTCCGGGAAATATGAGTGGATACCGCAATGGATCATAGCATCCATAATTGTGACAAATTTTATATGGTGTGGTATTGTGGGAATATATCTGAATGTGGCATTTCGGATTGAACGTAGTTTCATCATCAACGCATATTATTCCCGAAATGTCATTGCAGGTTGGTTCATTGTATAATCTTTGATCAAGTTTGGGATCATTGATAATGTAGAACTTATACCTATCAAGAGCCTCTAGGTCCTTAAGACGCCGCGAAAAAAGCGCATATGGATTCCTAGCTAAGACCTCGCTTAATCGAACATGGTTTCATGTGAGAATCGATTAGAGAGCTTCATACGCTCTTCAACCTCTAAATCGGATCGTAAAAATACAAATTTGAATCCCGATCAATTGGTCAACTCCGCATTCTAATGGGTTAAGAAAGTGGTGTATCTTGCCCTGTACTTTGAAAGCATATACACCAAAGGTATTTTTAAGGAGTTCGTTGTCCTTCCGTGCTGAGAAGGTAGTAAACGCGAGGTTGTTATTGTAAGCGCGTGAGTATTTTTGGAATGCAATAGCCTCTGCGTCAGTCCCAGTAAACAAATTACGTAAGGCATTTGGCATAGCAGGCATAACAATGCTGATCTCACCATCAGAACAGCAGAAGCATGGTGGTTCACGGAAGAACCGAAACGCCAAACAGTGAGGGCATTTGGGTGCAGTGGGTAATGCTAAGTGTATGAGACCTTCAGCAATAGAACTGGTACGATTAGTTACATACTCAGCACGTAACTGATCCCTTAATGCATTCGAAGGATAGTACTTAGGGTTTATGTATGCCCTAGAGCATAATCTATCTACATTGGGTAAAATCGAGTATCGAGACTTTGGCGGCCTCAAAAGCAGATACACCAGAAGTGCTGCCTACCAAACAGGGGGCCGAAGAGGCACTTACAACTACCTTTCAGGAAGCATACTGTGAACGGCGCCGTGCCCACATAGTTTCTTTGTCACTTTCATTCATATTTGCATAAGCCTGCCGCCGTTTTAGGTTTCGCAAATTCCGTTTCTCATCGTCCATAGCTTCTAATTACCAAAAATCCTCTAGGCCATAAAAGGATCAACCAAAGTACCAGTGGATTCTAAAATACTACTTCCAGATAAATATACACCTGCATAAGGAACCTATGAACTATAAAGCTAAGGAATGCATATATTGTAGGGGTGGAAAAGAAAATGGGCAATCTATACATACAAGGAAACTGAGATTTTTATAGATCTCGTAACTACGGGGTTTGCAATAGATCCCCTAACTATTGAGGTTTGCAGTAGATCCTCTAACTACACCGACCTGAAGCAAATCCCTTTTGCCGAAAAGCAGAGTAAGCAGGACACCTTGCACCCAAACGCAAGAAGGCCGAAAGTAAGTACACTTGCGAAGCACCAAAAATACACTTATTTTGCATATGCTTTGAAAGTTAAATCAATTCGGTGTCACCTAAATAATAATGTTTGCATGAAGCTACAAAGTACACAAAAGATACGAGAGATAGGAACCAAGTGAAACATGTGAAACTAATTTTCGGCATACTTGGGATGCAACAACCAAAGCAAATCCATAAGAAACGAAAAGAACAGACCACAGAGTAAATAGAGCAACAGAACCCAAAGTCAGCACATATTCTGGAAAACAGAATACCAATCCAACATTATTTTCAAGTGATTGAGTAAGAATTCATAGTTTATCGAAGAATACACTAACAAGTACACTAACAAATACAAATGTACAAACAAAGCATGAATAATGGAGTAGTGTTAAGGCAGAAACAGCTTACATGAAAACATGAGTAAATATTATTTTCAAGTCATTGAATAAGAATGCATACTTTATCAGAATACACTAATAACTATCCTAACAAATCCAAATCTAGAAACAAGGCATGAACAGTGGTGTAGTAGTGAAACAGAAACCTAATGTGGATGATTTTTATTTATCAGAAGCAACTGAAGGGCAATCAGAAGAACAGTACAAAAAAATACACTATTTCACAGGATTTCTTACAAATCTAAAGTACAGATGGAGAGAAGAACTAAATGTAACTATAGATTTAAGTAGAAGCACCAAAAAAAAAATACTACCCTACCAATTAGCAATCCTTAATTCTTGCAAAATGGAAACACATTCATCAGAAACTGAAGAACTTAATTGAAATGAAGGATAGCTATGCAGGAAATAAATAGAAACTGTTTTTTGAGGTGATTGGTAAGCTACCTCATGTTCATTCAAAAAGATAGGCTGTTCTTATATGCAAGTTTTTCGGGGACATGCATAGGCTTGGCAAAATTTGGTTGTCAGGTATTTACACATATACGACAGAACATGAATGTAACACTGTCTACGCATTTAGTCAACTTCCTAAGATGGTAAATAAACAAGAAGACAAAACCATTATTGGCAACTAAAAAAGTAACATGACCATCTTCAACCTATCCACTATAGGTTTAACTATTTTATATATTGTAAGTACAAAGCAGATTCTAATGCTAACGTGTGCAAGGAAACTGGGATTTTCTGTAGATCCCGTAACTACGGGGTTTGCAATAGATCCCCTAACTATTGAGGTTTGCAATAGCACCTCTAACTACACCAACCCAAAGCAAGTTCCTTGTTTGCAAAGCAGAGTAACACAACACCTTCTTCCCAAACTGCAAAAAAAATTCACCCAGGTAAGTGGGGTTCTGAATCTGATTTATTTGTCATGCAACACGCAGATACATCTGTACTAAATCACAGAAAACGCAGCACAAATTAAAAAGAAAGTAATTGTTCGATTCTAACACTTTCTTTGGGAAAACCCAAAACTCTGAAGCACATCCCTACCATGTGGTAGCCACCTACCAACATGCAAAGCAGCGGCAATATCCGTAATGATCTCATACCACCCCAAATAGCACGATCTAACGGCCATATAATGATTCTGAGTTAAGTTTAACACCATGAATCAAACATTTTCATGTGCATAACAAACATATCCATAAAATGAAAGTGATCCAGCACAATATGTAATCTCAAAACCACTTATTTAACAAAAGTGAGGCCAAATCACCTTAATTGCAGGACATGAAGTGTATGAAAAGATTCATTTTAAAAGTCCTTTCCATTAGAAAATGAAGAACAATAGAAGAAATTAGTTTGTAGTAAGACATTCTATTCAAATTTACTTCACATCTCCCAGACAACATAACATAACTAATGTAAAGCACCCAAAGTTTATCTCCTCTTGCAAAGATGACAAATATCAGGAATCCACCAAATTTTTTCAACAAAATCAGGCAAACGGTTTCAGCAACAGAAAGTGATGTTCAAAATATAAATAAAAACCATTTAGTTGAAAATGTTTGCAACTTTTATGATAGGGGAGAAGGGGGGGGGGAAGTTTTTTATTTCTATGCTGGAATTTGATTCCCTGCTCACAAAAACACGATAGATACTCTCAGTTTTTTTTTTTTAATATATAGAGTCAAAAACACCTTGGAAAAAATAAGACATGCAATGCAACATACACGGTTAATGATGAAGCAGAGTAGAATAAAAGAACTAATCTTCAACAAACCAAGAACCCAAAACGAAGAGGAATCAGAATAACCAAAAAAAGGGGGGAAAAAAACCAAATATAACAGGAAAAATCATAACACAATCAAAAACCACACCAGAAAACATAATACAACACTGAAAGCGAACAATCAAACAACCAATAATTTACCAGCCCAAAAACCCGATGTATAACCCAAAAAAACCAAGAACGAGCACAACAATGAATCATAAAACAACCCAAACAGGACATGCAATGGAATACATAAGTTAACTACCTGATCAGAACGCAAAACATAATAACATAAAAAGACATAAAGCCACAATCAAATGCCACAAGAACGACAGAAAAGCATAAAAATGTAAGCAAAATCGAAGAGTAAATAATCAAAGATGAAGCAAACAACAATCATCTGGGACCAAAAAATCCAACAAAAACCCAAAGAAATTAACAATCCAAACAATCAAACAGCAGAGAAACAGAAGAAGGAAGAACAACAATCAGCTTACCAGAGCCTTCTTCTTGTCACAAGATACGCAGCACCAATTACAGAAATATGAGCAGACGAGCACGGAGGAAGAAAACGTGAGTAGAAGCTGAAAATGGCACAGACCCGCTTGAAATGCATGTTGGAAGACCGGTATATACATCTCCTTCGATCCTATGTTAAGAAGTGGCCACTTAAGCTGCAAATAACTGGTGCAAAAAGGCGGTAGTGGATTAACTGCTATAGGCGCCAAAACGACGTCGTATATGCTCCAAAACGACGTCGTATCCGTACGAAAGAAGGCAAAAAAAAAAAAAAAAAAAACGGAAATAAAAAAGCCACAAAAGGACAAAAATCAACGTCCAACTTATGTAAATATATTAGTACTTCTAAGTTTAGATATATATATATATATATATATATATATATTTGCAATATATTTTTTGCAATTAAATAATCATGTGTATTTATAATCACTCGCAGCTTTCCACATTTGGGACACACGGGGAATATATTCATCCGCGTGATAAGGTGTTTGATACCAAATTGAGGTTCCATTCGGAAAGAAGAATCTATGAAAAACTACAATCCGAGTTGGTGCTGTATCCTGACGGCAATGATCGTACTTTGTTAACTAGACTGGAAGAATCAGTGTTTGGTCAATTTATTACTTGGTATCGTGATAACTGGGCGTTCAAAGGCCGGCTAATAGCATTCTTGTATTTCCAAATGGTTTATCCCGACCGCGACGATGAACTTCATTTTAAGATTGGCGAGAATAGAGTGAAGTTCGGCAAAAGAGAGTTTGCAATGACAATGGGGTATAGATTTGGAGATGCAAACCTTCAGATTCAGGGGGTATCAAGGTGTTTTGAGGAGCCTTGTGACCTAAGAAAGTGCCCCGGGACTGTAACTATGGCAAAAATCTTAGCAGCGATGAGGACAAGGCAATGCGACACTGAAACCGTATATCGGATGGCTTTAGTGTATGTTATTTATGGCTTATTAATCGGACAAGACCCCGGAACTATAATACCGAATCATATATTTTATATCGTCGAGGACCTAGAACGGGTTAGAACTTATCCGTGGAGGGAGTATCTGTTTAAAAACTTCATGTGGAACTGGCGTAAACAAGTACAACACCTACAGTTACTTGACCCGAAAAGTGATGAGAAGGCTTGTCAGCCAACGATATCCGGTTGTCTATATGCCTTACATGTGTGGGCTTTTCATGCCAATCCAGCCATCGCTCTGAAGGGGAAATTCGCAATTGTGAGAGAGGGACATGATAACGATCGTCCTACCATGTTGAGGTGGAAGTTTTCGAACGGCGGGGTGTATTCCGGTAGTCTGGCATCCCCACAGTTTGCTGTATGGGTAAGTATTGTATTTTCATTTTTATCAATCCACATTTTAAATATATTGTATGTAAAATAGTATTTTTTTCATGTATTCAGGACGGAATGGCCGGTGATGTTCTGAGAACCCCCGAAGATAGGGATTACGTAATTTCACTAGGGTTGCCGGCGGCAGATGTTATGGCTGTACCTCGTCAATTACCGGTCCCTCCCGTCAGAAACACACCACCGGTCCTTCCCATCAGAAACACACCGTCCCGTGCCTCTGGTCAACGCATAGAACGTCACTACTTGAATTTTCTGTTTTTCCCACGAGAATTTCCGACGAAATAATGTTGTAAGAATTTTGCGACGCATTTCCGACGGTATTGCGACGGTTTAAATAATTATGAAATCATAAAAATATTTGCGATGTATTTCCGACGGAATGCCATTGTCGCAAAGTATTTCGTCGGACATTTGTCGGAAATCTTACGCGCGAAAGGCTCCCGCCTATGTTTAAGGGCGCGAATTTCTCCCGCTCGGGTCTTTCCTACCAATTTCCGACGAACACTGTTGATCGTAGCAAGTTGGTCGGAAATAGGATAAACATAAAAATAAGATTTTCATAATTGTTTTCTTCGATTTTTCGACGCTCATAAGTGTTTCCTTCGAATTTCCGACGAACACCATCCTCTCAGCTATAAGTAGGCATGTACTTTCCGACTTATAACTCAATTCGTTGGTATTTCGTAGGAATATAATAATTGTGTTGATATTTTACTTTTCAAATTGCATTAAAAATTTGAAAAAAAAAATTTGCATTAAATTTTTCCTTAAAATATATCGCGATATATTTTAATGTCCCGCGTATGGTGTAATGAAATATCCAAATGCGTTTCCTACGAACTTCCGACAGATTACCATTTCTCGTAGCAACATTTGTCGGAAATATTTTAATCATAAGTATTTCCCTTATAATGCACCTAAACACGCTTCCGACGAATTATTAAGCTCGTCAGTAATCCGTAAGAATCGTTCAAATATATCTACAATATATACTATTCGTTGGAAATCTGTAAGTAATGTAACTTTTAAATTTCCACTAAATGAAATAAAAATTAAACACTTTTAAGAAATTAAAAACACATTGTCTCATGACTATAACTCGGGATATTTGATATGTTTTACCAATTATATAACATATATTACAAGAAATAAAGAAAGAAAACTTTGAATAGGTTTAAAATCAATGGAAAATTAGGGATAAGGACACAATCTGAAATATTATTAAGCAACAGGACAACTACATATTTTTTATAGGGAGAAGGACAACTGCATAATTTTTATAGCGAGAAGGACAAACAGTGAATCCCGAAAATCAGTGAATCTCCTTAGTGAATCCCGAAATCAGTGAATTTTGATAGTGAATTTTGACAGTGAATCTCGAAAATCAGTGAATCCCGACAATGAATTTTGAAAATTAGTGAATTTCGACAGTGAATTTCGGCAGTGAATTTAAACAGTGAATTTCGAACACAAGTGAATTTTGATAGTGGATAAATAGTTTTGTCCTTTATGCAAAAGTTTCAAAAGACTGTCCTTCTACTTAATTGATGAAATATTTTTGTCCTTCTCCCTCATTCCCCCTAAAATCAATATATGTTTTCACTTTTCGTCAGTAATTAGTCGGAAAATCTACATAATTCCGACAAATCTCCTACGAAATATGAATATTCGTTGGAAAAGTGTCGGAAAATTCAATTGTGTGTAATATTGAATGATCATTGGAAAGAAATGTATTATTTATTATTCATTGAATTACACATAAATTTAAATGATGGATTTTAAGAATTCAAGTAGATTATTAATTCATTAAGAGAAATATCAATAGTAATATTACTTATTATTGATAAACCTATGTGTAAAGAGTTGTAAAATCAAATTATGTCTCCGTTAATCCATCACTCTCTCTCGCATCTAGCCACCTCTTCTTCCAGTCGCCCCCGGGCTTGTTCCACTGAATAGCTTCTTCCAATCGCCCCCGGGCTTGTTCCACCAAAAAAACCGTTGTGTCATAAAAATAGCTTCTTAAACAATCGGCAGGCTAAAACCAAAACCAAAACCAAATCAAATCCAAACCGAAATGAATTAATTAAACCAAACCATAGGGTTCAAAATCTATTTGGTTTGGTTTGGGGTACAAGTTATAAGCCTCGAGCCGACCCCGCGCTTTCCCAACCAAACCGAACCAACCAAAACCAACCCATGATCAGGCTAGAGTTATGTAAAAACTAGTCATACCATCCTCTTGTGTATTGCAATGTTTAAGATGCTAATTTTTCCTGTAAAACCCAACCCCTTCCCTAATTTTTAGACCCGATTTGTTAATTTCCTGTCACGAATTGTCGAGTTTTACCCTAGCCTGAATTGTTCCCCTCTATGAATTGTCGGGTTTTCCCCCAACACAATAAAATTCGAGATACATCGCCCCAAATTGTCTAGACCCCATTCGTTTTCCGTCACGAAGTGTCAGTTTTTTCCCCAACCCGATTAAGTTCAGCATACATATCGGTCATAAAACCTATATTCGGCGGTTCTCGAACGTGACCCAAAAAATATATAATTTTTTATATATAATAATGATATATGTACCCAATTAAAAAACCTCTTATTATCTTGGATTTTAATCAACGAATTATAGTGAATCGGTTTGAGTTTTTTTTGTTTTACCCCATTTCAACTCGAATCCAAACCGAAAGCACAACGTCTATACGACGTCGTTTTGACATTTTATATCCTTATAGGCAAAACACTATTCAGAAGAAAAAAAAAAAAATAAAACCCTCTGCCTCCGCTTCAATTACGTAATTGTGCGAAAAGGGTTCTTCCTCCGCCTCCGCTACTCCTTCGGTCCATCCTCCGCCTCCGCTGCTTGCTGTTGGCGAGTTCAAGAGGTAACTTCCCTTCTCTGTTCTATCTTCTCTCTTTCTCTCTATTCTCTTCTCCATTGGCTCTCCTCTCTTCTTCACTTTGTATAGTTCGACTGTAGCTTTGACTGTATATTGTTCGATGATGTTGTTATTGGTTTTGGGGTTTCTCCTAATATATCATAATTTATGAGAAGGTCTTTCGATTTTCTTCTTGTGTACAGCAAACGGAGTAAAATTTTGTTTTGAAGAAAAGTAAAATAAAAAATTTGAATAACAATAGTAATCTAAATTTGCAATGCGGTGGTAGCAGCAAAGTGTAATTGTTTGCTTCTGTTGATTTGATTGGGCTTTTGAGCAATTACTACTAGTGTTTTTATAAATAGTTTGTGTGGATTGAAAGATGTAGAAAGGGCCAATGAAGTAGTCAATTGGCTCGAATACAAGGGGGCTGAGCTGAACGTTGTTATATATAATGTGTTGTTTCATAGCGGTATTCTGTATATCAATGAATCTCGAAGCTTCATCTGATATAATGATGACAAAAATGGAGAAAACGGATTCGAATTTTGAAGAATTGTGACTGCTAAAGAGAATGTGATAAGGATTACGATTTCGCCGGAGAAGATGAGTTTGCGGTCACCGGAGACAAGTACAGAGGTATGGAACATGGATGCGAAGGTTTTAGTACAAAACTATTTGAATTTCAAGCATAGCGGGTGTCCGGATCGGGTTATGTACTACGAAGAGGATGTATCATAGGTGGATTACTTGCCGGAGGTTGTGGAGTTGGTCTGGAGATGTTTCTTAGAGAAAAATCCACTTGTTGAGGTAAATCAGGGAAGGTCAATTGCTTTGCAGGAAAAAAAGGACATGATAGAGGAGGGCCTTAAAAATGCTGACCAGAATGAAATTGACGGGGCTGGAGCCGAATGGTTGAAACACTAGCAAGCGTTCTTCCTTCAAGTTCAAGATTGTAGAGCCTGCACCATGAGAAAGAAATCCATGCTTACGTTGCTCGTCATGATTATAGGTTCAACCATTTTTGTAGTGAATAAATGGGATTGCTTGATTTGTACACAGGGTGCAGTGATATGGTAATTAAAGAGGTTAAAGCTATGTTGGGATCCGTCACGAAGAAGGGGGGCTCTATGGAGTTGGAATAGCTTCAACAACTTGTTCTAGGTTCTTGCAGGATCACTTAAAATGGGGAAAACATAAGATAAGGATATGTTGCTATTCTGCTACAGCATACCTACTCTTTTCTCCATGTATTGACAAACACAAACATGACAGGTGCATTCGATATATATATATATATATATATATATATATATATATATATATATATATATATATATATATGTATGTATGTACGTTTGTTGATAAAAGGAAGGTCAATTGCTTGGATTGATGTAAATTGGAAGTCTTTTTTCCCCAATTTTTTTATCAGTCATGTGAAACAAAGTCTGAAGATTGATTTGGAGCAGAAAATTTGTGGAAACAGGGGAGAGATTGAAGAAATTAAGGAGAATAGAAACGGTAAACCGGTAGAAAGTTCGAATTATCTATGAAAAGGATTTTAGATTGAAAGGACTGCAATGTGCCCAAACACAAGGCTATTGAATGAGGCTGAAACAGAGCAGAATTATCTTCAATTTAAGAATTTCCTTCAGTCTATGATCCGAATTACAGAACCTGAGGCTACAATCACAAGGGTACATAAGTGTGTAAGATCTAAACCTTTGCATAAGGCGTAGATGGAGGTTTTCAAGAATCAATCACAGGTTATTAAAAGGATTTTCTGTGTCTAGTTTCAAAGCCCCCCTCAAAAAAAATGTTTCAAAGCCAATTTTGGTGGATTCTCTTTTGTTTCTTGAAATTATCATGGTGGTTGGGTGATGAATCAGTTTCTTTGCCATTTCAACCCAAAGTTTCTTCATCTTCTGTATTTGTAAATTCGGTGTGTGTATGCATCACATCAAATGTAGTGATCTTTTTTTAAACAATTTTGTACCGGAGAATATCCCACAAGCTTATGGGATATTTTAATTCCAATTGTCTGTGTGCAGTCACATTGGTATATTTCTGAGGATGACGAGGGTCTTGTAAGATGATCGGGGTCAATCAGGTTATAATATACTTGACCACCATAAACCAATACTAGCAAGAGGACTAGGCCCATCGTAGTATAGCTATAGTGAATCAAGGTCGATCCCACAGGGAACCAATTGTGGATCATCTTATATACAAACAATTAATTAAACATGTCAAGGACATAGAGGCGGTCTACGACCAACATAAGACAAGAAAGGTAAAGACACGACTCGACACAACGTATTTAACCTCCCCAATTATAGTCTTTATCGTTTGGACCTAGATAATTTATATAATAAACTGAATTTATTAACTCGTCAATCCGTTTGTATCTATCTTAGATTGGCTACGGGAGTCATCCTCTTTAACTTGACTTAGCACCGGTAGTCACTAGATCACCGTGATATTGTTACGTGACTTCGCCTTTTAAGTGCCTCCATCTCATATAACTCACACGCTTACGACTCTAAGGATGCCGATATTAACCGTACACCTCGTCTTGGCAACATTCCTATGGTTAGGCGTACTTCCTAAACGATTACTCAAGCTCTCGTCCAACTAGCAATTACCAAGTTATAGTCTCATGCTAATCTACGACGTATGTATAATCAGGTGCTAGCAATCCCCAAATATAACGCTGAACGTCCGTGAAGAGCAATTCATAAGCCTACCTAAGAGTTTTATATTGGTATTTCCTTTTTACACATTTTAATTAAACTAAGCGAGTAACGTAGCCATAGCCATACCTACTGAGATAATAAATTCTATTAAGTTAACCTAACCATAAAGACATGGCTATTTAACGGATGAAAACAGGGCTCGGTTGACCGAATAGCTGGGCTTGGTCGACCGAATGGTCTTTTTCCCCCATATTACATCCCTGAACGTATCTCTCAGCGTTTCATCATACACAACGGATTAAACAGTAATTCATAAAGCATTCGTATAAACTAACATAGATACGCATTAATTAAATCAAGTAGATTCATGAATAAATACTAAGTGTATGACGTAGGTTATGGGATCCTCATAGGCAAGGTATCGCCACCTTCCCAACGTCATAGCCTAGATCCACATCATCTAGCTATGATTAACTAACTCAAACGATAAAGTATAATTGGGAGGGATTAATTACTTAAAAGAAAGAAACGAGAAAATAAAGGCTTACATATTGCGTGCCCTTAAATTGCTTTGGAAACCCTCAAATTATTCTACATTGTATCAAAGTTATATTATGAATTGTAAGATTGAAGAAAGAATGAAGGGATGATTTACAATTTCTCGTAGCCTCTTGCTTATATAGGAGTTTCGCCGACTTATGAAGGATCTAGAAGGTAAATACGAAAAAATCCGATAAGTGACCGAACCGACATACTCGGTCAACCGAAGCTCCCCACTCGGTCGACCGAAGCTATAGGCTCGGTCGACCGAACCTAACTTTGCACATGTTAATCGTTTTTCTCGTCTATCTTGCTCCCCACAAAGACGCGCTTGCGTGTTGATCCGATTAATCTTTCATTTAATGCTCCGATTTTCTTCCTCTATTATCTTGAGACCATTGATTGATTGACATTAATCCTCTCGATTTGTCGTGATCTACAAAATCGGCATTTATCGCACAATAAACCAGTCTTTTAATAATAAAAACAATTAAATACCAAATATCATATTAATAATCACTTAACATTAAATAATAAATATAAATGAGTGATTCAATATGAAATATACATTATTAATCTCGATTTAAGGATAATGTTGATGACATTTACGGGTATAATTTGACCGTCATCAACTATCCCCCACTTAGACTTTGATCGTCCCGAACAAAGCATTAATAAGTCATTCCCCAAGACAACATTTTCTATGGTCAAATCATACTTACACAAGAAACTCAAGTCAACTCATACTAGTCATGCTCATAAGATATCCATTATTCACTACTTACTATGAATCGAAGTGATGTGTGCATGTGCATTTAGTTTTATATATTCGTGGCAAGATTAGAGTTTATGCTAACTTCGCAATCTCAACCTACCAAATTCGCATTCATACTTCTTATGCCTCGCAATGGTTAGAGCACTGAGCAATAAGCAAGAGCGTATCTATAGGGATTTTGGACTTGGAGACCGAGTACTACTCAAAGCCTCTTAAAAAGTTGAATTTCTTCAATTCTTTTCATATTTTTCAAATACTACTAATCTCAAGGAAGAAAACTTTTTTGAGTATCCCCCTATCTTAGATCATGTATAGCATCGAATATTACCACAAGCACGGGGCTACTTTGGTAATGTTACTACAAGCCCAGTGTTTTAACGCATTGTCAAACACAGGTACGTCTCAAGCTTATTACTCCGCTTTTGTTGGCAAGAATATCAGAATACATCAGCAGATAGATATTGACACTAAGTTTACATAACCAATCATCTATGCAATGTACACAATATTCGTCAGTTATTATGATTCGTGCGGTAAACTCGATTCATAGATTGAGTAATCGAATAATAAATAACTACTCGCAAAAACGGGCATGAATATCCTTAAATTTACTTAACATAAGTATATAATGATCACGTACTCATGAAACTTGGTTCCTTTCTTATCAATTCTTAGCTAGGAACTCACAATTCTAAGGGTACGAGATATGGTATTTATTCAATTTTTTCAATCATGTGCCGTTTCATTCAATTTTCAATTATAACATAACATGGCTAAGTCTGGCTAAGTCTCCTACCCCCCACTTAAACATGGCATTGTCCTCAATGACAAAAATAAATGAGAATTTAAGAAAAAGACTTAGCTCTGGAACGTGTCCAAGTAAAGGAAAAAGATCGGAGTAAATTTCAGCACGTCGTGGAGAGATAGACACATCCTGTATAAGCAAACAAACTCCACGAAACCGTCAAATACCATGTCTATGGAAGTTATAAAATAATGTGGCAGTAATGAGGTATAAATACCTAAAAACAGTTTAAGCCACTTTATTTTATACAACCAATGACAAGGGAAACCAAAAAGAAAAATACTAAATAGAAAGAAAAATAAACAAGCAACTAAAGATGGTAGGCTTCATCTACAACCTCCACCGCCTAAATATTCTTAAAACCGGGTGGAGAAGACAAAGATCAAAAAGCATAACCCCATGTGGGAAAACACGAGGGTGACTCGATCGAAAAGGTATTCAATCCAGAGAAACTTGGTAAGGTATAACAGATGGAATGCGACCTATTGGCTAAAGATAAAATCAAATACTTAACGCAGAAACTTCTCGCTTGCATTGGATATCAACAACTTAGGGAGATGTAGCTACTCCTCGAAATTACTAATAACCCAATGTATCACGTAAAGGTCATAACCGTCATCAACAAGGTCGGATCGGTGAGATAATGTAGAACAAAACGGATCATCTAGAAATGCCGGAATAGACAGAAAAAATGTGAAATTGAAAACTTCCGGTAGAAATATAAGTTGTACTTTGATCGAACCAAAAACCTTTAAAATCTAGCTAGGGTCAGAGCTACACTTACCCCAACTAGGATCATGAAAATCAAAATGATAAAAGATAATCATTAAAGCTTAGCAATATTTCAAATTCCGCAACACAAAGGTATTTTGTAAACAAAATGGAGGTTGAGAGTATGATGGGTTTAGAAAAAGATACACATAAGGATGGGAAGAAAAGATAAAAGACGGGTAAGAAATTGTGTTTATGGGTGGGTTGAAAATGGTTAAGGCATTGAGATTGGGTGGGAGAGTGAAACGGATGGAAAGAAAGAGAGGCGATGAAAGAATGGTTAGAAATGTGAACTGTTGGGGCAGATTGGTGAGAGGATCGAAAAGTTTGAAGGTGAAAAAGTGTAAAGGGAAAGATAAGGATAATTGCGTAATGAATTGCACACTACTTTGGATTTTCACTTGGATCACCTTTCTAAAAGGTTTTAGAAGTTGACCAAATTGTTCTTGTTCACACCAATCATTCTCTTGTTATATTTTCAGTAATTCTCAAGCTCTCTTAATGCTTCCATCTTAAGGTGGATTGCTAAATTTCTTTTTCTTTAGCAATTTCTCGACTCTCCTACGGAACTCTATTTCACGTGGCCTATATTGAGAAAAAAAGTTTTGCACATCCTTAGCCCAATGGCCATCGGAACACGGCAAAATAAAAAACCTCAACATATTTCACGTTACTCTTATTTGACTCAAAGAAAACAAAACCTATAATCCTAAAAAGAAATCCTAAGGGTTTTAAAGAAGTAGTTCTGAGTTTAAAGTCCTCAGCTCGACTTTCCAAAGATTATCCTTGTCAGTTATCATTCTTGGATCGCCAGACTTTGACCCTCTGAGCACTATTAGAGGTGGCTTGTTGCTTTTGCGGATTAATACCCTTCCCTTGGTTGTGAGACCTAGGAAACGACATTTATCCATACCATTTATACAAAGCTCTTACCTCGGCTCTCGTTTTAGGAATTAGCGAATTCTAAGAAACTCAATTAAAATTACGGTTTTGGCCTTGACAATAAGAAACAATGAATCAAAGTACTCCGAATAAGGTCGGTTATGTAGGCAAGCCTACGCCGTCTTATTCGTTGGAACATATGTGACGTTCGGCCAATCCGTCAAGATTAAGCCCCGTTTAGCCCGAAGGCTTATCGGCTATGCTAAGTCTTGTGGAACTGCTGTAACGTACATCACACGTGGAGGGGAGTCAATTGAGCCGAAGCTCGGTTAAACTCGCCCAGCCATGGTTAGACCATTTCCGAACCCATGCACTACGATTCTGCGATTTCTAAATTGTCACCCAAAGCGTAATCTCGTTTCTGTTTAAGGTGGGTTCACCGAGAAACCGTCACCATAAAACTCAACGAAAGCAGAAGATGGTGTTCTCTCAAAACTCAACGTCTTCTTTAGATTGAGAATTGTTAAAAACTACACAAATTGTTGCTCCCATGGCCAGTAGAAGCAATCTCATGAATAGGAAAATGAGATTTTAACAGAACTACGAGGAACTCTTTATTCACTGCTTCCTTTCAACGACTACATGTTTTCTTACACCCTCTAGATGAGACAGATATGGGGCAGAACCTTCCACACTAATAGAATAATCTTACAAACCACTCCGGGCCAAGATTCATACTAAGGTTTATGTATAGGCTAACTTATGCTCAAAAAACCACAAAGTAGTAAAACATAAGCAAAAAAAAAGGTAGTACCTTGCCTTCAACATTGTACCACGAAGAATTTAAGCCTTTAAAATTTTTTCGGAGCCATCTTGGTGCTTTAAAGGTATTGCTTCCATCGCTTTTCCCATCTTAGATTCGTAGCTCCACATGTTTGCTGGGTTATTCTCTCAGCGCCCGCGAAAAATTATTGACTTGGATTATTGCTTCCCTGGTTTCTGCAAACAAAATAAAAACAAAACAGACCGTAGACTGATTTTAACATGGTTTCCCATGCTGCTATCAGACCTACGGATTAAACATACGGGGATAAACAGACACGCGAAGTCCCAGAAAATAGAACCAGGCTCGCTGGCAACGAGAGGCAGTCTCGTTGGGAGCGAAACCAGCTGTTCCAGATTCTGGAATTTTTACACATAGCGGACAACCAGAGGGACTCAAAAACAGACTCTAAAACAGAAAAATTGACATGAATAAGAAAATTATTTATATATAAAATTGACCGTTGGCTCCCCGGCAACGGCGCCAAAAACTTGATCGGGGTCAATCAGGTTATAATATACTTGACCACCATAAACCAATACTAGCAAGAGGACTAGGTCCATCGTAGTATAGCTATAGTGAATCAATGTCGATCCCACAGGGAACCAATTGTGGATCATCTTATATACAAACAATTAATTAAACATGTCAAGGACATAGAGGCGGTCTACGACCAACATAAGACAAGAAAGGTAAAGACACGACTCGACACAACGTATTTAACCTCCCCAATTATAGTCTTTATCGTTTGGACCTAGATAATTTATATAATAAACTGAACTTATTAACTGTCAATCCGTTTGTATCTATCTTAGATTGGCTACGGGAGTCATCCTCTTTAACTTGACTTAGCACCGGTAGGTCACTAGATCACTGTGATATTGTTACGTGACTTCGCCTTTTAAGTGCCTCCATCTCATATAACTCACACGCTTACGACTCTAAGGATGCCGATATTAACCGTACACCTCGTCTTGGCAACATTCCTATGGTTAGGCGTACTTCCTAAACGATTACTCAAGCTCTCGTCCAACTAGCAATTACCAAGTTATAGTCTCATGCTAATCTACGACGTATGTATAATCAGGTGCTAGCAATCCCCAAATATAAACCTACCAGATAACGCCGAACGTCCGTGAAGAGCAATTCATAAGCCTACCTAAGAGTTTTATATTGGTATTTCCTTTTTACACATTTTAATTAAACTAAGCGAGTAACGTAGCCATAGCCATACCTACTGAGATAATAAATTCTATTAAGTTAACCTAACCATAAAGACGTGGCTATTTAACGGATGAAAACAGGGCTCGGTTGACCGAATAGCTGGGCTCGGTCGACCGAATGGTCTTTTCCCCCATATTACATCCCTGAACGTATCTCTCAGCGTTTCATCATACACAACGGATTAAACAGTAATTCATAAAGCATTCATATAAACTAACATAGATACGCATTAATTAAATCAAGTAGATTCATGAATAAATACTAAGTGTATGACGTAGGTTATGGGATCCTCATAGGCAAGGTATCGCCACCTTCCCAACGTCATAGCCTAGATCCACATCATCTAGCTATGATTAACTAACTCAAACGATAAAGCATAATTGGGAGGGATTAATTACTTAAAAGAAAGAAACAGAAAATAAAGGCTTACATATTGCAGCCCTTAAATTGCTGGAAACCCTCAAATTATTCTACATTGTATCAAAGTTATATTATGAATTGTAAGATTGAAGAAAGAATGAAGGGATGATTTACAATTTCTCGTAGCTGCTACTTATATAGGAGTTTCTGCCGACTTATGAAGGATCTAGAAGGTAACTACGAAAAAATCCGATAAGTGACCGAACCGACATACTCGGTCAACCGAAGCTCCCCACTCGGTCGACCGAAGCTATAGGCTCGGTCGACCGAACCTAACTTTGCACATGTTAATCGTTTTTCTCGTCTATCTTGCTCCCCACTGCACGCTTGCGTGTTGATCTGATTAATCTTTTTTATTTAATGCTCCGATTTTCTTCCTCTATTATCTTCAGACCATTGATTGAATGACATTAATCCTCTCGATTTGTCGTGATCTACAAAATCGCATTTATCGCACAATAAATCGCTTTTAATAATAAAAACGACTAAATACCAAATATCATATTAATAATCACTTAACATTAAATAATAAATATAAACGAGTGATTCAATATGAAATATACATTATTAATCTCGATTTAAGGATAATGTTGATGACATTTACGGGTATAATTTGACCGAAATCATAAGATCACACTTTGAAAAGCGGACGGGTGAGAGACTAAGGGATATTCTACATACGGCTCATAAACGCTATGATGCCACGCATAAGATTCCGACATGGATACCAGTAAAAGTGTTTGAAAAGTTGCTTGAGTATTGGGAAACTGAAGAATTTATAAGAGTTTCCGATGCAAATACATCAAACAGGAAACGCATTTCTGACAAGGGCCTTCCGGTGGGCAAGTCCTCCGGCGGATCAAGATCAATCCATGATACAAAAGTGATTATGGTACTAGACTGGACTTTTACTTTTATTGTTACTGTATTTTATTTCAATCATTTACGTGCCTTTTAGTTAATGCTTGATATGTCTAGATTTTGTTAAGTATTGTGCATGTTACGAGGCCATAATCTGAGCCTTTTATTAGACTTTCCATTTATGAGGTTTATAACCTGCCTTGATGTTGAGCAATCCAGAGTTGAACTTGTTTAGTGTTCAGCTTGCTTAGTTATCAAGTCTAATACTTTGTCTCCCAATCTTATTTGATTGAATGTTTTGGTCATAGCCTATCTAAGTGCATATGGTTAGGTCTGTGTTTGGTTTCAGTATTGAAGTCCCGTTTGCAATCTGTTAAACTCATCTTCATACATCTGTCTATTTACATGTGCTGTCCGGTTTGGGATATATGTCTTGATTAAACTGAGTTGGGAATTTTTCAAGAGGACTTGAAGAGGCTGTTTATGTACATTCAAAAGTTTCCAATTGTTCTTCCTGATTCCATGTAGAATAATCAAAATGATTGTAGTATATTTAGAAAGTGAAGACATTATACAATCATCAGTACGATTGTAATATGGGACTTGGAAAAGCAATCAGACATGACATGAGAAAGCCCATGTAAAGTAGAGTTTTTTGTTCCTTCTTTATCTAGAAAAAATGTCTTTTATTTGCAATGCACTCTTTTTGTTGATCGGATTTTGTGTTTATTTTGCATACCTTCATTTTTTCCCGAAAGTTTAGTAACATAAAGATTTACTTTCACCAATTTTCACTTCTAACTTTTGCCTAGTTATTTTCATTGTTTTCTACTTTTTGTGGGTTATAAACTTGTCATTTGTGGGTACAACTTTTCTTCTACTAGAGAAGAATCAAAAAAAGAAACCGATCATAAATTTTGAAAGAACTTTGTACTAATGATGGGTTAAATGTTTTTTTTTGGAAAAGGTGTTGGGGCGTCCTGTTGCTATTGCGGAGGTGTTCATGTATACCCACACAACCAAGGATGATAAGGAGCCTATTGATGATAGTTCTGCAATTATTGAGGTAATAACTTGAACATATGTTTTTACAATGTGAATTTGGTTATGTAATGTATGACATAACATATACATATAATTTCTTGTCTTTAACTTGGTTTTAAAAGGAGTTAGACTTACTGATTTGTTTTAGTTTCTTAATTGCTAGTAATGCATTCGTAATGGGTATGTGGTGCAATATCTTCATATTGAACGAAAGATACTGAGAAATATATTTTCTAAATCCTCACAGGAACTTTTTAAGGAAAAAATGCCAAACGTCTTGCAATATTTCGGGCAGAAAGATGTTAGAATTCCAGATGATTTGTTATGTGAAGCGGATAAAGTGTTTCTGGAATGCGCTGGGGGTGCAAAAAATGGGCGTGTGAAAGGATTGGGTAATTTATCATTAGAGTACACTAGTGGATCGATTTCGCATTCGATGCCAAATGAGGTCCTGTCGCAACAAGTACCACAGCTTTTAGAAGAAAATTCAAAGTTGCGTGAAGACCTCTCTTCTATACATGAAAGTTTGGCTGAGGAAAGACAGAGAGCTGTTGAGGAGCGAGAGAAGTCTGCAGCCACACAATCTACCATGCAGGCGGAGATAGGAAGGATTGCGCAGTTGGTGCAAGCCTTCCTCCCTCCGATGGTACGCGACATTGAGGATTATTTAGATTTATTATACATTAGATCTGCACTCTATTTTATTTTGGGAATCCTATGTGGCACTATGGGTTTTTTCTTTGATGGATAGATTTTTTTTGTATCTTACTGCTAATCTCTATAGAGGTTTTGTAGACTTGGTTGTTGCATCAATTAAATAGCATGTGCAATTTTTTGAGGGTTGAGTAATTGGCAATACGAATACATTGTGATAATGTATTTCATTTGGACAGGTGGTATTAAAACAATTTACAAAATCCTGTCATTTCAAAAATCTTATTTGTGACAAAGTAGTGACAAATTCCGTCGGAAATTTGTTGGAAAATATTTGTTGATGCAGAAATAGTGATCAATACCGACAAATTAGTGACAAACTTTGTCGGAAATTGGTCAGAAAATTAATAAAAAAAATCCTTCGGAAGGTTATTGGAATTTGGATCAAATAATTTGTCGGAAATAACGTCACTAACTTCGTTGGTAATTTGTCAGAAACGTTCGTAGGAAATTTCATCACAAGATACGTCGGAATTTTGTCAGAAAGTTTCGTAGGAATTTTGTTACTACTTTCGTCAGAAATTCGTCAGTAACTTTCGTAGGAAGCTTGTCATTAGATTCGTCGGAAATTCGTCAGTAACTTCCGTAGGAAAGTTCGTCACTAAATTTGTCGGAAATTTCGTCGAAAGGCGATTCCTACGGCCATTTTTCCTACGATGCTGATTTCGTTGGAATTTTGTCGGAAATTTGATTTTCCTACGGATTACCGACGAATTTTCACGTCGGAAATCTGGAAAATTCTAGTAGTGCGTGAGCGTCCCGAAATTGATGAAGAGGACGCCCGACGTAGCCAGTCGAGGCGTACACATTATGCGTCTACCTCCGCGAACCTGCAAGGCGATGACACTATATCCCTAAATATGCATGATGAAGAGCTGAGGCCAGTAATTACTCAAGTCATCCAACAAGAGCTGGATAAAACTAACTCGGAGTTGAGTGTTGCGAAGACTGAGTTGGAAAAAACCAACTCCGAGTTAAGAAATGCAAATACCGAGCTTCAAAAGACTAACTCCGAGCTAGGAGCTGTGAAGGATCAGTTAAGTGAAACGATGCGTGGGTTAGCTGAAGTTAAGGCTGAGTTGGGATTTTTTAAAGATCAGCATTCAAAATTTGTCAAATGGGTGGAACTGCAGGCAGCTAGACAGGTATGAATTATCTTGCACATACGAATTTGACCACCATATTTATATTGTTAACACACGAATTTGAATTATTAATAAGGTGGTAATCAGTCATCCCAGTCCCAGCCTCCGCAACACTTCGACCCCGACGATCTAATAGGTAATTTGTATTATTAACATAGGTATTTTATTGTTTGTTATCGTTAATTGATGATCTCGATTATATTTGGTATAGAAACTCCCGAGGGTATGAGAGAGGCCGCTACTGACACCAGTCAGACCGCTACATTTGGTAAGTTATTTGATTTTTCATTTTGAACCTAGAAATTACATTGTGAAAAACTATCTTATTTTATTGATGTCGTTAAATTATTATCTCGATTATATTTGGTATAGACACTCCCGAGCCTACGACAAGGGCCGCTACTGACACCATTCAAGAATCGGTTGTGGAGCCTGAGATAGATTTTAGTAAGTTTGTAGATATTTAATTTTGAACTATAATTTACATTGTGAAAAACTATCTAATTTTATGGTTGTCGTTAATTGATAATTTTGTTATATTTGGTATAGACACTCCCGAGCCTACGACAAGGGCGCTTTCGACACCATTCAGGAATCGGTTGAGGAGCCTGAGATCGATTTTAGTAAGTTTGTAGATTTTTAGTTTTGAAACTAGAAATTACATTGTTAAAAACCCTCTAACTCGATAATGTATTGAATATTGTTTAGCTGGAGGTCCAACTGATATTCAATTGGGGAAACGAAAGGCGGATTATGCAACTGACATAAGATTGACAACCCGTCAGACTATTAACCAACCACGATATTTACGTGATGGTTCGCACGTTGTCAGTCTGCCAGGTGCTACTAGATGGACATCGTTGATAAAATTTCCGTAAGAGTTGGAAGACCAATTTATGTCTTGGTACGAACAAGAAGATCCATCCCCAATAGAGATTCCCACGGGCCTCGCATTTGGAGAGACCAATGGCAGATCGGGCGGGCAAGGTGTGGTTCGAACGTCTCCATGAGAAGTATAGAGAGTTAGACCGAGAGGTATATTCTTGTGACTTACATTTTCATATATCTGAAATTTTCATATGTCTGATTTCATTATCTCTTACTTCTTTTTGCATGCGTACAACATATCGATGGGTTCCTGGACCTTATACGACGCCAAATGGAAGTATATCCAGAATGCTTTGAACCGCATACGGCCATTGCCTTCTCTGAAATCTCCTCATTTTGCGGCCAGGGTCATATAGATCAGGAAAAGACGCCTGACACAACGCATATTCCAGATCATGTGATTCAGTGCGTCAAGCAATGGGATGAAAACACAGTGGCGTACATGCCCTGGGCTATATATCCTGGTCATTGGGCTGCTGTCGAAGTGTCTATTCCCCACTGGAAGATTAGAGTGTATGATTGTCTGGTGGGGGATAACTATAAGGAGAGGGAATATGTGAAGGATTATATAAGAGATTCGGTGTTTCGTTGAGGAGAGTGTTTGAGATGGATGCTCGTCTACGTAACCTCCCACAAATGCTTGATCCAAATGAAGCCTCCTATTGTGGTCGAGTAGTGACGGCTAAATACGTACCACAAATGCCAATCCCGTAAGTGTTATAAATTTCAAATTATTTATAATAATATACAGTATACATTATTTTCTTATCATTTGATTAATCAAAATTTACATTCGTACGGGGGTGACTTGTGGGGTATACACGGTCAAGTTCATCGAGCATTTGCGCACAAAAGAAAATTTTTCATTGATCAAAGCGATAATATGTTGTTATTAAGACATAAAATGTGTGTGCGGTTGTTTCATCAGTACATAGATCTTTAGATATTTAGGTATTTTTGGTGAATGTATAAGCACTTGTTGGTGTATAGTCACTTGACATTTTGTTTGTTTCATCTCAACTTATGGCGTTGTAATATTTATATTATAAATTTTGTTAGCTTTTTATATTATCAATTTTTGTTCCTGTTGTTTAAGTGGTGGTGAGTTATGACCATCCAAAGTTCGAAGAATTCGGTTTTTTTGTATATACAAAGATAATCGATCAACTGACAATTATGTTTTGTTCGAAGTAAGCAGTAAAAACAAACAATTATCATTATCATTAACTATATTAAAAGAGCCAATGTGTTTCACCTCAAAATAAAAAAAAATGTAGTCCGATTGCATAAGTTAAAAAACAAGTCCGATTGCTCGTCGAAGATCATCCATTACAATTGTTAGAAGAAAGAAACAATAAACAAGAAATCATACAACAAAAATATGCAACTTTAATACAGGAAGTGTATTAATGGTGGAGTACATCCTCCTTCTCCT
Organism: Gentiana straminea; assembly: GCA_036785695.1. NCBI lineage: Eukaryota > Viridiplantae > Streptophyta > Magnoliopsida > Gentianales > Gentianaceae > Gentiana > Gentiana straminea. The sequence continues at coordinate 17,376,966 of JAVUPR010000114.1, read as the reverse complement.
CACATGTGATCAGGACACCACCAGCTACAGACTAGCGACAAAGCATTAATTTATATTTTTTTAATAAAACATCTTTTTAATGAAAGGAAACATATTATCCATTAGCCTAACCCAAGTTGAAATGTTGGCTCCTAAACAAACCAAGGGTGGTCACAAAAGATGATAGGGGAGGTTTTCTGATCAATGTCATCATTGTCATACTCTGGTACGTGAAAATCTCTTGCGAGAGCCGTGATAAGAAATGGATAATAGAGATAACCATCACCAATTATGCTAAGGGATATTTTACCAATCCTATCAACGATGTCACGTCCAAAATCAACTTCTCGTTTCAAAACTGCGTACACAAACGATTTCAGGTCATTGCTCGGTTCAACAGTGTGTACGGTACCATACACGCTACTAGCAATCCATTCGAAAATAACACGCATCCATTCGTTAGGAAATTGACGCCTTTCAATCAGACGTTGGAATGCCTGAATGTTTGAATTGGTAAAATATAAGTGATTGTATGCTTCGACTCCAGATACACTATAGTAGCGATTGATCCAATCTAGAGTAAAACAAACATCTACTCCACGTAATTTGTACACCCCTGATGCTGGTATTATATCATCCGACGCATTAATTTTTGACCTGACAAGTGTGTAGAATTCACGAACAATTGATCGATTCATAGTCGAGGTCGGTGTGGGACTAGTTGCGTGGTGCTCCGATGAAATTATGCGTAAGAGACTCTTCATCCTGGTAGGTAGACTCTCCCATTCAATTCTCCTCTCTCCTACAACACTTATATCTTGAAAGTGCCAGATTCAATTGCGACGCTCGATGGTCTGTTGTGAACCGATTTAGCAGTGTATCCTCATCGTAAAAGTGAGTTATACCGTGCTGTCTCACTGGCCGATGAGGATGCCATTCCGGGAGAATTTCATTTTCGGGATTAAAAATATGAATGTTAGAAGGAGGGGAATCCGATTCAGACATTGTGGCTAAGGTAGAGTAAAAGTGAGGGTTATGCATGGGTAGTGTAAAATTAGGTAGTATATATAGAGTTATCGATGTAAGAGGTCATTGTCAGGTCTTGTCAATCTATCAATGTTCCTGTTGATTTTTGGACAGATTTCGTCCAACATTTGGACGGAATCCGTCCAATTTTTGGACGGATTCCGTCCTTTTTGGTCAGTGAGTGAATTCGGACGGTTTGTATACTTTCAATCAATCAATGTTCCTGTTGAATTGTCATGGTGTCGGCGATATTTTTGAAAAAAGTGAAATGAAGGTGTAGTCAATGTCAAAGCATAAAGTAATATCTGCAAAATTCAACAAGAACATTGATTGATTCAAGCTACGGAATCCGTCCGAATTCACTTACTGACCAATAATGAAGGAATCCGTCCAAATTTTGGACGGACTCCGTCCAAAATCCAATAGGAACATCGATTGATTGAAAGTACAGAAATCGTCCGAATTCACTCACTGACAAACAAGGATGGATCCAATTAGACGGATCCGTCTAAATTTAGACGGAATCCCTCCTAATTTAGACAAAATCCAATTAATGATTCTTATGACTAGCCATGTTGTCCAGTCTAAAGACAAGACTTGACATTGTACCTACGTGTACTACCTATATAACATGTGTGGTCATTATCGGCGGGTCCCACACTTCAAGTGGTTGTGATTATTGCATTTAGGCAGGACACATTTGGTACAATGTCACTATAGACGGGGCCCCACACGTCAAATGGTGGTGAGTTATGACCCTCCAAATATTGGTAAGTGAGTGAATTCTGACGGTTTCTATACTTTCAATCAATCAATGTTCGTGTTGAATCGTCATGGTGTCGACGATATTTTTGAAAAAAGTGAAATGAAGGTGTAGTCGATGTCAAAGGATAAAGTAATATCTACAGAATTCAACAAGAAGATTGATTGATTCAAGGTACGGAATCCGTCCGAATTCACTAACTGACCAAAAATAAAGGAATCCGTCCATATTTTGGACAGAAAGGTTTCCATTTAGACGGAACCGTCTAAATCTATACGGAATCCCTCCTAATTTAGACGAAATCCAATTAATGCTTCTTATGACTAGCCATGTTGTCCAGCCTGAAGACAAGACTTGACACCAATATGTATGGCACGGTGAACTACACCGCACCGACATTTGATTTGTATGCACTTGCATACGCATCTATTACATCATACTTTGATGTCGGAGAGTATATTCTCTCCAGGATTCGACAGATAGCAAAGGGCAACGCAGGCGATGGATATATATTTTTCCCGTATCTCATCACAGCTATGTGTGTGAGGTCTGCCGGGGTGCCAGAATATAATGAAGATGATGTGACATACGGTCATGATGACGTTATCAACTACGAAACTTTTAATCAATATGACTTTTAAGGTTTATTTTTCACGTGCAAGTTATTTTCTTTTAACAACGACGAAAGTTGTAGATTTTGTTGAATTTGCATATGTTGCTTTATGATTTCACTTTATCTTTTTAGTCTCTAGACTCCATGATCATATTATTTTTCTTTCTCCTCATAATTAAAGATAATGGATTTAGCTTTATGATTTCATCTCTGGGGTTATACAGTTCTACTGCTATATAGTTATACTGTGTTAAAACAAAAGACTTTGTTAAAGTTGGTGATTTTTGTTGTATGATTTCTTGTCTTGACAATCACATGAGGTGGTTCTTCCATCTCTAGTAGAGAGGACTATCACATTCATTTGCAAAGAAAGAAAGCAGGAAACTCCAAATCAAGAAGTGGAATGATGGGTTCAAGTTTGGTGGGCATGATTACAGGAGAGAATCTGAAAACTACAATGATGATGACTATATCATCTTCCATAAATTAAGTCGTTTAGTGTAAAAAGTATCTATTTCAACTGTCTGTTGGTCATTATTTGGAAATCAATGTGATATAACATTCAACCCAACGGAATAATAAAAATATCTATTACAATCGTGATGGCTTACAAAATTAACATCAACACATGCTGAAGTAGGGATTTATTCAATTAGGAACAACTGCACGAGTCGGACATCTATTCATTCTGTGTCCGGGGTTACCGCAATTCGAACAATTCCTACCGGAACCTGGGTTTGTCCTCTCAGTAGGCATCCTGCTAGTCCTAGCACCGGGAGGCTCACTTTGAGAAGGAATCCTCAGGGTCCTGGGTCGGCCCCGCCTAGCTCCCGTACTCTGTGTTTCTCCTTCTTCCCTCACTCTAGGCTCAGGCGGATTGAGGGAAGGTTTAGTTCTAATCCATTCGGGAAGAATCCAATCATCCTCGACCGGGACAGGGAAAACGCGTCCTTCATATATACGTTGGAAACATGCAGCTTTGTAGTAATGAGAACAATAAGTGTACGGACTCTCGCAGCGGTGACTTATAGCAGCTCAAGCATGTACGCAAGGTAACTGAAGTCCCTGAAACTGCCCGCAATAACATTTCTTCGTAGGCATATTTATTTTCTCACTAGTATCGATGTCCCCAACTTGAAACTGGTCCTGGTCGATCCTGAGCAGTGTGAAACTCCTTCTGGCACGTGAAACATCATTCAAGAACATCAGGTTCAGGGGCTAACACGGTGCGACACGAGTCCGCAAGTTCTCTCCTCTCACAATGCCAACGCTGCAACACTCCCCTGATGTGGTCAAAGAGGTTCACGATACTCATCTTGCGCGCATCCCTGATGACGTTGTTAAAGATTTCAACATGGTTGCTTGTCATTATTGCGTAACGTGTACTCGGAAACTGTGATCGTGCCCATTTGTCGAGTCCAATCTCCTGTAGGTAACGCGAAACTGGTTTGGTTGGGTCTCTATCCATCTCTATTATCTTCTGAAGTAATATTTTGAATCGTGTTTATGAAAATGTATAAGCGGCTACCCAGAAAGTGTACGGACAATATCCCGTGCTCCCAAATTTTTTATTGAGGTTCATAACGATGTGGTGGTAGCGGTAACCATGGTAAGCGTTTGGAAATACATTTCTAACGGCTCCAATGATGCCTGGCCCTCTGTCTGATATGAAAACCAAGTCACTACGTTCCCCGATTATCGACTTCACGTTTTCCATGAAATACATCCACGCATCAAGGCTCTCTCCGTCGGTCACGGCAAAAGCTAACGGAAAGATATGGTCGCCCGCGTCTACACCGACTGCTACTAACTATGTCCCATCGCATTTTGTTTTCAGATGTGTACCGTCCACAACTAATATAGGCCGACAGTACTTAAACCCCTCAATACTAGAACCCAAAGCCATAAAACAATACTTAAACCTGCCAAGCGCATCGGGAACAATGTCTGTGATGGTTCCAAAATTTTCTACCTTCAACATGTAAAAGTAGGCGTGTAATTTATAATACGACATTTCTACGTTTCCGCCGATCAATTCCAAGGCTTTCTGTCTACATTTATAGGCACTTTGATAATTAAGGTCAATGTTGAATGTTTTTTTGACCTCAGCTTGTAAAACTTTTGTCGTGAAACCGCTGCTGAGTTTTATTAGGCCATCCCTTACGAAACGACCTATAGGTCCGGGCTTGGCTTGTCTATGATTGTCAGTCAATTGCTCCAATCCACAAGTGTGGGTTTCATTGTACGCGGTTATCTCAAAGTTCATGCAACGTTGTCCGTCCCTTGCGTCCACATTCGAATCAACAACCTTCCTACCGACAACCTTCCATTCGCATCGTTCTGAAGTATAACATCGTAATTTTAACTTTTCCTTGTCAGACCTAACGAGTTTCCATATGTAGTCATGTTTCAATGCGTGGTAACTCATTTTATCCTTTATATCCTCCTTGTCTCTATACTTTTTACCAATAAACAATACATCTGGATTATCGGTCTGTAACGTCCCAGCACGTTGACATGGAGGAATTTGGGACGGGTCCATTCCAGACCCAAAATGAGCACCTCTATTGCGATTAATACTTGCCATACTAAATGTGTGACCAGTGTCAGGGTTCTGTTGCAATGGTGCTGTCAAATAACTCATGAAAGATCCGCCGATAGTGAGGCCCGTTTGCATCGGTGCTTGCATCGTTGTTTGCATAAACTGCTGGCTTGTTCCATCTATGTGGACATTATGACTAGTCTGACCAAAATTATTCCAACGTGTCCCAGCTTCAGTCACTGGTTCACGCCTCCTAACACTAGTTTGCTGCCTATACGGTGTGTGGGTCGTCTGATCTAAATTCTTCCGAGACATTCCAGCTTCATTCATAGAAGCACACATTCTAGCCAAAGGTTGTTCCCTGTAAGGTATGTGCAATGGATGACTAATCATATTTGCAATAAATCCCCAATCGTAGCCACGTTCACTTGACAAGTCAATTACTTGATCACCGAAAGTTGTATTCGGTTGGATGACAATTTCATGAGGGGCTGAGACTGGTGGAGTACGTACAACATGCTCACCGGAATTCCAATTATAATAAAGTTCAGGTGTAAAATCATCAATCCCTCTATCATTTTCTTCAACTATCGGTTGTTCATTTAAGTCAATTGCGTTGTCTTCCGAGTCATCATCAGCAATGACCGGTTTAGCGTTAACACAAAGCTTGACGGCTTCTAGTCTAAGAAGATCATCAATGTACCCTAGCCATGTCTCATTATCCAAAACATCAATCGGCCCATCGTATTTTGCGTACAAAAGTTTCATGACCAATGTATTTTTTGATACATCAATTCCGACTTTGTCACACACTTTCTGCTTCACTTCATCCAATGTCATATCGGTTCTTACACGAATCAAATAAAATTTTCCTTTTCTATAAGACCATATGTCGCTTCCTTCGTTATATATCCACTCTCCACCAAATACAAACTTAACGGACACAATGTTGTTATCTGTAAAAAAATTATAAATTTATATCAGTATACAGTGGAGATATGAGTATAAAATAAAATATAAACAATGAATATATAATATGTTTGTATATATGGCATCATATTATCAGTGTGATACACATATATACGTAATAAGTACCAGTGCATATATATATATATTAAGTGTGTGTGTGTGAGTGTGAGTGTGAGTGTTTTTGCGATGTTAAGATATGATATTTTGTGTAAGTATATGTCAAAAAGAATGACACAATTATTAATAAATGAGGATACTTATACTCACACACACACATATAAATATATATTTATATATTTATATATACACACACACACATACACACAAACACACATATATATATATATACACACACACACACACACACACACACACATATATATATATATATATATATATATATATATATATATATATATATATATACACACACACACACATATAAATAAATAAATAAATAAAGATATATATATATATATATATATATATATATATATATATATATATATATATATATATATATATATATATATATATATATATATATATATATAACCGAAATGTATTATCATATTTTTTTTTGTTTTTCGGAACATCTTTGTTTTGTGTTGTGTTGTAACGTTAGAGGGGGGTAAGAGAAGAAAAGAGTAGTGTTTTTACCAACGTCATAGAGTACTTGATGATGACGAGGGAGAACGGATGCCGGACGGAGCCGGCAGAACAGAACTTATATTTCGAATCTAAGGGGTGCCTCAATTCCGGCTGAGGATTTACCAGTCTGCTGGAGACAGGAAAAGATGCTCTGTTGAGCAGACCTAATGAAATTTTCTACGAGCTACCTACCAGGAGCTCCAATACAAAGCCTGGAGATTAGGCATGACACAGTGGATCAGAAGGAATCGAAAACACCCTAGGGAAAGCATGCAATTCTAAGAACCTCATCAGGCCGAGGCGTACCATGGAATTCAGTTCGAAATATTCGTTCTTGTGTTTTCAAACGACATTAATTTGTCGTTTGTTTTCATTTTTTAAATCACATTCTTGTTACCAATAATTTCAAGGGATGTTCTCATACTATCACAAAATACGTAATTCAAAAACCATATATTTGAATTGAATTTTCATCTTCCACTACAATAACAACATAATCAACTTTGTACCAAAGCAATAAAACACATTCGGTAAACAAGTATCGTTTATTACTACAAGCGATCACATTGACATCAACCAAAATATATTTCTATCGTATCCAAATATTTCATCAAAATATATCAATCAAAATAATAATGTATCATTGACTACCCTAATTATCCAACGAATGTCAATTCCATTATCGAAATATATAATCAAAATTAATCATTTCTCTACCCTGAAAATGCACATACTACACTACGCTAAAAATCGAAAATTTATAACATTAACAATATTAATAAAAATCGAAAATTCATAACATTAATAAAAATCAAAATTTATAACATTAATAAAAATCGAAACATTAACAATCGAAAATGCACATACTACACTACGCTAAAAATCGAAAATTTATAACATTAATAAAAATCGAAAATTCATGTGAACAAATAACAATAAAAACAAACACAATAAATAAATTTATTCAAACTTAAGTAAATGCTTACCCATTTGTTTAGAAATACAACTCCGGTGAAATAAAACAACGCAGCTCAAAAGGACAAATATGGTTGGGTTTTTTTTTGGGTATCAATGGTGAATTTTTGGTGTAGCAATGGTGATTTTTTTTGGAAGTAATGGTGATTTTTTTTGTGTGATGAAACGGTGAAGACAAGAGTAGGTGAAGAGAGTAAATAAGACATTGATAAGAGTTTCAAAATGGATGGAACCCGTCCAAATTTGATAAGGGTGCGTCCAAATTTGGATGGTGCGTCCTCTGTTTGGACGGAGAGACTAAGTTATACCGTCCAAATTGGGACGGTTTTAGAGCTTTGGACAAAATGGACGGAACCCGTCTAAATTTTGGACGCACCGTCCAAAAATGGACGGAATTTGTCCCAAAGATGGACGGTGCATCCAACATTCGGACGGTTTTCGTCTATTTTGTCCATTCAATTTATTTGGACGAAATACATCCAAATATAGACGGCTTTGACTGTATTTGGACGATTTCGTCCAAATTTAGACGGTGAACCTAAAAAAATTGTCAAAATCTGTCCGACCTGAAAAAAATTGTCAGAGGATAAAAGAGCCTGATTTTCCAATTTCACCAAAAAGGTTATTTCAATTTCATTTTACTATGGATGAAACGATATGTAATGAATATAGATATCTATCGCCACTACTCTATGACCACTAGCTATGACCACCTAACGGAATTCGTCCCAAAGATGGACGGTGCATCCAACATTCGGATGGTTTTCGTCTATTTTGTCCATTCAATTTATTTGGACGAAATACATCCAAATATAGACGGCTTTGACTGTATTTGGACGATTTCGTCCAAATTTAGACGGTGAACCTAAAAAAAATGTCAGAATCTGTCCGACCTGAAAAAAATTATCAGAGGATAAAATGGCCTGATTTTCCAATTTCACCAAAAAGGTTATTTCAATTTCATTTTACTATAGATGAAACGATATGTAATGAATATAGATATCTATCGCCACTACTCTATGACCACTAGCTATGACCACCTAACACCTAACACCTACCACCTACCACCCATCTCATTTCACGATAGATGAAACAAGATGCAAATTATTATTCATAAATTTATTGTAACCACCATTTTTTTTTTTGGGAATAGTCGGACATCCTGTAAAACTTGGAACCAAATTAACGTATAAGTTTTGACCGAACCTTGCACAAAGATAATCTAGAATGATGTTAAGCAATATGATAATGAATGGAGAGTTCAACCCGAATGGTGTTTGCAAAGTCTAACTAATAATCAGTGATAAAAACATGATTCCGTTATAAAATAACTGGTGTAAAAAAAAATACAAAGAAAAGAAGTAGAAAAAAAATATGGAAAACTTTCTTTCCACTTTTTAGTATTGTGACTCATGACTCTTTATCTTTCATAACCATCTTCTATTTATGATCTTTATGAAACATGTGTTGTAACTCTTGTTGTCTTGCAATAAACCAAATTGATAGACATTCACTAAATTATTACTTATTTCATAACACTCTTCCTTCAATGTCTATCATACAATACACAATGAATAGGACTCGTTAAAACATTATTTGGAAAAACATTGAGGAAAAAAATCCAAGTGAAAGTAAAATAGTTATATTCATTTGTGTTCGCGTTACTCTTTATGATGAAAACATTCTCCGAACTCTTTGATATTATTGCCTTGGTTTGAAAATCGTCCATTAAAATGTCGATTGCACATGCTTTGTAACATCTTATTTAGTAAACGAATCCGCTGGATCAATCATTTGACTTGATTCGTTGCATATCGATTTCACCTCTCTTCTGAAGATCATGTGCTTCCCAGTTATGGAAATATTATTGAATTTGAGATGAACGATCTTCTTCTCAAATATAATAGTAGACAAAGCTCAATGAATATGTAGCTGATTTGATTGCTCTATCTAAGTTGCATAACATATATGTCATGTACTATTAACTTTACTAGAAAAACCTAGTGGGACAAAAAGTAGACAAGGAAAATAGTATGTGTTGCACTGACTGCCTAGTTAAAAACTTTTAACTAAGAAAACCTATGGGAAAAAACATAGTTAAAAGAAAAAAGAGTACATTCATTGGTCTTCAGGATCAAAGCATCAAAATTGTTTTGAAGTTGTCGTTCCTCCTGCCGAAAACAATTTTTCAAATGTACGCATCCCATTACTATAAACATATTTCTCCAAAATTGATGTGAGAATGAACTTAGTGAACAAAGTATTAATAAGTCATATCACTTTTAGAGTTTAATTTGAATGTAAGGGCTAAAAATTATGATACCCACTACTCATTTGTGCAACACTTGCAACACAATCAAGATTGTTATGCATGAGCTATATATATATATATATATATATATATATATATATATAATTCAACAAAAAGTTTCTTATAAATATTCACGTCTAATGACCTATAAATATACGGTAACAACGACATTTAAAATTTCTTAGTTGCTGCCAGAGTCATTAAGTAGCGGAACATGACATTATCCGTAGTGGGAGAATATAATTGATCACAATCTATATTGATCAAAATCTATATTTGGTCACTAAAGAACCAAACTTTTCAAGTCAATATCAGTCTCAATTGCTTATTTCATTTTTACTAGTCTATGTGCCTCTAGCACTTCATTATTGACTTGAGTTCTGGATCCAGATTATAATAGCAAAGTATAAGGCAACGATGTCGTCAATGACTGTGATAGTATATTATAAAATTCTCCCATAATATTCATTGCTAATTTGATATTAGCATAAATCAAATCATTATCAATGTATTGATCTGACTGTTCCGCAACCCCAATATATATTTGATCATTTGATGCACGTTCGAATTTATTCGAGGTTTTCGCCTTCAAGACGAATCTTTTCTAGATATTTCATGAGTGACTTAATATCAATATTGAATTCACTTTCCGCGGATTTTATCTTTTCCACCGGTAGTTTTCTATGTTTCCGCCGTAGATATATTATCAATCAAATTTGGTGCATTTATAAATAGTCACTCTTTTATGTTGAATAAAAACATCTGGCATATTACTTGCTAAGTACTGCAAGTTAAAATATTTTTGCAATTCAGTTAGACTGATGCGTGGAATATCTTTCATGATAATAAAAAAATTCAGCATTCTTTTATTCTAAAATGGGTTTTCTTATCTCCCCTAATGCCATGAAATGGTCTTCGTTAAAAATGTAGTAATTGCACCCAGTTGTAACATGATTCCATGTCATTCGCTTCAAGCGATTTACACATTTTGAAACACAATGGTTTTGCTAAATCAACCACATGATCAAGTGCTATTCGTCTTTTTCCAATGATTATAAAATTTTGTTTGACTATCTCATATCTATGAGATTTACATATTTCGGAAACAAACAACTCGTACGCTTCATGCGTTAAGAATAAATATCAACATATATAGCACTATGTCATTTCAAATTTGTTATAACGGACCGATCAAGAAGTAATGGTGATTGTGAGTAAGATCAGAGATAAACAATCAAACATGTACGGAAAACAAAAGAACACGTACTTAACGTGGTTTCCGGCAATGTGCCGACTACTCCACGGACAAACGAGGGTTATTTTATTATCACCAGAAAGTTACAAGTTACAATAGTTACAGATGGTAGTTATATGCCTTGGGAATTCAACCCTAATTTGTAATTTTCTTGAAGTGACGACGTGTTATTGACCTGAATGATAAATAAGGCACGGAAGCGCAAACGGCATTCGAATCGGGCACTGGAATGGCCTTGTGCAAGGAATCAAAGGCGGTTTGGCTGTCATATTTTCAAAATAAGTCCATTTTCTTACATAAATCTAGGTTATTAATTGTGCCCAATAGCACGCCGCGTGGTGTCCAGTGTGCCCTTGGCGGCGCTTGAAAATCCGGAGGACCGAGTGCTATCCACGCCCGGTCGTACTCATAACTGTTGTGTATAAAGGGTAAGTTCTAAACAATTAATCACTTGCCTTTCGTGCAAGTGAGATATTTTTAGGTGTAGTGCCCGAAAGACAATTTCTGTAATTGGTTTTGACAGGATTTATAATTCATCTTAATATTTGCATTTATGCTTATATTAATACACTGCTGAAAACCCTTAGTATATCGGTATGTTATCACATAACTCAGTGTATGGCATACACACGAGGATTGGGTTAGTGATGATATGCTTAAAACTAGTTATTCCGTGGTGAATTTAATCAGAGTATGGGTCTCATGATTAATATACCAATAATGCGCCCAGAACACTTAACGGTGTGACCGTCTTATCCGGACCGTCAGTATAGGGTACCTAGTGGGACATTTATATATGATGTCTTTCATATAGGACTGGACCGATTTGATTTGAATTCTCGATATAATTCCGTGATCGAGAAATCTTATCGAATCACAAGATGATCATATATGGATTAGTCTCAATCCAGATGTGATCACAATTTACTGCTTGGCTCAAAGTAGGGTTTGATGTGTTAGTTAAGGATCAATTGGATACATGTGATCTGAACACTTCTTGTTGACTCTATTCTGGAATGAGTGAGTAGTCTGTGACTTCACAGATATGGAATTCATTCCTTCCTACGGGAAGTAGACAAACAGTTCCCTTATTTGTTAATCCTAGAAATTGATCGATGTGCCAGTTCATATTATATTAGTTATGAACTAATTGATCACTGGGAGGTTAATGGTAAATAAGGATAAGATGTTTGAGAAGGGTTTATGGAAATATCCCGAATCAAAATGAACAGTTTATGGAAGATTTATCCGTATGTAATGATTATATCAATGGACGATTATCGACTCAGTGATTAGAGTGTAAGTATATATATATAATCGATAGAGTTCAGTTTCGGGTTTATGGTGGCGTAATCCCGGAATTAATAGATTGAATAAGAATTGTTCTGTTTGATGAATAATTTTATTTAATTTATTGTAACTACTGGTTATAGGTCCATTATCCCCGATATGGCTCCTAACATGCATATGCTTTTTACGTTGGGCCTCAATAATAATCAAGTAGTTGGACTATTTAATTGATGTGCGATTTATTATTTATTGGACTAAATAATAAAATACATGGAAAAGACATTTTTTGTGAACTCGGCCCATTATGTGAAATTTCGTGTGAACCCTAATTTTCTAGTATTGGGGGCGTGTGTGTGTCTTGGTAATTATTAAGGAATTAGTTTTCTTGATAATTATAAGACATGTGATTAATTGTTTATTTGTTAAATAATTAATTAAGGAAAATATATTAGATTGATCCTTAAATATTCAAGATTTATTATAGATTATTGTAGGAGTATCTTTTATAGAAAAGGATTATTATAATTGATTTTGTATTAATTATTAAATCCTTGGAGGACAAGGATTTCTCTCATATATAAAGAGAGTTCTCCTAAGCCTTTTACACAACACATACACACAAAATTGGCTTAGAATTTTCGGCCAATAGCTAGGGTTTAGAGTTGGGAAAATCTTCGAGATTTTCCGGGTAGCATATCAAGGAGGTCAAGCATCAAGGATTGATGATGTAGATCAAGTGATAATAAAAATACTTGACCACCATAAACCAATACTAGCAAGAGGACTAGATCCATCGTAGTATAGCTATAGTGAATCAAGGTCGATCCCACGGGGAACCAATTGTGGATCATTTATATACAAACAATTAATTATTCATGACAAGGACACAAAGCGGTCTACGACCAACAAGAGACAAGAAAGATAAAGGACTCGACTCGACACAACACAACAAAGACAACGTAATTAACCTCCCCAATTATCATGTTATCGTTTGGATCTAGAGATTATATATAATTAAACTAGACTTACTAACTATTAACCCGATTCGTATTTCTTTTATATTGGCTACGAGAATCATCCCCTAAACTAGATCTAGCTCCGGGTAGGCCATCTAGATCACTATGCTACATTACGTGACTTCGCTTTTTAGGCCTCCATCTCATATAACTTGCTCGCTTACAAAACTAGGGATGCCGATATTAACCGTATTCCTCACCTAGGCAACATTCCTGTGATTAGGCGTACTTCCTAAGCGATCGCATCAGTCTCTATCTCATTAACACTAACTTTTTAGGTATCATGTTAATCTACGATTTACGTATAACTAGATGTGCACAATTCCCTAATACAAAACAGATCTAGATCTCGCTGAAAGTCCCGGAAGATCAATTCATGAGCCAACCTAGGAGCCCTATATTGGTATTTTCTAATCATACGCTAATTAAAACAGACGAGCAACGTAGCCGTAGCCATACCTACTAAGATAAGAAATTCTAAATGGACAATCACACCATAAAGACGTGGCTAGACTGACTCGGCGAAAAACTAAATCTTATCGTTTCTCTATACTTATCGGTTTAAATAGAAGTTCATAAAGCAATTATATAGATCTACTAAAAACACGATTGTTGATCATACCAAAGTCATATATAGGTCTCCGGATAACAGATCTGGGCGTGTGGATCCTTATAGACAAGGAATCCCCACTGCCTCATATCGTATCCTTAGATCTACATCGTTCGGTGAAGAACGAACAACCTCAAACGATAAATAATAATTGGGGAATTAATTATAAAAACTAAGAAGAAATAAATACAAGAACTTACTTTATTGCAGAACTTGTATAAAAACCACTCTGAGGAAAACTGAGAACTTTATTATGAGTTGTGTAAATTGAGAAAAGTGTCTGAGGTGTGGAAAGCTCTATTTATAGGGGTTCAAGCTGATTTAAAGATATACTTCAAAATATCAAAACAATTAGAGATAACTCCCGGCCGATCTACCGACAAAAGGCAAAATGCGACCCCTTCTTGCATCCTCAGTCGACGCCAATTCTTCGGATTGGCTCGCCGGCTCTTGTCATGCCTTACTCTTATTTTCGTGCTTATCTAATCTTTATCTTCAATGCATCCGGATTTACTTGGATTTATCTTGTAATTTAATTTGTCCATTTGCAATTATCCTCCAAAATTATCTCAATCTACAAAATAAATATTTATCCCAAAGTAAATCATATTTAAATAATAAAAACGGATAAATACCAAATTATATATTTTAAATTACACAATAGAAGATAATCATTATAAGCATGTTATTTAATATAAAATAAATATTATTAGTCTCGATTTAAGGACAACGTTGATGACTATTACAGGTATAATTTGACCGTCATCAACTACCCCCCACTTAGACTTTGATTGTCCCGAACAAAGCATCGATAAGTCATTACCCATGACAACATTTTTCATGGTCAAATCATACTTACGCTAGAAACCCGAGTCAACTCATACCAGTCATGCTCATAAGGTATCCATTATTCACTACTCGCTATGAATCGAAGTGATGTGTGCATGTGCATTCAGTTTTATATAATCGTGGCAAGATTAGAGTTTATGCTAACTTCGCAATCTCAATCTACCAACATCAGTATTCCCACTTCTTAAGCCTCGCATGGGTAAAGACATGGTGCAATAAGCAAGAGCGTTATCCAAGAGGTTTTTGGACTTGGAGACCGAGAAAAATACTCGAAGCCTCTTAAAAGTTGAATTTTTTCTCACATTTTCATATTTGCAAGCATTAACACATCTCAAGAAAGAAACTTGCTTTAAAAAAAAAATTTATGCATTGCAAGAATCCCCTTTCACGGATTGGTCAATAGCATTGAATATTACCACAAGCGTGGGGCTACTTTGGTAATGTTACTACAAGCCCAGTGTTTAACGCTTTGTCAAAACATAGATTATTCTCAAGCTTATTACTCCGCTTTGATGGCTAGAAGATAGGAATACATCGGCAGATAAATATTGACACTAAGCTCACATAACCAATCATCTACGCAATGTACACATAATTTCTTCAGTTATTATGACTCGTGCGATAATAGTCGATTCAAAATTGAGTAATCGAATAATAAATAACTACTTGCAACAATCAGCATGAATATCCTTAAATTTTCATTCACATAAGTATAAAATGATCACGTACTCATGCAACTTGGTTCCTTTCCTATAAATTCTTAGCTAGGAACTCACATTTCTAAGGGTACGAGATAAATAATATGGCATTTATTCAATTTTTGCAATTTTTCTTATTTTTTTACCATACCGTTTCTTTTAATTTTTAATTATAGCACATCATAGCTAAGTCTCCTACCCCCCACTTAAACATGTCATTGTCCCCAATGACAAAGGAAAAAAATGAGAATTTAAGTAAAAGACTTAGCTTTGGAAACGGCTCTCAAGCAGATGCAACACATCGGAGTAATCCAAGCACGTCGTGGAGAAGCAAGTGAAAACCTGTTTAAGCAAACCAAACAGAAACTCCACGAAACCGTTAATAACACGTCAATGGAAGTTATAAAATAATGTGTCACTTATTCCATACAACCAATGACAAGGAAAACCAAATAGTTAAAACGACTCGTTCAGACACGAATTCTAAAACGAATAAGAAAAAGGATATATATAGATGCAAAAAGAAAAATACTAAATAGAAAGAAAAATAAACAAGCAACTAAAGATGGTAGTCTTCATCTATAATCTCCACCGCTTAAATATTCTTAAAACCGGGTGGAGAAACAAAGATCAAAAAGCATTACCCTATGTGGGAAAACACGAGGTTGACTGGATCAACCATGTATTCAATCCAGTGTTAAGAGAAACTTGGTAAGGTATATCAGATTGGATGGGACCTACTGGTAAAAGATAGGAACAGATACTCGGGGAAGAACATTCTCGTTGGAATGGGAGAATAACAACTTGGGGAGATGTAGCTACTCCTCAAAAGTACTAATTACCCAATTCAGCATGTAGAAGTTCTCAACGACATCAACAAGGTCGGATCGGTGTGATATTTTTAGAACAAAACTCATCATCTAGAAATGCCGGAAGGGGCGTATAAGTTGTATTTCGATCGAACCAAAAAATTATAAAATCTAGCTGGGTTCAGAGATACACTTACCCCAGCTAGGATCATGAAAACCAAAATGATAAAAGATAATCATTTAAACTCAGCAATATTCCTAACTCCGCAACACAAGGGTATTTTGTAAACAAAATGGAGGTTGAGAGTATGATGGGTTTAGAAAAAGACATATAAGGATGGTAAGAAAAGATAAAGGGTGGGTAAGAAATTGTGTTTTGGGTTGGTATTGTTTAAGGGATTGGGTAGGGTGGGAGAGTGAAATAGATGGAAAGAAAGAGAGGGGATGAAAGAATGGTTAGAAATGTGAACTGTTGGGGCAGATTGGTGAGAGGATCGAAAGGGTTGAAGGGTGAAAAGGAATAAAGGAAAGGATAAGGGTAGTTGCAGAACGAATTGCTCACAACTTTGGATTTTCACTCGGATCGCCATTCTAAAAAGTTTTGGGAGTTGACCAAAAAAGCGTTCTTGTTCGCACCAATCATTCTCTGTTACATTTTCAGTAATTCTGAAGCTCTCTTAATGCTTCCATCTTAAGGTTGATTGCTAAATTTCCTTTTCTTTAGCAATTTCTCGACTCTCCTACGGAACTCTATTTCACGTGGCCTATATTGAGTAAAAAAGTTTTGCACATCCTTAGCCTAATGGCCATCGGAACACGGCAAAATAAAAAAACCTCAACATATGTCACGTTACTCTTATTGGACTCAAAGAAAACAAAACCTAAAATCCTAAAAAGAAATCCTAAGGGTTTTAAAGAAGTAGTTCTGAGTTTAAAGTCCTCAACTCGACTTTCCAAAAAGTATCCTTGTCAGTTATCCTTCTTGGGTCGCCAGATGTTGACCCCTTGAGCACTATATGAGGTGGGCTCGTCGCTTTGGCGGATTAATATCCTTCCCTTGGTTGTGAGACCTAGGAAACGACATTTATCCATACCATTTATACAAAGCTCTTACCTCGGCTCACGTTTTAGGAACTAGTGAATTCTAAGAAGATTTAGTCCTAGGGACCCATTTTAATCGCATCCTCTATAATGTTGCTTCATTATGCTCTCTCAAAACTCAACGTCTTCTTTAGATTGCGAAAGCTTGAACTACACAAATTGTTGCTCCCCTGGCCAGTAGAAGCAATCTCATGCATAGGACAATGAGATTTTGACAGAACTACGATGGAACTCTCTATTCACTGCTTCCTTCAACTACTACATGTTTCCTTACACTCTCTAGATGAGACAGATTTGGGGCAGAACCTTCCACACTAATAAAATTAATCTTACAAACCAACTCCGGGCTAAAATTCAAACTCAGGTTCATGTATAGGCAAACTTATGCTCAAAAAAAAACCAAAAGATAGTAAAACATAAGCAAAAAAGGTAGTACCATGCCTTCTAAATGCGTAATTTAAAAGTTATTCTAATATAATATATATAGATATATAAATATATATAGATGTACATAAATTGCAAAATATATATATATAGATATAAATATATAGATACCAATATAAGTTTATAGAACTAGACAGATAAGTTTATAGAACTAGCCAAAGTTTATATAATTGAATTATACGATTTTTTCCAGTAAACGGAATGTGCTCGATCTTTCCTTTTATTTTAGGTCCAATTGAGTAAATGAAACGGTGCACTCCGAAGTTAACAATTCCTCCTCACACGAGCGTATGAAATTGTCATATGTCATTGTCATCCAGTTCAATCTCCACGACTGCCCCATGCTAATCTCAGTTAGTCTGAACAGGTACCGAGTACAAATCTACCCCGGATAAAAGAGGTTATTCCATTTGTCAGACGGCCGATGTTATTCAAAAGGCTCCGGTTGTCAGGCGGATCGATTTACCTTTCCGGTGTTAGTTTCAATTAAACTGTTGATTTTAACATTATTATGATCTCGAGCACAATTTTAATAAGATCCATCTCTCCCAAGACAAATCTACCCCCGGGTAGGAAATAGGATTCCGTAGTCACGCTTTCGCACGGCCAATTTTACCCTCCGGTTTTTCTATCTTTTATCTCATATCCTAACTTCTCTGGATCGTTCATCGTTAGGTTATATGGTGCGATTCATCTTGGTTAATTACGTCAATCCGAATATTATCAATACGTTACGTAATAGAAAAAGATTCAATTAACTCAATTTTAGTCAATTTTAATTAGACAACATTCCTTTACCGAAAAGATCGAAATAAAACGATTACATAACTTTGGCTAGTTATTAGATTTAGCCTAATATCATTATAAAGACGAAAAAGATAAAAACAAACATAACAAACATAGATACTTAAGAAATTTTACCCGATTACAACTGCTGAATCAGAGGTCGTATTCTTCCGGACATTACAACGACTTCAACAACACTGATTTTCTGATAATTTCTCGAGCATTACAACGATACTACTATTTATGGCATAAGGCCTATATACATACATACTACTACTAAGAAAAAGAGGTTAAGAAAATATATTGGTACCCTCTTGCATGCTGTATGAACTGCCCCTTTTATAGGCAGAATTTCCAGGGCCGGATCGATCCGAGGTGATGCCGGATCGATCCGGGAATAAAAATCTTATCCCCAGGATTATTCTCTGCAGGACCACATGCTGGATAATCATTATGTTTCCTCGGTTCGATCCGAGGTAAATCCGGATTGATCCGGGTAGCTTTTTATTCCATAACTTGATCTGAAACTTGATAAAATCATAACTTGAGCTCTGGATCTCCAAATGACATAATTCAAGAAGCGTTGGAAAGCTCTTGAAAAGATCTATAACTTCCATGAAGGACTCTTCTTCAGATAATGTCGTCTTGATGAGCCATTCGTTTGTCAAATCTATTTCTCGATTACCACTTAATCGAATCGATTAGCCACTTGACCACTTAAGCAATTCGATTGACCATTTAAGCTCGTGACACTCTCTAAATCCTTCCAGAGATATGATTATACTTCAACATGTCGATTCTCGGGGTCTTGGTTTATAAATCTGCAATAAAATACCACAAATACCCACGTAAATCTGACATGACACTCCGGTTATTGAACCGGTACAAAAGTTATATCTTTTTATTACTTTTACTGGATTTTATAGTATTTAGATTTATTCATAACTATTAATATTTCATAAGATTATCGTTATAATTTCTTATATTTTATATAAAAAGAGTTAATAAAGTATATATAATATCGTAATTTTTATCATATAAATGTTATACATCACCTTCAACATTATACCACGAAGAATTTAAGCCTTAAAAAAAAATCCGGAGCCATCTAGATGCTTTAAAGGTATTTCTTCCATCGCTTTTCCCATCGCAAATTCATAGCTCTACATGTTGTTGGGTTATTTCTCAGCGCCCACGAAAAATTACTGACTCGGATTATTGCTTCCCTAGTTTCTGCAAACAAAAAAAAAAAACAAAATGGACCATAGATTGATTTTAACATGGTTTCCCATGCTGCTATCAGACCTACGGATTAAACATACGGAGATAAACAGACACGCGAAGTCCCAGAAAACAAAACCAGGCTCGCTGGGAGCGAAGCCAGCTGTTCTAGATTCTGGAATTTTTACACAGAGCAGACAACCAGAGGGACTCAAAAACGTAAAAACAGACTCTAAAACAGAAAACTTGACATGAATAAAAAATTATTTATATATAAAATTGCCCGTTGGCTCCCCGGCAACGGCGCCAAAAACTTGATGACGTAGATCAAGTGATAATAAAAATACTTGACCACCATAAACCAATACTAGCAAGAGGACTAAGTCCATCGTAGTATAGCTATAGCGAATCAAGGTCGATCCCACAGGGAACCAATTATGGATCATTTATATACAAACAATTAATTATTCATGTCAAGGACACAAAGCGGTCTACGACCAACAAGAGACAAGAAAGATAAAGGACTCGACTCGACACAACACAACACAACAAAGACAACGTAATTAACCTCCCCAATTACCATGTTATCGTTTGGATCTAGAGATTATATATAATTAAACTAGAATTACTAACTATTAACCCGATTCGTATTTATTTTATATTGGCTACGGGAGTCATCCCCTAAACTAGATCTAGCTCCGGGTTGGCCATTTAGATCACTATGCTACATTACGTGACTTCGCTTTTTAGGCCTCCATCTCATATAACTTGCACGCTTACAAAACTAGGGATGCCGATATTAACCGTATTCCTTACCTAGGCAACATTCCTGTGATTAGGCGTACTTCCTAAGCGATTGCATCAGTCTCCGTCCCATTACCACTAAATTTTTAGGTATCATGTTAATCTACGATTTACGTATAACTAGATGTGCACAATTCCCTAATACAAAACAGATCTAGATCTCACTGAAAGTCCCGGAAGATCAATTCATGAGCCGACCTAGGAGCCCTATATTGGTATTTTCTAATCATACGCTAATTAAAACAGACGAGCAACGTAGCCGTAGACATACCAACTAAGATAAGAAATTCTAAATGGACAATCACACCATAAAGACGTGGCTAGACTGACTCGGTGAAAAACTAAATCTTAGCGTTTCTCTATACTTATCGGATAAAATAGAAGTTCATAAAGCAATTATATAGATCTACTAAAAACACGATTGTTGATCATACCAAAGTCATCTATAGGTCTCCGGATAACAGATCTGGGCGTGTGGATCCTTATAGACAAGGAATCCCCACTGCCTCATATCGTATCCTTAGATCTACATCGTTCGGTGAAGAACGAACAACCTCAAACGATAAATAATAATTGGGGAATTAATTATAAAAACTAAGAAGAAATAAATACAAGAACTTACATTATTGCAGAACTTGTATAAAAACCACTCTGAGGAAAACTGAGAACTTTATTATGAGTTGTGTAAATTGAGAAAAGTGTCTGAGGTGTGGAAATAAAATTCGTACAGCTCTATTTATAGGGGTTCAAGCTGATTTAAAGATATACTTCAAAATATCAAAACAATTAGAGATAACTCCCGGCCGATCTCCCGACAAAAGGCAAAATGCGCCCCCCCCTCTTGCGTCCTCAGTCGACGCCAATTCTTCAGATTGGCTCGCCGGCTCTTGTCATGCCTTACTCCTCTTTTCGTGCTTATCCGATCTTTATCTTCAATGCATCCGGATTTACTTGGATTTATCTTGTAATTTAATTTGTCCATTTGCAATTATCCTCCAAAATTATCTCAATCTACAAAATAAATATTTATCCCAAAGTAAATCATATTTAAATAATAAAAACGGATAAATACCAAATTATATATTTTAAATTACACAATAGAAGATATCATTATAAGCATGTTATTTAATATAAAATAAATATTATTAGTCTCGATTTAAGGACAACGTTGATAACTTTTACGGGTATAATTTGACCGTCATCAAGGATCAACATCCACCGGTTGTTGCTTGGAGATACACATCGGAAGATCGTGGCATCTCAAATTGGATCTCGACTTTATCAATCTTTTGGATCTCGCTTTTGATTGGTAAGTAGATCTCACCTTCTTGTAGGTAGATCTTAAATTATGTAGTTTAATTTTATATGATCGTGATCCTCTTGTTTATTCCGCTGCGTAATCGGGTGGATCTATTTCCGTCCGGCGATATTACATCCAACAATAACCACATCATGTCTCCAAGGTGAAAAGCCTCTGGTCAATGAACTATGTAGGCAAGGAAGTCGGCAAAATGAATCCGTAACTTCGGTAAAAGGATTGGCTCGAGGGATGGGCACGGGGGTCCCCGTCCTGAACCCGTTAGTTGTTGGTGTTAGGTGTGATGCCCGAAAGACAATTTTGTAATTGTTTTATTTAATAAATGAAATGATATTATTACTCATATTTATTATTCTCATAATCACCGATGTGACAATAGTATTTACACTACAGAAAACCCTAAGTATATCGTTTATGTAATCACTTAACTCAGTGTATGGGATATACACGGGAGGATTGAGTTAGTGAAGATGTACTTAAAATACAATTAGCCCGTAGTGAAGTTAATCGAGAGTATCGGGTCTCTCCTTTAACGTGCTATTAATGCGCCCATAACACAATAGGTGTGATTGTCTTATCCGGACCTTCGGTTAAGAGAACCTAATGGGGCATTTATATATGATAGATATATCATATAGTAGGCCGGACCGATTTGATTTGAATTCACGATATAATTCCGTAATTGAGAATTCTTATCGAATCAATGGATGATCATATTTATGGATATATCTTAATCCCGAGGTGATCACGCTCAACCGCTTGAATCGGTATGAAGTTTGACTTGACGGTTAAGGATTACACCGAGTCCGTGGTCCGAATTACCCCATCTTGGCATTGTACTTGGATTGAGTGAGTAGTCCGTGTTATCACGGATACGGAATCCATTCCTTCCATTTACGGGAAGTAGATAGACATTCCCTTGTTTGTTAATCCTAAAACCGATCGATCCATGGAGTTCATATTACACCGATTAGCTACCGGTGAGTTGTATGAATTAATTGATCACTAGGGGGTTAATGGTAAATAAGGATAAGAGGTTCTAGAAAGGGTTAACGGTAACTTCCCGATTTAGAATGAACAGTCTATGGAGGATTAATCCTTATGTAATGATTATATCAATGGACGCTTATTATTGTTCTCGTGAGGAGATAAATATAATCTCATAATCGGAGGAGTGCAGTCACGGGATTATGGTGGCATATTCCTGTGATTGATTTATCGAATATAATTATTCTATAATTATTTATTTGATTTATCGGAGCCGCTGATTATTAGTCCATGGTCCCCGACGTGCCTCCTTATATAGCATAGCTATTCTCGGACGTCGAATCCTAATAATATTAATTTAGTTCTTGTTGGACTTTATTAAAACGATATGTGAATTAATTGTTTAGTGAACTATTAAATTAGTTGGGCTAAATAATTAAATATGTGGAAAAGACATTTTCATAATCTTGGCCCAAATTGGTGTGTTAGTCGAAAATCATATTGACTAGGTCACAAATGATGAATTTCGGCCATAAGCATGCTTAGTCAACAAGAATTAGTTTTTTGATTAATAAGACATGTGCATAAAATATTTATTGGATAAATATTTATGGAAAGAAATAAAGATAAATATTATTCTAGATTTGTTCTAGAATATTATGGGATTATCTTTTATTAATGGGATTATTATAATTGATTTTGTATTAATTATTAAATCCTTGGAGGCTAAGTTTTACTCTCCTATATAAAGAGAGTTCTCCCAAGCCTTTTTAACACACATAAAATTTCGACTTCTCTTAGAGAGAAGGAGCAAAAATTCGGCCAAGGGGATATTGGGGAAAATCTTGGAGATTTTTCCGGGTAGCATATCGGAAGGATTCGAGTCGAGGGAATTTCCTTCCACCGGGAGTTGCTTGATCACACGTACGGAAGATCGTGGTGCTCTTCACACCTTGTTCGTTCTTTCTATTACGGTTCTTCAACTTGGATTTTGAGATCCAAGAGGTATGATCTACAACCCCCTTGTAGATATAGATCTAGTTATTTTATTACGTGTATTTTATAGATCTAGATCCTTAAATCGCTTCCGTTGCGGATGATATTACTAACAATGGTATCAGTCGCCAAAGTGATCTATATTTATACGTATAAAATATTAGATCTAGGAGTGGAAAACATGTAGATTTTTTTTTGTCCCAATTTTTTTAATAGGGGCCGAAATTTGTTCTATTTTTTTTATGTTATGAATGTCTTGGTTGAAGAGATGGATTGGGGTTGGTACTGTTTACTCGTTAGATCTATTGTAGCTCTCTCGATTTAGATCGTTTGAGCATAGGATTGATGTAAAAGTTGTTGTTTTTTTTTAGTTCTTTATTTTCGGCAAGTTTTTATTTTTTTTGAAATTCCGGAAAAACGATGAAGAACACGAAGAACACGAGATGAAGACGGAACTCGAGGTATGAATAGGAGTCGGGGCTGAAATTTTTTGTTATTTTTTTTGGCACAAACGGCTAGGGTTTGAAGAAAAAAAAAAATCAAATGTCGGCTGTTTATGATGTCTTCACCAATTGCCATTTATGATTTGATCCTTAAATCAAACCCTAATTATTTTATATCGGCTGTTTAAAAAAAAAGTATTTATTTATTTATTCTGGAATAATATACAGCAGGATTTTAATATAAAAAAAATAATTTATTTTATTTTATAAAATAAAGGCCCCTTCTCCTTTCGGGTTCGCGGTTCGTGGTTCAAGGTTCGAAGATCGAAGACAGATTGTAATTTACTGTTTTCCTAGAATAGATTAGATACGGGGGTACCAACGATCCATCTCGGTGTTTAAATTTTCCGCAATTTATTTTTTATGTGTTTGATCATAAAATAGATATAAAATCGGAATTGCCATGACATGCATCATATCATAAATCCACTCCATGCATACATGTAGAATTTTAATTTTGGTAATTAAAATAGGCATGTATACAAACTCGCGTAATTAATTGAAATTTAATTAATACGTGGTAATTAATTAATTTAGTAACTAATTAAAGATCCGAGGACGGGTTATGAAATCGTTAAGCCTTTCGGTGTGTGTTCTCGGTGAACCGCCTTAAAGCCCAAACGAGATCACGTTTTCGATTCGTAGTGTCTACGAGATTGAATGATGGTAAAAGAACAATAAATCTTGGATAAAAACGGTTCGCTTATAGGTTGGTTGGTCAACTGAGCTTCGCTCGAACGACTTAACCCTCCTAGTGTGATGTATGCACGGGGGTCCGGCAAGACCAAGCCAAACCGAGAGCGGAGGGGTGATTCCTACTAATCTCAATGGGGCTCTCTTGACCCGATTTCGTCCGACTGTCACATATGTTCCAACGAATAGGACGGGTAGGCTTGCCTACGTTACCGACACCATTCAGAATCCTTGATTTGATGTGCTTTTATGTTAACATCAAAAAGACGTGGTCGTTAACCCACCACCACTTCCAAAATATTGAGTGGGAGCGGGGGAGCGACAGCCAACCCCACGGCCTCTACTATAGATACAAGTAAGTGAGAGAAGGGTGACGCCTCGAGGCGCTTTGATTTCGTCCCCAAGGATGGTGTTCACCCCTATCAACATTCATGGCTTGGTCTCCGAAAGGATAGGATTTCGGGTACTCGTCGGGTCACCGACCTATCCTAAGACGGCATACTCGGGGCGTACCTAAGAGATCCGATATAGTAGGTCACACTCATAAAGGATATTTTTGGTAATATCTAGGCTAAAAAAGGAAGGTAGTCAATGAATAAAGAGATGTTCGATTCTCGTGGGATGTTCGATTCTCACAAGTTATTCATTGATGAGATTGTCTCGATTTAACCGTCATCTCTTTGACCTACCCTAAGGCGGCACTGAGATGCGAGGTTAAAACCTTGGAATGGTAGAGTAGACTTAATTTTAGTTTACAATTCCTAAAATAAAATATAGTAGTGTTAACTTGAATTAATATATGTCATTTTATTTACAGCATTATATCCCTTACTAAATTGCTTAAAATTTATTAATTGACTAGTATTGACTTCGTTAAAAAGTGGAAAGTAACTAGGACGTTGAACTGGTTAATCGATAATGCAATTATTTTTCGAAAGAGATATTTTCTCTTAAGCCTTTTAAAAACCAGAGTGACATATAGGTATGTCACTAGTGTCATTCGTGTCAAACGGAAGACAAACTTAGTTTGAACAAAGGTGATTTCGGACTTTGAAATTCTTTTAGTGAATTTTGAATGTGTAGTAATTACACGAGTAATTTTCTAATTGAAAAATTGGAAAATCATGAAGTGTTACTAGTTGGACGATATTTGGATTCGATGAACTAGTGGGAGCTTTATGATTTGTTGTTTTTCTAGAACATTAGAAAAGTGTAACTGACTACACACGTAACCGTTCTAATTGAAAAACCGGAAAGTCATGAAATGTTGCTAGTTGGACGATATTTGGAATCGATGAACTATGGGAGTTCTATGATTTGTTGTTTTTCTGGAAACATTGGAACTATAGATTTTTCTAATCGAAAAAATCGGAAAATCATAAAAATAAAGCATTGCTCGTTAGACGGTATTTGGAACCGATAAACTAGTGGGAGCTTTAATGTTATGATTTATTGTTTTTTCTGGTATATTAGAAAATCCGAGAAGTCACGACCAGTAACACTCGAAATAGACATCCCACGGTTCAAGAGTAGTGTCTACTCAAACGAACCGCTGGTTCAAGACTGTTTCCATTCACGGAAAGTCAAGAATGGGAGAATATGTCTATTAGTGTTAGTCACCTAAACTGAGAAAACTGTAAGGCTGAACTGAAAATTAATTAACTGAAAATCATAGGATAAGGACGGTGATTTTGGATCACCAACCTATGAATCCTTGGCGATTTTCTCGAGCTAAGTTCTTTGGAAGAACAAGGTAGCAGTGCATTTAACGATTAAAGGAGTAAACAACGGGCAGTTAATTTTAGCTAGAATAGTGGGAGTGATATAAGGAAATGAATCTCGGATTCAATCCTTGGATATCGCGGAAAAATTATTTTCTGTTTAAGATTCGTTGGAACGAATGGATTTACCTTATATTCGATAATTTGTTTGTCGTATAGAAAGTGAATATACCATTTGTAGTACGAATCCAAGACTCGGATTTTTGTTTGATAAAGTCAAAACCACTTAGAATTGCTGAAATATGTATATAAAACACATCTTAAGAATTGTTAAAAGCAATTGGTTTCTATATTTAGATAAACGCTTCTTCATATTCCATAGTTAGTGCATAGTCCCTAAAAGACAAGACCTGAAGATTGGCTCAGGGTGATTCCTTTCTCCCAGTCTGGTTATATTGTCTCAAAGGTTCAATGACTAAGTTTCCTTTCAATCGGGATAGGATAATGGTTATAAAGAAGTAACATAGCTTGTTTATGACGACCTTCGGGGTCTGATGAAAGATACGAGCTAGTAGGAGCTTCCGAGTAGTGACTTCTTGTCTGATAACTATTCAAACACTCCGGAAAGTTTATCCAAAATATTTTGAGGTTTCTCTGTTTTCAACAGAGATAGAGTATTTTATACTCGGAATAGGCCATTCATAGTCCTCGGGATTGATGCTCAGCCTGCCTCATTGTGACATGTTCTCACTAAGTGAGAAACCGTTAAATTGCCTTACATAGTTTTTAGATGTGCTACAATACACTGCTTAACTCAATAAAGATATTGGAAGCAAAATAACGGTTTACATTGAAATGTAAGACCGAGATGTATACCTAGAATATGCTTTGGAATTTACGGATAAGGTGTGGATTCGGTTCACCCCACTTCCATAAATATAAGCGTTTAGCACACGGTGCTTGAAGGTAAGACTGGTAATTTCGCGCATCCGTTCGGTCAATGACCATTCGTGATATATCTTTTTAAGCTATTGCGTATAAAGGTTAGATATAGGATTCTTGAAATCGGGAAGGGACGCTTATACTGTTGCATCCTTTCTGATAGAATCCATGAACAGCAAAACCTTGAACCTTGAAGTACGTTTACTCAAGGTAGTTACTAACGATTAAAATCGACCACATCCAACATCGGTTGTTGGTGATAACACTAATTACTACTAAACTAGATCGAATTTTCGATCCACCCGAATGTAGTGGGAGTATGGTTTATCCATTACCCATTACGGGTTCGTGGACTTTGTAGTCCGATGATCGATTGATGACCTATGGCTCTTTTGTGAGCAAGATAGGATTCGATAATAGAGGTTGGTTTAATAGCCATAACCCTGTGAATGGAGTTCGGTACTCCAGTTCTGTTCATGCTCTTGTTGAACCACCTGAGCGTCTCAGGCCCAGTGGGAGTAATTGGATCTACACGGAAAAGAGTAGAATGAATAGGAATGTTTATCTTTCAGTGCAAATCTTGAGTGGTCTAGGGGTAATTCCCTAAGAAGTAGAGAGTTAATCGTTGAACTCTCTTACCACTTAGTATTGCATGATTTCGTTCAAAAGCGAGAAAATAGGGGTGATTCCCCGAGACTTTCTTGCCAAACAAACGGAGTCCGGATTCATTCGAAACAAAGGGTATTGACTTATGAACTTATGACAGGATGACCGTCAAGGCTTATGTACCTTTTGTGGATAAAAAGCAAACCTCTCGGTCATTGGAAGTCATATATTTCTACAATATGTGGATTTGACCAGAATAGTGATAAGTCTTTTGTAGACTGGATATCAATTTTAGTATAGTAGTGAATATATAAATATATATTAGTGTTTGTGAAGGATAACACTGCACCAGTTGGAATCAACATGGGTGTGTTATCTGAAGTCAGAATCTGACAATACCACAATTCTCTACAACAGAGATTTGGACAACATTCTTAAGAGTTTGACTCGGTCGAATTCATTAGAATCAGTCACTGGTTTCCCATCCATCTTATTGGTTAAGATGATGCATCTGTGTATGCAACATTCAAAGAGGAAGTTCTACCCTATGCCTCAGGAATGACTCTCTAAATCTTCGGATCAAGAGAAATGGGATAGATTATCTTTCTAGTAAGAGATGGTCAGGTTATTCAACGTCAACTTTGATCGAATCTTAGATTCGGCGGTTAACAAAGCAAGTTTAGTATGTCCTTTAGTATCTTGAGAGAACGAGGAACAATATGCGGACATATTCAGGTGTAAACTTGGATATGTATGATACACTGATTTTGACTTTAAGTCAGATTGACGATGATCGTTAAGTCGATCTCGGGCTCAGTGTTTACTAAGTACCACATGATTAGATGGACCGGTAACGTTTCGATTCTACGGATCGTCTCGAGCCGACAACCTGACTAATCATTAAGACCCATGACATTTAGATGTAGGTGCTCCCCGAGTCACTGACCTATCCTACGACGGCATACTCGGAGTGTACTTTGGAATCTGAAATGGTTATGATATGCTTAATGGGTACTAGAATACGGGATGGGTCTCCATTGCTTTAGAGCAAGTGGGAGATGTAGTTTGTTGTATTTTAAATAATAGGGTGTGCTCTAAAACAATTAATCACATGCTTTCGTGCAAGTGGGAGATTGTTAGGTGTGATGCCCGAAAGACAATTTTGTAATTGTTTTATTTAATAAATGAAATGATATTATTACTCATATTTATTATTCTCATAATCACCGATGTGACAATAGTATTTACACTACGAAAACCCTAAAGTATATCGTTTATGTAATCACTTAACTCAGTGTATGGGATATACACGGGAGGATTGAGTTAGTGAAGATGTACTTAAAATACAATTAGCCCGTAGTGAAGTTAATCGAGAGTATCGGGTCTCTCCTTTAACGTGCTATTAATGCGCCCATAACACAATAGGTGTGATTGTCTTATCCGGACCTTCGGTTAAGAGAACCTAATGGGGCATTTATATATGATAGATATATCATATAGGGCTGGACCGATTTGATTAGAATTCACGATATAATTCCGTAATTGAGAATTCTTATCGAATCAATGGATGATCATATTTATGGATATATCTTAATCCTGAGGTGATCACAGTCAACTGCTTGAATCAGTATGAAGTTTGACTTGACGGTTAAGGATTACACTGAGTCTGTGGTCTGAATTACCCCATCTTGGCATTGTACTAGATTGAGTGAGTAGTCTGTGTTATCACAGATACGGAATCCATTCCTTCCATTTCTGGAAGTAGATAGATAGTTCCCTTGTTTGTTAATCCTAGAAACTGATCGATCCATGGAGTTCATATTACACTGATTAGCTACCAGTGAGTTGTATGAATTAATTGATCACTAGGGGGTTAATGGTAAATAAGGATAAGAGGTTCTAGAAAGGGTTAACGGTAACTTCCCGATTTAGAATGAACGATCCTATGGAGGATTAATCCTTATGTAATGATTATATCAATGGACGCTTATTATTGTTCTCGTGAGGAGATAAATATAATATCATAATCGGAGGAGTGCAGTCACGGGATTATGGTGGCATATTCCTGTGATTGATTTATCGAATATAATTATTCTATAATTATTTATTTGATTTATCGGAGCCGCTGATTATTAGTCCATGGTCCCCGACGTGCCTCCTTATATAGCATAGCTATTCTCGGACGTCGAATCCTAATAATATTAATTTAGTTCTTGTTGGACTATTAAAACGATGTGTGAATTAATTGTTTAGTGGACTATTAAATTAGTTGGGCTAAATAATTAAATATGTGGAAAAGACATTTTTCATAATCTTGGCCCAAATTGGTGTGTTAGTCGAAAATCATAGTGACTAGGTCACAAATGATGAATTTCGGCCATAAGCATGCTTAGTCAACAAGAATTAGTTTTTTGATTAATAAGACATGTGCATAAAATATTTATTGGATAAATATTTATGGAAAGAAATAAAGATAAATATTATTCTAGATTTGTTCTAGAATATTATGGGATTATCTTTTATTTAATGAGATTATTATAATTGATTTTGTATTAATTATTAAATCCTTGGAGGCTAAGTTTTACTCTCCTATATAAAGAGAGTTCTCCCAAGCCTTTTTAACACACATAAATTTCGACTTCTCTTAGAGAGAAGGAGCAAAAATTCGGCCAAGGGGATATTGGGGAAAATCTTGGAGATTTTTCCGGGTAGCATATCGGAAGGATTCGAGTCGAGAATTTCCTTCCACCGGGAGTTGCTTGGATCACACGTACGGAAGATCGTGGTGCTCTTCACACCTTGTTCGTTCTTTCCTATTGCGGTTCTTCAACTTGGATTTTGAGATCCAAGAGGTATGATCTACAACCCCCTTGTAGATATAGATCTAGTTATTTTATTACGTGTATTTTATAGATCTAGATCCTTAAATCGCTTCCGTTGCGGATGATATTACTAACAGTTGGTGGCCTGCACGAGCTGCTCTCGTGGCAAGTGCAGGTTACCGCTTGTTGGCCAGGGGACTGACTGGGAACGGCTCTTTCAGGAGCCTTCCCCGGGCGTCGAATAGTCGACACAAAACTCGTACGGACAAAAGCAATCCTACTGTTTAATTACAACAAAGCATTGCGATGGTCCATACGGATGCTAATGCAATGTGATTTATGTCCAGTGCTCTGAATGTCAAAGTGAAGAAATTCAACCAAGCGCGGGTGAACGGCTGGAGTAACTATGACTCTCTTAAGGCAGCCAAATGTTTCGTCATCTAATTAATGACACGCATGAATGGATTAATGAGATTCCCATTGTCCCTGTCTTCTATCCAGTGAAACCACAGCCAATGGAACTGTCTTGGCAGAATCAGCGGGGAAAGAAGACCATGTTCAGCTTGACTCTAGTCCGACTTTGCGAAATGACTTAAACGGTGCAGGATAAGTGGGACACGAAAGTCGAAACTGAAATATCACTAGTTTTAACGTATGATAAGTACAAATCAGTGATTGATGGAACTAAATCTTTGGCACACCCATTTACACCCACCACCGCACGCCCGTCACCACCCACTACCGCACACCAGCATCTGTTGTCACCGCGCACCATTCACCAGCACTTACTATGTACATCCTCCACCACCACCCGTCCATCCATCCCCTATCATCACCACCTTCTTCGCCTCCCCACTCGTGATCACCTGTTGTTAGCATCTATCATGACACCACAACCATCATCGCTCGTAGTCACCATTTACCATATCACCCCACATGTCACTACTCACCACCACCAGTCACTACTCACCACCACCAGTCACACCTACTTACCATCATTCACTGCCATTGTCAATCCTACCACTCACTTGCCGTTAGTGCCCATTGCAACCACCAAACCACCCCACACTCTGCCATCACTAATTTTACCATCTTTACCTCCTCACACATTGCCGTCACCCATCCCACAACCTTTTCCCGACCATCAACCCTTTTGCCACCGATCTTCATCCACCACCCGCCATCCACCACCACCTGTTGGAACCACTTACTACATCCAACACCACCTGTCCAACCATATCATATTGTCACCGCCTTCTTTGCCTCCCCACCCATTGTTACCGTTTGTCATGACATCCCAACCGTCGTCACTCGTTATCAACATCTACCCTATCACCCCACATGTCACCGCGAACCGTCACACCCATGACCACGCAGTCACCACCATTCACTGCCACCGTCACCACCACCGGTTCAACCACCAAAACGCCACCGTCAATCCTTTTATCACCTTACTTGTCCTCACACCTTGCAACCACCAAAACGACCACACTCCAACACCACCAATTTTATCATCCTTACTTGCCATTCTCACACCAAATTAAAGCCGTCGGGTATCACCCGTTTATCCCAAATGTACCTTTGACCCGACCACGTCTCGAAAGACCAAAAGTCTATTGCCAAAAGTAATCCGTACCTTTGACAAGTCCACCACCCGTCGTCGTCGAACTCCTCCTCGTAGAAAACATGCATTTGAGGTAAGTACAACGTACTTAATAAGAAAGAGAAGCTATGATAACAACTATAGTTTATAAGGAAAAGATATTTAATTCGATTGGTTGTTTATGTGAGACCGACTCAATCTAGGGTTCATTTCATGTCCATCAACATGAGTTGACTAAACGTTTCTACTTAGCTTATCTATGTTACAACCGCACTCAAGGGCACTACGCGCATCCACCTCAGCAGAGTCCCTCCGTACTTAGGGTCATTGTGACCTACGGAGTTCTTCCACCTCAGGGACACTCTTTTGCAACATATTAGTGGATCACACCAATATCCACGAAGTCTAGAAAAGGTAGACTCCGATAGCACGCACACCTCAGCAAAGTCCCTCTGTACTTAGGGTCATTGACCTACAGAGTTCCTCCACCTTCAGAGGTAGCACATGCATCGCGATTTAGCCTGGTGCCTAGCCAAGAGAGACATGTTGTTTAATCTTTTACTAGTCAAGTACGTTGATTATTAGGGTGATTAACTAGCCACCTAAGTGTTTTCAAATAATCTCCCTCACACAAACTACTCTCTTCCTAGACCACTAGACACGGACAAGTCCTAGCAATTACACAGACATTGATGAATGCTAATTCATCAAAGCACAAGCCTATCATGCTCTTCCGACGGATCCGAACTTCAACTCCCTTTAAGAGTACATTCGGTGTTTTAAGCGAACGAATCGAAGCTCAATTCGGCTTGTTCCAATTTATACCATTTAGTATATCGTATATAAAGGTTTCATAAAACTAAATCATGCTTTTAAGGCTGAACAACAACCAACAAAGGAAGAAGGACCAAACAAGCTAGACGCCCGTTTAAGGCTCTGGACGCCCGTCTGAACCATATTGGACGCCCGTCCAAAGATGAACGCCCGTCCACTATACCCAGACGCCCGTCCGCCTAAAACAGTTTCAATCCTGAATGTAAAACAGCACTTCAAACGCCCGTCCAGTGAAGCCAGACGCTCGTCCGAAATGTACCCCAAGTAGACGCCCGTCCAGTGAAGCCAGACGCTCGTCCACCTGGGTTCGACTAGAACCCTAACCCTTCAACATGCGATTCCCAAAACGATTTCAAACCGAACAACGGCAAGAACATCACGAAAAAACTCGAAAAAACATGTCTAAACATATCATGGTACTTATGGTCAAAGACCAATCCATAAACTCATCAATCTAGCATCAAAAACACCCTACAATTTCATCTAAACCTTATAAAAGACAATTGAGATCATAGGGATAGTTTTCTTACCTATTCGGCCCGGAAAAAAGCCGATCAAACGCGAGAGAAAAAGCCGATGCAACTCGACCAAACGATAGCAAACCGAAACCCTTTTCACACGGTCCCAAACCTTAAATTTGTTCGAAAAAAAGTGAACCTTCTCTTAGAATTGTGTTGAACTCTCTTGCTCTCTCCTCCTCTCTCAAAGTCGCACACGGGTAAGGGAAAAAGGGCTGAAGTCGAAACTGTTTGTGTTTAGGTTAGGGAGTAAAACCTGATTAGATTCCGCTTAAATATCCGCTCCAATAAAACCATAGTTTTCCTTATTTGCCCCTATTACCAAAAATCAAAAATCCCCTTTTAATTTATATACATATTTTCGAGGATATATATATATAAAATCAACAAAATACTTAACTCCAATAAAAGAAAAAGAAACAATAATATTTCGTTTTCGCAAAATGACACGTCTGCCCTTTCCCGAAAATCGGAATATTACATTCCTCCCCCCTTAAAGGAGTTTCGTCCTCGAAACTAGAACATACCTGGTAGATCAACAAACTCTCGGAATTCATTGATCATGTCGCTTTCCACTTCCCAAGTTGCCTCCTCGGGTGAGTGGTTACTCCACTGAACTAACACCAAGGGAATCATCCGCCTCTTAATCGTCTTTTCTTTCCGGTCTAAAATCTTGATAGGTCTTTCGTCGTAAGCAAGATTATCTTGTAGGATTTCTGGATCAACCGTCGTTTCAACCTCGTTCTTTGTCAGACACTTCTTCAACATCGAAACGTGAAACACATTATGGACCCTCGACATCGATTCTGGCAGCTGAAGCTTATAAGCTAATGTCCCAACTCTTTCCAAGATCTCAAAAGGTCCAACATACCTTGGACTTAGCTTTCCTTTCTGTCCAAAGCGTTTCACTCCTTTCATCGGTGAGGCTCGGAGATAAACTCTATCACCGACTTCAAACTCTAGGGGTCTTCTTCTAACATCAGCCCAACTTTTACTGTCTTGAGCCGCCTTCAAATTTTTCTTGACCAAGCTTGTACCCTTTCCTTTGCTTGTTCAACCATTTCCGGCCCGGTGATCTGTCTCTCTCCGACTTCATCCCAAAACAGTGGCGTCCGACATCTTCTCCCATACAACGCTTCAAACGGCGGCATGCCTATGCTTGCATGGAAACTATTGTTATAGGCAAACTCTGCTACCGATAGGTAATCATCCCATGATCCGCCTACCTCCAAAACACAAACTCTTAACATGTCCTCGAGTGTTTGGATAGTCCTCTCAGATTGTCCATCTGTCTGAGGATGAAAAGCCGTGCTTAAATCCAACTTGGTTCCAAAGGCTTCTTGTAAGCTCTTCCAAAAACGACTGACGAACCTCGAATCACGATCCGAAACTATAGAGATAGGAACTCCGTGTAGCTTCACTATATTATCCGGATATAGTGTCGTCATCTTCTTCAATGGCATATCAACTTTGTATGGCAAGAAATGGGCGATTTGGTCAATCTATCCATAATTACCCAAATTGCATCATGCCCTCCCTTTGTCCTAGGTAATCCGGTGATGAAATCCATCGTAATCTTATCCCACTTCCATTCAGGGATGTCCAATGGCTTAAGCATTTCCCCAGGTCTTCTATGTTCTGCTTTAACCTTCTGGCAAACATCACACTCTGCCACAAACATGGCTATTTCCAACTTCATCGAGGGCCACCAAAATCTTTCCTTTAAATCCCTGTACATTTTAGTAGCACCTGGATGAACCGCAAAAGCAATTCTGTGTGCCTCTTCCATAACTCTTTGTCTTAGGTCGCCGACATTAGGTACACACAGACGATCCTGGTACCATAGATTTCCACTCTTGTCTGGCACGTATCCAACTGTAGGCTTTTCTCTAGCCACCTGCTTCAAATCAACCAAAACCGAGTCTTCATCTTGCTTCTCCCGAATGTCATCCATCAACTCAGATCTTGCTAACAACGGTGCCACAAATTGTCGGTCTTCGATCTGATCAAAGCTTCTGATTTGCAGCCCATCTAGCCTTTCTGCCACTACCTCAACACTGGAAGCTACAAACACCGGTTTCTGCTCAGAGCATCTGCTACTACATTCGCTTTACCCGGATGGTACCGAATATCCAAATCATAATCCTTAACGAACTCTAACCATCTCCTCTCGTCTCATATTCGGGTTCTCTTGTGTGAAGAAATATTTTAAACTTTTATGGTCGGTGAAGATCCTCGCTTTAACTCCATATAAGTAATGCCTCCAAGTCTTTAAGGCAAAAACTACCGCCGCCAACTCTAGATCATGTGTCGGGTAATTCTTCTCATGCACCTTCAATTTGCCTAGATGCATAAGCTATCACTTTTCCTCCTTGTATCAACACACAACCTAAACCCTGTCCCGAAGCATCCGTGTAGACATCGTAGTTATCAAAAATCTCCGGAACTGCCAAAACTGGGGCTATAGTCAACCTATCTTTCAAGGTATGAAAAGCTGCATCACACTCGCTAGTCCATTCGAACTTCACATTCTTCTGAGTCAGCTTAGTGAGTGGAGTAGCTATCTTTGCAAAGTCTTGCACAAACTTCCGATAGTAACCAGCCAACCCAAGAAAACTTCTTACTTCCGAAACGGTGGTAGGTCTAGGCCAATTCTCAACTGCCTCGATCTTCGCCGGGTCAACTTAAATACCATCTCCGTAAATCACATGGCCCAAGAAACTAACTCGATCCAACCAAAAGTCACACTTTGAAAACTTTGCATATAATCGATTCTTCTTCGAGGTCTCCAACACTATCCTTAAGTGTTTCTCGTGTTCTTTTTCATCCTTTGAGTAGATAAGGATATCGTCTATGAATACAATCACAAACTTATCCAAATACGGCATGAAGACACGTTGCATCAAATCCATAAATGCGAGATGGAGCATTAGTGAGTCCAAATGGCATGACCGGGAACTCATAATGTCCATATCTCGTACGAAAGCCGTCTTCGGTATATACGCCACTTTAATCTTCAACTCGATGATAACGGGATCTCAAGTCAATCTTGGAGAACACTTTCTTGCCTTGCAACTGGTTAAACAGATCATCTATCCTTGGTAGGGGGTACTTATTTTTGATGGTAAGGTTATTCAGTGCTCGGTAATCGATACACATCCTCATGCTACCATCTTTCTTCTTCACGAACAAAACAGGGGCTCCCCAAGGCGAGGTACTGGGCTGAATTATGTTCCTTTCAAGCATATCTTTAAGTTGAGCTTCTAACTCCTTCAATTCAGCCGGTGCCATCCTATAACGTGCCTTAGCAACTGGTGCCGCTCTTTCCGCTTCCTTGACTCGAACTACCTCTGTTCCCTCTGTTTGGACACGCTCTAGAAAAGTGCCCTGACTCTCCGCAAACGTAGCAACTATTAGTATTTTGCTTGTACTCCCCTGAACCAACCCGCTACTGATTCCCAGACTATTCAAACCTTGCACACTCAACCCAAAACTGTCCAACCATAACTTGAACCACTGAAACTGCACCAACCAATCTTGTACTCGTCTTCCCTTCTTAGGGAGGACACTTTCCTAGTTCAACCGTCCAATTAGAAAAATCCTTGGGTTGCTACCTATACCAAGAGACACACCAAGTCCGTAGAATCCAAAACTGTAACTTTACTCTTGCCACGGTAGATTCCAACATAGCCAGCAACTTGTAGTAACACCCTAGCAACCTTGATTACTCTATCCAAAGGTGTTGTAACAACCATGAGATCCTTGAGATTACTCTTACTGGACCGATGTGGGGTAACTGATTCTGAAGCCGATCAACTCGTTCCAACTGACTCACAACTGTCTGACCTAAACCACTCGCTTCTTACTGTGCCCTAGAACAACAACACCTAGTCTCTACCTACCAAACTTCTAGGGTGAAAGAAAGGCATCTATTCTTTCTTGATCAAAGGACTTAAAAGGTTTTGAAAAATTTGGTGCATACACAAGCCATGAAATAATTGATTTGTACAATACCAACCGAACTGATTTTGAACATGATGTAAAAAGAAAAGTTGTAGGTATACAAGTTTTACATATGATACTCAATAACCAACATTTTTGGAAAATCATAGGTTGGTGAAAATAATTATTTTCGTCGATACGCAAGCTGTCAAAAATTTCGAAATTTAAAATCTATGTTGTGTTGCAGATTGTACTCAAACCGAAAGAATTTGCACTTGACTTCAAAACAGAAATTGCAGAGCAGAAAGTTTTCTACAACATATCACAAATTCAAGTCATTTGGGGGTGTTTAGCTCATTCAAAACAGATTGATAAATAAGAGTACCGCTGCAGAATTTTCTGAACAGAGTGCTCATCCTTGTCATGAAATTTATGAATAATCCAATTTGAAAAATGAGTTGACGTAAAGAGAGGAGTTGTAGATAAGACAACTTTCTAATTGGCTGAAAATTTACAGAATTTTTGGTATTTCAGAAATGATATTACAAGGCATAGAAATAGGAACAAAATCGATTACTTGTTTTGCATAACACCAAGTTACAAAAAGAAGTGATTAGGACCAAACGTAGAAAATAAAATAAATAATAGTTAAATCCACCAAGAGAAAGAACATGTGAGGGAAGTCGAAAGTTCGAAAGAAGAGAGTGATTCTATTAAGGATCCTAGGTGAACGAACTCGAGGGAATCACGTAAGAGATGTGTGCTTAGAACTCAACCTAACCTTCTCTTGGGAGACTCATCACTTGGTCCTAGTGCAACCTAATCACGGTTTAAGGATTCTTAGTCTTACGAGGATTTACCACCAAGGTCAAGAGAGATCGAAAGGTTCAACAAGATCTAAGGAAATCTTATCTTAGGGGAAAGGAAGCCTAGAAGACGCTTCTCTCGATACCAACCGTAACGCCCCGTTCCCGGACACCGAGTCCTTATCCGGAAATGGAACGTTCGGCACGTATAAAATAAAAGTAAATTCACTTTATACGTAAGCCTCTACTACGTCGTATCAAATTAAAGCAAACGGAAGCAAAAAAAAACTCGGGTATAAAATTTCCAAACGTTTAAGAATAGAAAAGGAAATCTAAAAGCGGAAATGTAAATTTATTACATTTGAGAATGTACGATAAATCCCAAAAGAAAGTACTACACGTCTCGAAAGACCAAAAGTCTACCTCAAAAGTAATCCAAAAGTAATCCAAAAGTAAAAGTAAAGCGTAATTGACAAGTCTTCAACGAGCGCCGTCAAACGTCGTCGTCGAACTCCTCCTCGAAAACCTGTTCGTCTTCTCATCCCCAAACACATAGAAAACATGCATTTGAGGTAAGTACAACGTACTTAATAAGAAAGAGAAGCTATGATAACAACTATAGTTTATAAGGAAAAGATATTTAATTCGATTGGTTGTTTATGTGAGACCGACTCAATCTAGGGTTCATTTCATGTCCATCAACATGAGTTGACTAAACGTTTCTACTTAGCTTATCTATGTTACAACCGCACTCAAGGGCACTACGCGCATCCACCTCGGCATCCCTCCGTACTTAGGGTCATTGTGACCTACGGAGTTCTTCCACCTCGGGGACACTCTTTTGCAACATATTAGTGGATCACACCAATATCCACGAAGTCTAGAAAAGGTAGACTCCGATAGCACGCACACCTCGGCAAAGTCCCTCCGTACTTAGGGTCATTGACCTACGGAGTTCCTCCACCTTCGAGGTAGCACATGCATCGCGATTTAGCTTGGTGCCTAGCCAAGAGAGACATGTTGTTTAATCTTTTACTAGTCAAGTACGTTGATTATTAGGGTGATTAACTAGCCACCTAAGTGTTTTCAAATAATCTCCCTCACACAAACTACTCTCTTCCTGAGACCACTTAGACACGGACAAGTCCTAGCAATTACACGGACATTGATGAATGCTAATTCATCAAAGCACAAGCCTATCATGCTCTTCCGACGGATCCGAACTTCAACTCCCTTTAAGAGTACATTCGGTGTTTTAACCGAACGAATCGAAGCTCAATTCGGGCTTGTTCCAATTTATACCATTTAGTATATCGTATATAAAGGTTTCATAAAACTAAATCATGCTTTTAAGGCCGAACAACAACCAACAAAGGAAGAAGGACCAAACAAGCTAGACGCCCGTTTAAGGCTCGGACGCCCGTCGAACCATATTGGACGCCCGTCCAAAGATGAACGCCCGTCCACTATACCCCGGACGCCCGTCCGCCTAAAAAACGCTTCAATCCCGAATGTAAAAACAACACTTCAAACGCCCGTCCGGTGAAGCGGACGCTCGTCCGAAATGTACCCCAAGTAGACGCCCGTCCGGTGAAGCGGACGCTCGTCCACCCGGGTTCGACTAGAACCCTAACCCTTCAACATGCGATTCCCAAAACGATTTCAAACCGAACAACAGCAAGAACATCACAGAAAAACTCAGAAAAACATGTCTAAACATATCATGGTACTTATGG
The DNA here is from genome assembly GCA_036785695.1 of Gentiana straminea. Taxonomy (NCBI): domain Eukaryota; kingdom Viridiplantae; phylum Streptophyta; class Magnoliopsida; order Gentianales; family Gentianaceae; genus Gentiana; species Gentiana straminea. The sequence continues at coordinate 17,336,227 of JAVUPR010000114.1, read as the reverse complement.
TCAAAGACCAATCCATAAACTCATCAATCTAGCATCAAAAACACCCTACAATTTCATCTAAACCTTATAAAAGACAATTGAGATCATAGGGATAGTTTTCTTACCTATTCAAATTTAAAAAGCGATCAAACGCAGAGAAAAAGCTGATGCAACTCGACCAAACTGATAGCAAACCGAAACCCTTTTCACACGGTCCCAAACCTTAAATTTGTTCGAAAAAAAAGTGAACCTTCTCTTAGAATTGTGTTGAACTCTCTTGCTCTCTCCTCCTCTCTCAAAGTCGCACACGGGTAAGGGAAAAAGTGCTGAAGTCGAAACCGTTTGTGTTTAGGTTAGGGAGTAAAACTCGATTAGATTCCGCTTAAATATCCGCTCCAATAAAACCATAGTTTTCCTTATTTGCCCCTATTACCAAAAATCAAAAATCCCCTTTTAATTTATATACATATTTTCGAGGATATATATATATAAAATCAACAAAATACTTAACTCCAATAAAAGAAAAAGAAACAATAATATTTCGTTTTCGCAAAATGACACGTCTGCCCTTTCCCGAAAATCGGAATATTACACGCTACACTTATCATTGCCCAACACACGTCATCATCACCTACTTTGCCACCTCATATGAGATCTCATACATCTCATTTCATCATGTGTCAAAAATGAGACTAGGATAGTATTATTGCATTCTAGCTCGTGTCAAACGCAGGAATAAAATTGTATCATTCAATATCATTCCATTCAATCTGATTATCTAATTTCATTCAATTCCTATCGACCTCCAAACGTGTCAATATATGTCAATATAAAACACTAAACATATGAGTAATCTATTTTATTATAAATATGTATTATTTCATATGTTATTGGATTAATCAAGTACATGTCAAATTAAAACACTAATTGCAAAAAGATTGAGCTGCCAGGTTTCAAACCCGTGACCTTAAGATAAGTGTGATAAAACTTCTAACCAGTTGAACTAAATAGATATTTGCATTAAACATTGTCTGAAATAATACATATACATAATTTTAATATTATTAGAGGGGAATATTAGTAAATTCACCCAGAAATTTGAGTGGGGTCCATGGACCCCCTTGTCCATGCTAGGTCCGCCCTGGATTGAAGACGACAAACATCCATAATCAAATGACCACCTGGGCCATAGATAAAAGGACCATAAAAAGGGCTTTTCATATAGGTACAGAAGCAAGAATACTGTCGTTTCGTCATGTGGCAGCATTCCAATGATGGCGGTCGAACTTTTATGATTGCATTCGAGAAGGTGACAGCAACGCCGGATTACAAACCGCTCCGGCGGCGTTGGCATGCCGGAGTTCATTTCCGAGAAACACCGGCGCACGGCGTTAACGTAAGCGCCGTGACAGCAGAAAACCCGAAAAGTTTCTTCATGTTTTGAGGTGAGAGATTTTGTTGATGAATTAAGAAGAACACTTGAGGAGGAATGGTTGAAATAACAAGATATTGCTGCTTTGGTTTTATACTAGATTAGTTCTAATGATTGATTTAAGAAATTTTCCGCGGTGCCTGCATTCCGTACGGAGACGTGATATACACAATATAACACACATGTTTTGCAGTGTTTTTATTATTTACACGGTAAAGAGCGCACGTTTCACGGTGTAAATTGTTAGATATTTTTTTCATATTTTACATATTTTAGTGATCGTTGGCAATCGGGTGTAGTTTAGATAAAAGTTGCCGCCGCAAAACGAGATCAACTTGCTCAGTCAAGTTGCGGTGGGTCGTGGGTGCAACGCCTACTTGTGGAGGCTCGAGGGCAAACTACACTATATGAATGGAGGTACCTCTAAAAATAATGATTCGGTGTTCTGTTTCGTCATCATGGACCAACATAAAATCAGTGACAATTTTTAGAATGATCCAGCACCATTGATGATCTGATGATGTCACACTATTAACATTTAAGGAATTAGGAATATATTGGTGAGGTTTTTTTTTTGGGTAGTAGCAGCAGCAGTAGAGAAACTAATCATTTAAATAAATTGATTGATTAAAAATATAATTTGGTGTTCTGCTCTCTTTTTTTTTTTCCTTGTATCACCATAAAATCACTGAAAAATGAAAATTTTAGAATGATCGAGGGCTGTCGATGACTTGGTGATGTCAAACCAACAACATTTCCGAAATGTATTGATGGACCCACTATTTGTAGGAAAGAAACTACACATTAAAAAATTCTGATTGATTAAAAATGCAGACTTGATGTTCTGTTTTTTTTTTTATCCCGAACCATTATAAAATCACTTTCATATTTCAAAATAAATGAGGTAGATACTTACATTTCAACATCCATATAATAAAGAAAAGTATGAGGTTTTCATTATTTTTTTTTTTTTTAGTTTTGGACAAGTTGGGTAAAATGAAAATCGACAAAGTGATCTACGGGAGCAAAACTTGTGGGAAAGTCCTATAACTAAATATGTAATTTATTGTTTTATATATTTAGAAAATTTGGGTTTTTACTTAAAAGGCTGCAAACGTGGAGTATGTTAACAACTGACCAGGGGCGGATGTTAACATACTTCACGTTTGCAAATTTTTTTAAGTAAAAAAAAACCCAAATTTTCTAAATATATAAAACAATAAATTACATATTTAGTTATAGGACTTTCCCACAAGTTTTGCTCCCGTAGATCACTTTGTCGATTTTCATGTTACCCAACTTGTCCAAAACTTAAAAAAAATAAAAAATAATGAAAACCTCATACTTTTCTTTATTATATGGATGTTCAAATGTAAGTATCTACCTCATTTATTTTGAAATACGGACGTAGCATCTCGGGTAAGGGGCGAGTGGGGCAGTAAAAATTTTCAAGGCAAATAAAAATTTGAATGGGGGAGAGGGGGCAAATTGTATATATAGTATAAATATTAGTGTATTTTTTTCGGATCGAGAGGGGCAGTTGCTCCCCTTAGTTGTATGTAGGTCCGCCACTCCAACACGATGTTTCACTAGAACCATATATAAAATTTTCTTTAACCCTTTGTTTATTTTTCACGTGATCAACAATGGCAGATTTAGAAAAAACTTTAGCGGGTGCAAAAATGTTTTTTAAGTAATTTTTCTTCAGTGGGTGCATAATTTATTTCCGGTGTAATATTCAATGTTTTTCTTTTGTTCAGCGGGATCCGTAGACCCCATTATAGATAGTGTGTCCGCCTCTGGTGAATAATGTGTATTATGTTATAATCGTTCAGTTTCATTTGATACGTCATAATCGTTCTTCTTGTTGTAGAATTTTCCTATTACAAATAGGGATTTCAACATTATTAATTCCCTATATTCTTGCATTGATTAATTTAATCACTAGTATTATGGACAAACATAGAGTTTAGGTTATTGTTCGCTGGTTGGCAATGACGGTTGAGCTTTATGGAGATGACTTTACTGAGGGCCGTCCCTAGTTAGGGGCACCTGGCCAACAAGGCTACGGCCTAGGGCTCCCGTCAAAACTATGCTCCCGGCCGTTTATATTATTGTACCTTTTTTTTGTAAATATTTTATTTCTACTTAAATAAAAGATCGATCAGACCCAAATTCATACGTGAATTCAGTAATAAAAATGTCTCATCATATTCCGCAACATTTTTTTATACATTCACCAACATAAAATACCAAAAAAATAGTTAATACACATGAAATTGACCCTCTAATTATACTATATTAGAATAGAAGTATATATAAGCGTGAAGAACCCTTTTTTTTTTTTTTTTTTTTTAGCTTTCAAGCAGAAACGACACTGTTTCTATCTGGAACCTTGTTTTGGCAAAACAGGCAAACTGAAATATCTGGTTTACACGTGTCTGTCACATGTACGCCACATTTCACAATACACGTTAGAACTAATAAATGGCAAACAAATGTGTCTGGATCCTTCTAACTTCATATATAAATAAGGGGAGGAATTGGGTTTCCTTTGGCGTAAACATAAATGTAATAATCCAGTGGCTGCAAACTATTCCTTTTGGCTTAGCTTCTTCATTGTTTCATCTGTTGAAATAGTATCATAAACCCAATCGGGTTGGATCGGATCCTACCGGATTGAATCATTTCTATTATTTCTTTATGTTTGTACATATATAAAATGACTTTTATGTTGTCATATATATGTTCTTTTAAAGAATCAATTATGAATTGTTATATGATAATATTCTTAGTATTAAACCGTGTTACAGAAACCATGATAGACGATTATGGTTGATGATATCTCTAATCACTTTAATAAGTTTGATACTTAATTGTCTCTAGGCCGATGTACTATTAAACAGGACATTGATAGTACGAACAGACGAGCACGTATTAGATGTCTTTTGTCTTTAAAGACAGGGATAGATCTCGTCTATCGAAGTGTAGAGACACTTGGACTGTACGTGGACGTGTATTATAGAATGCGTACGTTAGACTGATCCACTTACATTGATAAGTGTCACACTATGTGGCAGTAGTGTAATTATCCTTAGGACCGGAGTCTTCATGGCATCACGGTGTGGATTGTCATGCTTTGACACTATTGAGGTTTCTCCTAGCCATGGGGCGATCATGCGGTAGTGATTGGTGTGATACTGAAGCATGCGTAGTATACGTGTTTGGTCGTCCGGAAATCGCGTACCCTATTAGTAGGTGTGAATGTCTTACTCTCGTGAATCTTTGCAAAGTGGAAGTAAATGAGTTTCTTCGAGAGAGCATGATATCCAGATTATAAGATACGGTCGTTGATGTTTTGACACTCGACTAACGACCATATGGATATAATTACAGTGATAGGATTGTAAGTTACACGGTAACTGTTTCACATTAAAGGTAATAGTCATTGCATTTGACTCTTCCGATGATTGAAGGTCACGGTGTGTTGCTAGACGCTATCCCGTGATCGTTAGGCATGAAGGGCATTTTCATAATTTGCACTTTGTATCTACAGCCAACATATTCGGAAGCCTATCGGGTCACACACATAATAATATCTAGCCGGATTAAAATGCGGTTATAGCGATAACTAAATAAGGAAGGAATTTATCTCACGACTATAAATGTTATAGTGGTAAATAATATGGTGGTATTTATTTATTATGAATAAATTAAATACAAGATATTAATTATGTTGATTAATTAAATATGTATATTGATACATAAAAGTCAAAAAATGTGTATATATGATATACATGTATTTTGTGAATTAATTAATCATAATATTATATTCACTTTTAAATGTATTGGATACATTTGAGTTGTGCAATTTAATTAATAAGATTACCATAATATTAATATTAGATATTAATTGATTTTGAAAAAATAGATTTATGGTAATAAGATAAATATAGTCAATATAAGATATTGACAATATATTGGAAATATTTAATATAAGATATTGAATATTAATGAGATAAATCAATCAAAGAGATTTTCTTATTTTATTAGGAAAAGATTTTCTCTCTTATCTATCTACTAGAAGCTAATCCCAACTAGATTGAGAATTATAGAGGGGCGCCCCATGCCTTATTTATAGGAGGCTTGGCTAGCTCTTTTGTATATCACAATTCCAAGAGCTCATAGTTTTTGTGAAAAATAGAGAGCTTCTTAGAGAGAGATTTATGAGAGAGAAAAAGTCGGTCTAGCAGCCGATTTTTTCTGGTAGCAATCCATAATGGGATTCCGGCGAGGTGTTCGTGTGGATCACCGGTAGAGGCCGAACGCTTGGGCGGCTTTGTGCAGAAACTACAACCGTAGACAAAGCGTCGATCCAATTGGATCAACCAAGGTATTCTTTTGTCTACTTCTTTTATGCTTGTTGCTTAAACGAAGACGATCTTGGGTAAAAGGAAATCAAATTTTTGAATTTCGCTGCATTCCTACGTAGATTTCCTAACAGTGGTTTCAGAGAGAGTTTCGAGTTTAAGCAATAAGCATGTTAATTTGCGTAGTTAATTTTATCGTTTAAATCACGTAATTAAAAGATGAAAGATTTTTGATTCGCAAAAGTGATACACAAAAAGAAAAAAAGAAAGGGCGGGCATGGTGGTGCTCGGCCAATCGGCGGCGGTACCACCACCGTGTGATGCCGGCGGCGGCGGCGGCCTCCGGGCTGCTGGCGGCTACTGGCGTGATGTGGTGGTCCCCGATTTTTGTTTTGTGTATTTTGTGTTTCTATATTGTTCATAGTTGTGATTAATATCTCCTTTGTTTAGTGGTGTCAAATAGTTTGGACAATTGGGATGTCACATTACATTAAAATAATAATGGTATTTCCAAATTTTGTTTGGAATAGGCATAGGCTTTTCCAAATATTTGATTTGGGAAAAGGCCTAGGCCTAGCCCTCTTTCAAAATTTTGGTTTTGGAAAGTGGCCAGACATATCAACCAAAATATTAGTCTTTCCAAATTTTGTTTGGAATAGACCTAGGACATTTTCAAAGTATTTGATTTTGAAAAAAGTCTAGGCCTAGGCCCTTTTCAAAATTTTGATTTTGAAAATGGCCAAGAGAGATGCCTTTTGGTTTTGATTAGGAATCAAAAAGGAGGAAACAAAGTAGACCTAATTTTAATTTTTATTTATTTTTCGAATAGTTCTAATTAATTAAAATTAAAATTAAAATCGGTTTAAAATTAATTGTTAATTTTATTTCGATTAAAATCATTTAATTAATTAAATGTTAATTAGTTAATTGATTGGGTAAAATTATTTAATTGATTAAACGTTAATCGATTAATAAGACGCAAGTAGTTAAGTTTTTAATTTTATCATTTTCATAAGATGTTATTGTATGGATTAGATATAGTAGATATAATATGATTATATGGACCCCGATTGATCATGGACTCGACCAATAGGATAGATGTGAATGATCTTATTTTTTGTTGGATTTTAAAATTTTCCTAGGCCGTTAGGAAGAACGTGACCTAATTTATTTTATGTATTATCTCATTTCCGTTAGCTCCCCCGTGTGCGGCAGGTTTATTTATTTTATTTGATAGAATTAATGTAACAAGAATGGAGCGGAAGATAAAGGCCAAAGAAAGACAAAAATAAAGATCCCATTGGAGAATAGCGCATTAAAGATCCTATTGGCGGTTGCAGCTACATTAGATTGTGACCCGTGGTTTCGTCACGCACCTAGGAAAAGTCCATGATCATACCTGTTACTTTACGCATTTATATATTTTGTGCTTGTATTTATTTTATATGATACGATAGATGCATGACTAGGCACGATCTAGATAAATGTGTATGATATATATCTATAGAGATAAATATATTTGATGAGACCACGATTAAAATTAATTAAGTGAATTAATTAAATAAATACTTCAACAACAAAAATCAAGTTGAAATATTGTCTCCCAATATTATAAAGACGGTGAAGAACCCTTGTTCGGATCCAACTGATCGACCACCGCCGGGAGTTGACCTACCTCGAGTATATCGTCGTTATTGAGATATTATCGTATAAGATCTTGTGAATATTGGGTTATGACTTGACTAAAGTTTTTCGGTGATTGGCCACCGTCAGGGCCGTCTGACTTTAGAGACAAGAGGTTGACCAACACATAGTGATGTGTATTGCCAAAGAGTTTACTAGTCAACCACTGAGAATTACATATTGATGTGATTGGCAAAGTGTTACCTACATTTCGAAATTATCTTGATTGATCGACCGCCGGGAAAACAAGTAACTAGATTGGATCTCGGCCACTAAAGAATCTTGAAAGTCAATTGGGAGTAGTTGACTAGTGGGAGAAAAATCATAAACCAAAAGACCATTTTTGATTTTACGTGTATAAATAACAACACTCTTTTATTTTCATTTTAGGTTGTAGTTTTTAACAAACTTTTATATTTATGTTTTATTCTCGATTAGTAAAACCAAATTATGACTGTTACCTTTTGAGAAATGTTCTCAAATATGGTTAAGTAATTTTAATCCCTTTAAATAAGCAATGACACGAGCAAGCCCATTATAGTAGTTAGAGACAATGAGACTTGATGCAGTGCTCCTAGACTTTAATTATTAATGAAAAGCGGAAGCTCATGACATTGGATACGATCCAATATGATCATTCAGTCATACGATGACAATTAATTCAAACGTTGGATAAGAATGACCACACCGAATTTTGGAAAGTTTGTTTTCAAAATTGTAAGATTTAAGTATCGACTTAATTCTTTAATCATTGCTTAAAGGTTAATTAAATAGTCAATGTTTTGAATACGATTCAAAAGGTTAAATAAACTATCTAATGAACTTTAGATTTTCTTTATGAAAGGAAGTTGAAGACATAGCTCTTGTGATCTTTCTTAAGTCTTATGAAGACTATACTAAGAAATATTTGCAAGTACTTAAGGGATTAAAAGGAAAAGTTATGGCAAGTGCTTAAATAGAGGACTTATTGAAGCCTCTATCCTAAGCAAGCATGTTCAGACAAATCTATCTAAACTCAAGTCAACTCTCGGATATATGATATCCTACGAGTGTGATTAAATTAGAAAGATTAAATACGGAATACACTGAGATACAGAAAGTGAAGCAAACGATGCGATTTTTTCGGTTTTGTGTTCCAAGTCTAGTAAACTGATAAGGCAACTAAATAAATGTTATTATGTTCCGGTTCTTATGAAGAACACAAGTTCAGTCATTTGTTATGATTTAGCAGACATATTCAATTGTAAGAAATAAATGTTATTCCGATACAGTTGAAAGGTCACTGAATCTAACATACTAGATTGATGTCACTATATAGTTGATATAGGTGAAAAATCTCAACTAAATATTTGTATGCCTGTTATCCTTGATTTATGGTTGTTCTAGGCATAGTCTCATGTGGTTTATACGTATCTTATCTAAAGATGACTAAAATACCCTTTTATGAAAATGCCATAAAACCTAGAAGATTGACTAGAGCCTAAACATATTGATGTTTGTTGGCTTATTACAATTTATACCATAAACAATTGTTTATCTCTCTCTTGGACTATTTTTTGGAATAGTTGAATGTACTTATTGAAGTATGACAATTCGGAAAGACCGAAAAGTTCGAGTATTTAATAAATGAAATGATATTATTATTCATATTTATTATTCTCATAATCACCGATGTGACAATAGTATTTACACTACTACGTAAAACCCTAAGTATATCGTTTATGTAATCACTTAACTCAGTGTATGGGATATACACGGGAGGATTGAGTTAGTGAAGATGTACTTAAAATACAATTAGCCCGTAGTGAAGTTAATCGAGAGTATCGGGTCTCTCCTTTAACGTGCTACTAATGCGCCCAGAACACAATAGGTGTGATTGTCTTATCCGGACTTTCGGTTAAGATAACCTAGTAGGGCATTTATATATGATAGATATATCATATAGGGGTGGACCGATTTGATTAGAGTTCACGATATAATTCCGTAATCGAGAAGTCTTATCGAATCAATGGATGATCATATTTATGGATATATCTTAATCTGAGGTGATCACGATCAATTTGAATCGGTATGAGGTTTGACTTGACGGTTAAGGATTACACCGAGTCCGTGGTCCGAATTACCCCATCTTGGCATTGTACTTGGATTGAGTGAGTAGTCGTGTTATCACGGATACGGAATCCATTCCTTCCATTTATGGAACTAGATAGACAGTTCCCTTATTTGTTAATCCTAGAAACTGATCGATCGCGCGAGTTCATATTGCACTGATTAGCTACCAGTGAGTTGTATGAATTAATTGATCACTAGGGGGTTGATGGTAAATAAGGATAAGATGTTCTAAAAAGGGTTAACGGTAACTTCCCGACTTAGAATGAACAGTCTATGGAGGATTAATCCATATGTAATGATTATATCAATGGACGCTTATTATTATTCTCGTGAGGAGATAAATATAATCTCATAATCGGAGGAGTGCGATCACGGGATTATGGTGGCATATTCCTGTGATTGATTTATCGAATATAATTATTCTGTTCGTAAGATAATTATTTATTTGATTATCGGAGCCGCTGATTATTAGTCCATGGTCCCCGACGTGCCTCCTAATATAGCATAGCTATTCTCGGACGTCGAATCCTAATAATATTAATTTAGTTCTTGTTGGACTTTATTAAAACGATATGTGAATTAATTGTTTAGTGGACTATTAAATTAGTTGGGCTAAATAATTAAATATGTGAAAAAGACATTTTTCATAATCTTGGCCCAATTTAGTGTGTTAGTCGAAATTATTGTGACTAGGTCACAAGCTACAAATTTCGCCCCATAGCCTTGTTTTTGGAACAAGAAATTATTTTCTTGTGATTAATAAGACATGTGCACAAAATATTTATTGGATAAATATTTATGGTAAGAAATAAAGATAAATATTATTCTACATTTGTTCTAGAATATTATGGGATTATCTTTTATTTAATAGGATTATTATAATTGATTTTGTATTAATTATTAAATCCTTGGAGGTTAAATTTTACTCTCCTATATAAAGAGAGTTCTCCCAAGCCTCATGACACACACAATTTTCGATTGCTCTATAATTTAGAAGCAAGAAATTTTCGGCCAAGTAGAGAGGAGGAGAAATCTTGGAGTTTTTTCCGGGTAGCATATCGGAAGGGTTCGAGTCGAGAATTCCTTCCACCGGGAGTTGCTTGGATCACACGTACGGAAGATCGTGGTGCTCTTCACATCTTCTTACATACATCCTTTTGCGGTTCTTCAACTTGAATTTTGAGATTCAAGAGGTATGATCTACATCCCCTTGTAGAATAGATCTAGTTGTTTTATTACGTGTATTATATAGATCTAGATCCTTAAAATCGCTTCCGTTGCGGATGGTATTACTAACACGAGCTAGTACGAATATGAGATTGATGAGCTACGTAGGAATTAATCTTCAATTGGATTGAAGCAATTAATAATTGGAGGGTGTTTCAGAAGTCGTCTGAAAAGGAATTAGATTCTCTCTTGAAGGATACCATTTTTGGGATACTCAATTAGATTATGTTTCTAAAATGGAAACAACACTTTATATGAGAAAGGGGTGATGCAAGCCACGCGAAGTATCCCTTACCCGTTTCGGGATAGTGCCCTTATACTTAACCAAGTTCCAAAGAATAATGGTTGAATAAAATCCATATTAGATATGGAAGGGGATAATGTCGAATCTATCTTAACCGATGATTTGAAGTTGTCATAGGCAAAGTCAGAAAGGCTTGGAGCCTAGTACAACATATGCAACTCTGTGGAATGTCTTATCAAGTACGCTAGATATTATTTACTTGTCTGCGGAGCAAAAGGTGTTTGTCTCCAAACATGCTGTCTTCTAGAGGAAGTATTTCTTCCAAAAGAAACAGTGGGAGTAAATTAGATCTCAAAAGTAGTTTGAGAACCACAAGGAGATATTCAACAATAGGAACTTGAGCAGACGCCACATAGTGATGAGGTGTAGAACACTACAAAAGTTCTGTAAGTCTGTGGATAACCTTAAGCCTGAAAGGGCTGCTGGTATGTTCATCTTGAAAAATGAATATCTCACGACTTATGAAGGAATGTTTGAAAGGCAAGATTGAGAGATATGGCCAAGAGCCATAATATCTGAATTATATTCCATCAGTGACAACTAGGTTGCGAACCTAGTCAGTCTTACCAAGAGGGAATGTCCCTGGGATGACATGGATGGTAATATGATTACCACAAGGCTATAGTGACGCCTGAAGGATACGGAGTGTAAACCTTGTAATTATCTTTATACTGCCAGCTGAGCCCAGTTCTATTCAGACTATGCTTGTTATAACTTCGTATCATGGCTATATGATAGTGTTGAAGACGTTGGGAAGACACCTCGATGTTCATAGACGATAACATGATATGTAAGCCCATGAGATCCATTTATGGACTCAAACAAGTTTCTCTAGACGATTTCTTTGTTTGATAATCAAAGGAGTCTGATTTAGTCAAAATAAAGGATATGCCTAATGTGCAAGATGGATAGTGGAGTGTGTTGCGATTTTTGAGTAAGGTATTGGATACCTCTCTCGGGAATAATCACCCCATGTCGCAGTCAATTAATGTTTGGTAGTTCAAGGTCTTTACAAAAGCACTTGGATTGGTAGTTCTTATTTTTAGAAATAAGTGTCTATAATGATATATTTAACTGTTGATAGATTATAGTTTACCTTCATAGATCTAGCCGGTGTTCTCAAGATCTATCTATGTTAGGACGTTAGTCCTAAAGATGAGGTGAAAGATGATGCATATGTAGGTTTCCTTTGCTACAGCAACAAAAACCATCATAAAAGAAATGCCAGATGTTCATAGTCAATGAAGAGTCATGAGCAAGAATCTGGTGAAGGTCGAGAATATCCTTAAACATGTTAAAGATGGTATCCTAGTTTATCGAAACGTGGAATCAGATAAATATAGATATACAGACGTGTTTCCTAAGTCTTATGAAGGCGAGTGGGAGCTAAAGTCTGGGTTTGCAGTCACTTGATTAAGTGATACAATGAGCTGGAAATGTTCTTGGCTATGGGTCACTGTAAGTTCTACAACTTAGCCAAAACACAGTAGTGCCCTTGAGGCGTATCGGGAGCAGTACATGAGTCTAGAAGGTTCATTCTTGAACCTTGTACGGTTCTTCCACATTTTCTATATAGCTGATATAGTAAGTTGATTCATTGCTTGAAGCAGGGACCAGGGTCTCGTCAGAGATTCATGTGTGTGTTGAGGCGGTTCCTTTGACTTGGTCACTTGGAGCATGGTATGAAGTCAGTCTGAGTCCTCACGGATATCGATCCATTCACGGATAAGGATGGTTGCGAGTATTATATGAGATTCTTGTGTTTCAACTTGGTCTTATGTGTGCGAGTGATTGGTTTTAGGCCAAGTGGGAGATTCTTGAAATATTGTCTTAAACCCAATCGGGTGGACGGGATCCAACCGGGTCGGATCATTTCTATTATTTCATTATGTTTGTACATATACAAAATGGCTTTTATGTTGTCATATATATGTTCTTTTAAAGAACCAATTATGAATTGTTATATGACAACGTTCTTATTATTAAACTGTGGTATAGAAACCATGATAGGCGATTATGGTTGATGAGATCTCTAATCACTTTAATAAGTTTGATACTTAAATGTCTCTATGCTTGATGGCCAAATTATAGTAAACCAACTTTAACCGGCAGAGTACCGAGTCGGTTGTACTACAACGACGAGCAAGGTCGTATCCCACGAGGAATCAATCAAGTATCACAATCACTTTTGTATCTAATTCAGGCTCACAAATATTGGCGAAGGTAATTATAACTAGAAAAAGATAAAATACTAACTTTAAAAGTATGATAAAAGGAATAGCTAAATTATGGCCAGGAACACTACTCTCAATACCTTTACCGAATCACTTGGGACGAGCCTTAACCTACCAACCAACCAATAGATTTTAATGAATGTGTTGTGGGTGCAATCTCCTAAACTGGTCCCTAGGCGCTAATACCACAACCTAGTTACCTTATATTCGGTTCAACAGTCCCCTCAATGGGATTTAATTGACCTAATATGACAAAGAACTGTGAGACGCTCCTCATCCACCGAGTTCACGGCTTCGCTAGAAAAACCTTACCAAGGAACAGGCTACGAAAAACTCGACTTGTTCGTGCATGGCAATCCTAAAATTCTAGTTCGCACACTTCCTCACAAAATACATTTATAAAGGTTATGTGCGGAATCATGAATCAAGTGATCAGTTTAATTCAAGCATTAAGATCAAATTTTAGGACACAACTATTCAGAAGATTTAATTTTAAGCTCTACTCATCCTTAGATAATCGATTAGGCATCAATTTCGTAGTTCTATCACATAATTTAGCTATAATAAAATTTAGCTACTCATGATTATTTACTCATGATTATGTGATTGCAAGCAACAAACATCAAGAAATCCATGGAAATCAAATAGATGAAAAAGAAATTACCAATTGTATTGAATGCAAGACAAAAGAATCTTCAAAGCGTACTTGGTGAGAAAATCTCCAAGAACAATAAAGATTGCAAGTATGTAGTTTTATCTAATGAAAAAAAGAAAATCGAGTTGCTAATCAAATTGTATGCTAAAGAACTATAAAAGTCGACCAAGAGGGTTTTTGGAGGAAGAAAAACTGTTCTAAATAAAGACCTAATGTGTTTTCAATAAGAAAATTGTGTTTATAATTGTTTGGGGTCGTAACCCACAGGCGCGGGCCTGAAAAAAGGAGGCATGCGCCTCTGACGTTGTGTAATGGACAGTCCGACAAGTCTTTAGTAAATCGGTGATATCTTAGCGTGTAAACTCCGATTCAAGTGATTCAAGCTGCATTGGAAAGCTATTTCCACCCTATACAACTCTTATGAAGACGTCGAATCCAGAAAATGGCTCCAAGGTGGATAAAAATGCATATAAAGTGAAGGCAGGGCGGGAACGCCAATGTTTTTTTTATCCGTTTTAACTCTTTAAGCTTCGGGTACCTTGGTCCCACCACTCAAACTCAACTTGTCATCGATAACGCTTCTCCTCCCGGGCCGTAGTCAATCTATATCCTGCAAAAGTCAACGAAAATACCGCACATAATTCCCGCAAGATAAAATAGACCATAAAATATGCACTAATTCACTTAAAATGACGAGGTTTCCGGACTAATTGTCATCGACCTCGTAGTTAGTTCAATGGTGAAAATGCATAACAAATCAACAGATTATCCCCAAAAACATATCAAATAACTCATAAACAGGGACAAAATCATATTAAAATGATAGCAAGGTTGACTATCATCAACTACCCCCCACTTAGCGTTTGCTCGTCCTCGAGCAGAAAGAGCGATTCAAAAGACAACATGGAGTCGACATTGCCATCATACATGGGACCATCATACCAAGAGGGTAAGAGCAAGAGAACAAGTAAATACAGTCGAACTGAATCCTACCTCATCATGAGAACGAAATGTGTGTGTGTGCATAGCTCCGCATTCATTTATCGCAGTCAACCGGCTCAGATTATAGACGCATGACTTTTGTTGTTACCCCTAGGCTTATACTTCATAATCATCTCCACTAATCGAGGTCAAATCAAGGCTAACTAAGGTCAGGCAGGACTTGCACGGTTGTAACGTTAGGCTAGGGACGGGGCTAAACGAAAGGATAAAAGGAATATCAAAAGAGAAATACGAGTGGGCCTAATCAAACCGTCTTAAACTCACCTCATCGCTCGCCTCCTCTGTAGCTTGATGTAAGCAAGCATTCTCCTTCTTTACTTCTCAAATCCCAACATATCTCAATAAAAACTCGTCCCACCAACGTCTCTTAGGGAAATTTAATACATAAGCCTTCAACAAGCAATCTTTGACTCAACTTTATTCAATACTTCACTCAACTTTGGTAACTTTGATTGATTTTTGGATTTTTTTTTTTTTTACAAACCAAACACCAACACACTTTTCTACCCCTTCTCATTTGTAACATCAAGGATCCACCAACGCCATGACCGGGTAACACGTCTTCACCACCCCACACTTGTGCTAGCAAGTGTGCTCAAAGTAAAGATTAAAACCGATTCGTAGGGTGCCAAAGAAACGTAGACCACAAATAAAGGCTAAGGGTTGGTAATTATGGGCTAATCAACGAATGGCTAACTTCGGGTGGGGGTCTAACCACCCTACAAAAGCTTAGAGGGGTTTCTGTGGAAATTATGTACAGGGTTGGCTATTTGGCTCTGGTCGGGTCAAAGAAACGCCAGGACCGTCATCCCTTATAATCTACCAAGATTGACCTTTCTATTTCGTCTCGAAGTTAATGGTATAAGTTCTAGGTAACAGATTAATGTCTATGGCAACTATAATCATTCACTAATTACCGTGACTCGTGAGAGGGAAGCTATAAGTGCAATAAAATTCCATTTTTATAAAGATCCCAACTCAAATCGCCTGCATTTAGTCATTCTCTACATCACTTATCCTATTGGTACGATGATTCAATATACGATCAACGTAACATTAATCCCATGATTTTTTTTATTTTTAAAATGGCCCGAATTTCGCTCAAAATTAACCAAACACCAAGCATATGAATTATTTAACATGCATATTAATCCCAAGTAGTGACGCTAAGCCTACCAACCCCCACTTAAAACGTAGCACTGTCCTCAGTGTGTGAGTGATAAGATAAGAGAGGCTTAGCTCAACCCGGCCGAAGGTGCGATGTGCCACCAAAAATGCCGCCACACTACAAGAAAACTGGTTTAAAGGGACGACATTTTGTCGTCCCTTTAAAGCCATTGTCGTCCCTTTAAATGTTTAAAGGGACGACACGTCGTCCCTATAAAGACGTCCCTTCTGCTTTGTCCCTTTAAACAACGGACTCCTTTGAAGGAACGACAAAATCGTCCCTTTAAAGGTATGCTGACGTGGCACGGACTTTTCTAAAAGAATTCAACGTGCTGACATGGCAAACTTTTAAGGGACGACAATGTCGTCCCTATAAACATAATTCATTTTATTTTATTAAAAAAATTATTATTAGGAAAAAATTTAATTTTTTTATAAAAATATTTAAAGGGACGACATTGTCGTCCCTTAAAAGCATTTATATTTATTTTTAATAATAAAATTCAATACGAAAAAACAATATTTTTTATCGAAAAACATCTTTAGGGACGACATGTCGTCCCAAAAAAACAAAAATTTTTTTTTTGGAAATACATGTGCCAGGAAATACATCTTTAGGGCCAGAAAATTCCCAAGTACCTGTGCAAGAATCGAGCAAATACAACCACTACCATACAAGGTAGCCACATAATATAGTATGCCAACAGGTACGTAAAAAAGCACAAGAGGGTGGAGTACACTCAATATCACAATGGTAGTGGTAAGCATATCACGGTCAACATAATTCACAGCTACACAACAACCCAAATTGAATCCACATATTAATAAGCCAATCAGAAACTTGAAAATCTGAAACGTGGTAGAAAAGGATATGAGAAAAGGAGCAAGCTGCACTTACCCTTATCGAATCGGAAATCGAACAGGAGTGGTGAACCGATCGGACAGGCATTTGGCGGAAAATGCATAGATGAACAGAGGTGGTGGCCGGAACGGAAAAGCTGCCTTCCTTGCGCTCTACTCATGTGCACGCTGGATCGAATCATGTTAATTAATCAAGGCAGAAGAGAAAGTCAGGGTGGGTACGACGATGATGGAGGTTGGTTGAAGCTGCTTCTCAGGCGAAGAAGAGAGGGGGGGGGGGGGGGGGGGGGGGCGTCGCTGAGAATCCAATTACAATAAGAGAAGAATAGGGCTGGGCACATAATTCTCTCTTTTTTTTTTTTTTTAAATTTTTTTTTTTTTGATGATATAAATGAGGCGTGGACTTGATACTCTCCCAGCTTGCGCCTCTTAAAACGAAAGAGAATGAATTTTGCTGAAATGGATAGGTGCAGGCCTGTACACTACAAGAAAATGTGTTTAAAGGGACAACTGTCGTCCCTTTAAACATCTTTATTGGGACGATTTTGTCGTCTCTTTAAATGAATTCAAACATAGTCAAAGTTTGGTCAGATTTTTTGGAGGGAAACTTTAATAAACAAAATATTAACCCCACTGAGTCAGGTTGGATTTCCACGTGGACGACTTGTCGTCCCATTAAACATTTTTCCTGAAAATAATATGTTTTGTAAAAGAAATTATAAAATTTTGATTTTTTGGGACGACAAAATGTCGTCCCTTTAAAAATTTAAATAAAACGTTAGTTAATTAATAGGGGAATGAGGGAGAAGGACGATTTAAATATTTCATCAATTGAGTAGAAGGACGAGTTTTTGAAACTTTTGCATAAAGGACAAAACTATTTATTCACTAAGTTTCACTTTTTTTTCATCGTCGAAATTCACTAATTTTCGGGATTCACCGTCGAAATTCACCGTCGAAATTCACCGATTTCGGGATTCACCGGGAGATTCACCGATTTTCGGGATCCACCGTTTGTCCTTCTCGCTATAAAAATTATGCGATTGTCTTTCTCCCTATAAAAAATATGTAGTTGTCATGTTACTTAAAAATATTTCGGAATTTTTTCCAAATTAATAAATAAGTCCTTTATCATAAAATTCTAAAGGGACGACATTGTCGTCCCATTAAACGTCAAAATTTTTATGAAATTTTGGAGGGAAAATTTGGCCGCCAAAACTATTTGGTTTAAAGGACGACGGTCGCCCAAGAAATTATACAATTTTGGTTTGTAGGGACGACAATTGTCGACCCTTTAAAGTAAAAAGTATAATACCGGTGATTCGATAATACTATCTACTATAGATTGTCAATTCGTTATCAAGGGATTGATTTGAATCTCGGGGTTCGTTAATAAGCGATTGATCTCAATCCCGAGATCCGACATCGATTAAGCGATATCAAGCCGATATATTTCTTTGTAAATCAATGTGATAGTACCATTTCGTGAGTTCGTTAGCGAGCGATTGACTTGAATCTCGGGGTTTGTCACCGAGGGATTGATCTCAATCCCGAGATCCGTTATCGATTAAGTGATTTCAAACCGATATCTTTCCTTATCATTCGTATAAATCTACTATAGATCCTCATGTCGTTATCGAGCGATTGACTTGAATCTCGGGGTTTATCACCGAGCGATTGATCTCAATCCCGAATTAAGCGATATCAAACCGATATCTTTCTTTATAGATAATTCCTAATAGCACTCTCTACTATAGATCGTCGCCCGTTATCGAGCGATTGAATTGAATCTCGGGGTTCGTTAACGAGCGATTGATCACAATCCCGAGATCGATATCGATTAAGAGATATCTAACTAACATTCCTTACAAATCATTCGTATTGTACTATCTATTATTGATCGTCGTGTCGTTATCGAGCGATTGACGTGAATCTCGGGGTTTGTCACCGAGCGATTGATCTCAATCCCGAGATCCGTTATCGATTAAGCAATTTGAAACCGATATCTTTCTTTACGCATTCGATAGTACCTCTATCAAAACGAATCGAGCGATTGAATTGAATCTCGAACGAGTTTGATAACAATCCCCGCATCCGATATCGATTAAGAGATGTCTAACCGATAACTTTCCTTATAGATCATTCGTATGGAGTCAGTCGTTATCGAGCGATTGACTTGAATCTCGGGGTTTGTCACCGGGCGATTGATCTCAATCCTGAGATCCGTTATCGATTAAGCGATTTGAAACCGATATCTTTCTTTACAGATCATTCTGATAGTACTTTCTACTATTGAATCGTCAGTTCGTTATCGAGCGATTGAATTGAATCTCGGGGTTCGTTAATGAGCGATTGATCACAATCCCGAGATCCGATATCGATTAAGAGATATCTAACTGATAACTTTCCTTACAGATCATTCGTATAGTACTATCTATTATAGATCTTCATGTCGTTATCGAGCGATTTGAAACCGATATCTTTCTTTACAGATCATTCTGATAGTACTTTCTACTATTGAATTGTCAGTTCGTTATCGAGCGATTGAATTGAATCTCGGGGTTCGTTATTGAGTAGTGATTCCAAACCTGGGGTTCGTTAGTTAGTTGGTTGATGTTTTCAAACCTGAGGTTTGCTATTTAGTTGAAGATTTCAAACCCGAGGTTCATTAATGAGTAGTGCTTTGTAACCGAGGCTCGTTAATTAGTCGGTTGATGATTTCAAACCCGAGGTTCATTAGTTATTTCAAGATTTCAAGTCTGAGGTTCATTATTGAGTAGTGATTTCCTCGGGGTTCGTTAGTTAGTCGGTTGATGATTCGAAACCCGAGGTTCATTATAAAGTAGTGATTCAAACCCAAGGTTCGTTAGTGAGATCCTGATTTGAATCACGGAATTAATTAGTGAGTTCTAATTTGATAATTTCAGACTCAGGGTTCGTTAGTGAGTTCATGATTTCAAACGCGAGGCTCGTTATTCCGAGGCTTGTTATAAAGTAGTGATTCAAACGCGAGGCTCATTATTCCGGAATGAGTTTTATTAATATATTTAATTACATTAATCACAATCCCGAGATCTCGAGCCTGCGCTTGATTATTACTATTATTATTATTTTATTTTTTATTTTTTTTGGTGAATAAGTAAATGCAAACAAAATGAGGCTAAGGCTTGAGTTGTTACAAGCTCAGGCCTGGATGGACGAGGGAAAATGATCAAGAGGTGATAATGGGAGGCATGAGCTTGAGAAAGTGAGGCTTGAGCTTGAGGTGGTTTTTTTTTCTTTTTTTATTTTTATTTTTATTTTTAATAACCGAGAAAGATGGGTTGCCTCCCGTAAGCGTCTTTGTTTATTGTCGTTGACTCGACTTATTGAAATTTACAAAACGGGATAGGGTGCCGAGTTTATAGTCTTCGGCAAGACTCGTATCCCCAAAACTTGACATTCGGTTCCACCCTCATTTTAGGGACACTTTCACTAGTCATACTCTCCTTGGGTATCTCATAATTCAAAGGGCTCTCCTCAAACACTTCCAACCTTTGAACTTCTTCACGTGTCCCCCAATCATCACCCGGGTGCTTAATGGTTTTGTAGACATTAAAGGTAACCGTTTCATCACCCGCTCGCATTGTGATCTCCCTTTTCTGGACATCTAGTAGAGTCCTACCCGTAGCCAGGAAAGGTCTACCTAATAGAATCGGGGTTTGACTATCCTCCTCCATGTCTAACACTACGAAATCCACTGGAAAGACAAGTTTCCCTACCTGAACCAAAACATCCTCAACAACTCCCATGGGGCGCCTAATCGACCTATCCGCCATCTGCAAGGTCATATTCGTACGTTTAAGCTCACCTACCCCCAAACTCTCAAAAATCCTCCTAGGAATCAAGCTCACACTCGCACCTAAATCACACAACACTTTAGGGAATAACATTCGGCCTATGGTGCAAGGGATGGAAAAACTACCCGGATCTTTCAACATATGTGGCAACTTATTCTGAAAAATAGCAGAGCACTCCTCATTTAAACAAACAATTTTCTCCATTTTATATTTATTGGACAAAATCCCTCTTAAAAATTTGACATAAGATGGCATATGAACAAGCGCTTCCACCAGTGGAATATTTATCTCTACTTTTCTTAGGATATCGAGAAATTTGTTTTGCTTATTAGAAATGGTTGTCTTTGTAGGGCCACGGGGGGTAAGGTAATTTAGATAAATCAAAGGGTTTTTTCACAGAACCCATACATGAGTTGTTTGTACCTTCCCGTGTTGTGTCTCACCGCTTCTCTGGTTCCGCACTCGGCTTCTCCACCTCTTTCCCTATCTCTTCATCTTCTTGATCCTCATCGATCACCACCCATTCTTCATCTTCTTCTCTACTCTTCTCCATCTTTTTACTCTTCTGAAACCCGGGTGCCTCGACATCACTTCCCACCACTTTTCCACTTCTAGTAAAAATAGCATTCACTTGCATGTGGTTCACTTGTCTCACCACTTTTCCTCACCGCCATCATGTCTTTTCTCATTTGCTCCAGTAAGATGTCGGTAGAGCTTTTAAGTTGCACGGGCTCCGGAGGTGGTGGTGCGGCCTGTGGGGTATATTGCGAATGAGCATTGAGGTGCATGTAAGCCCCTTGCTAAGGTAGCCTCGGATTTCCAAAAGTGTTTTGCGGTTGAGGGCATATTGATTCTATTGAGTTTGTGCAGTTTGCGGTTGAGTAATTTGCCCGGGTCCAGAATTCCTACCCCAAGATAAATTCTGATTGTCCCGCCAATTCTGAAAATTCTACACCCCATTCTGATTGGCTAAGTAGTTAACATCCATTTGTTGCCAATTTGAAGTCAGACTCGGATCTGTAGTTTGGTAGACCACGGGATTCGAGCCCAATGGATGCATATCCTTGAGGTTCATGCCGAAAGGGTTCTCAAGAGATGGATCATTTAGCATTTGGGTCGTGGTCAACTGACTAACCTGTTTAATAGGGCATTTTGTGGCCCAATGTTCACCACCACAAAAAGAACACCCTTTGAACTCTTTTTTCCAAGATAACACATCACTCATTTGCTTCTTCAGTTCAACCATTTCAGCTTGCATCTTCACAGTCTCTTCACTTGCCCTGACTTGGTCAACCGAACCGATTGGCTTCCTGGACATTCTCCTCCCAGTTTTCCATTGTCGGTTACTCTCTACAACCCTCTCAATCGTAGCCAATGCAACATCGGGCTCCACACTCATCATATCTCCACCACATGCCGCATTCAGATTTGATTGATCGGAATCTCTAAAACCCCCATAAAATAGATGCACTTGATTACACACTTCTTGCCCATGTTGTGGGCATTTTCTTAACATGGCCTTGAACCTATCCCAAGCTTCGTGCATGCTCTCCATGTCTAGTTGTTCAAAATTAGAAATGTCGGCCTTCATGTCCAAAGTTCTGGAGAGGGGACAATACTTCAACAGAAATTTCGCGGGCACTTGATCCCAAGTGTGTAAGGACTCATGTGGGAGTGACTCGTACCAAGCTCTCACAGCTTCCTTTAGTGCAAAAGGGAATAGCAACATCCTGACTGCTTCCTCAGATACCTCATTCATCTTCACTGTCCGGCAAACTTGCATGAAATGGTTCAAAAACTGATTGGGGTCCTCAGTCGACTTACCCCGAAACTGTGCACTGTCGTTCAGAAGATACCACACACGATGTTTAATTTCCAGATTGTTTGCCGGAATAGGTGGCAAACGGGTGGGTGTGTGCCCCTCACCTATGATAGGCTATGCATAGTCCCTCAAAATCCGTCCTTGGTTTTGTACCTGATTGCCTAGATTCTGTGCCCTAGGTGGTGCATAAAAATTCTGTGCATAAATAGGGGCGGCCGGTGGTGGATTCGCATTCGTTGCTGATTCTGCAGCATCATCTGCATCATCATTTGCATCATCTAATTCTGGTCAAAAGGTAATTGACCAACTAAATTCCCCTGATTATTGTTCTGATTCTGAGGGGCTTGTTGTTGTTGTCGGATTTGATTCTGCCGACCTCACTGATTTTAGACCCCATTTGGTCCTAGATTAAGTGCCCTCGGATTTTGAAGGGGCTCTCTATTTAAGTTCTATGGATCTCGATTCTCGAGAATGAGTTGTGGGTCTAACTACAACCCGTCTTGAGTCTCATTTCCATCGGTCAAATTTGTTAAGTCTCCACCTCCCGAAGTCATTGCAACTTCTTCTGATTCAAAGTTTACTTCAATAACTGATGTAGATGATTCTCCAACTGACTTCTTTTTCCTCACGCTGTTTTGGTGTCTCGCAAATGCTTCAATTTCCAAAATCAAAGGAAGTAGTGGTTCCTTGGAGCTTCGGGTCATATACTGCAATTACCAAAACAACAAGAAAACAATAAAATAAAAACGACCTAATCCTAAATATTGACATGACTTTCTGATATCGACCGATTTCCCGGAAACGGCGCCAGAAAACTTGATGGCCAAATTATAGTAAACCAACTTTAACCGGCAGAGTACCGGGTCGGTTGTACTTCAACGGCGAGCAAGGTCGTATCCCACGAGAAATCAATCAAGTATCACAATCCATTTTGTATCTAGTTCAGGCTCACAAATATTGGTGAAGGTAATTATAACTATAAAAAAATACTAACTTTAAAAGTATGATAAAAGGAATAGCTAAATTATGGTCAGGAACACTACTCTCAATACCTTTACCCAATCACTAGGGACGAGCCTTAACCTACCAACCAACGAAGAGATTCTAATGAATGTGTTGTGGGTGCAATCTCCTAAACTGGTCCCTAGGCGCTAATACCACAACCCAGTTACCTTATATTCGGTTCAACAGTCCCCTAAATGGGATTTAATTGACCTAATATGATAAAGAACTGTGAACGCTCCTCATCCACCGAGTTCACGGCTTAGCTAGAAAAGCCTTACCAAGGAACAGGCTGTGAAAAACTCGACTAGTTCGTGCATGGCAATCCTAAAATTCTAGTTCACACACTTCCTCGCAAAATACATTTATAAAGGTTGTGTACGGAATCCATAATCAAGTGATCAGTTTAATTCAAGCATTAAGATCAAATTTTAGGACACAACTATTCAGAAGATTTAATTTTAAGCTCTACTCATCCCTAGATCATCGATTAGGCATCAATTTCGTAGTTCTATCACATAATTTAGCTATAATAAAATTTAGCTACTCATGATTATGTGATTGCAAGCAACAAACATCAAGAAATCCATGGAAATCAATTAGATGAAAAAGAAATTACCAATTGTATTGAATGCAAGAAAAAACGAATCTTTAAAGCGTACCGTCGAAATCTTGGTGAGAAAATCTCCAAGAACAATCAAGATTGCAAGTTTGTAGTTTTATCAATGAAAAATAAGGAAAATCGAGTAGCTAATCAAATTGTATGCTAAAGAACTATAAAAGTCGACCAAGAGGGTTTTTGGAGGAAGAAAAACTATTCTAAATAAAGACCTAATGTGTTTTCAATCAGAAAATCGCGTTTATAATTGTTTGGGGTCGTAACCCACAGGCGCGGGCCTGAAAAAAGGAGGCATGCGCCTCTGACGCTGTGTAATGGACATGGCGACAGGTCTTCAGTAAATCGGATATATCTTCGCGTGTAGAACTCCGATTCAAGTGATTCAAGCTGCATTGGAAAGCTATTTCCACCCTATACAACTCTTATGCAGACGTCGACTCTAAAATGGCTCCAAGGTGAATCAAAATGAAGATAAAGTGAAGGTAAGGCGGGAACGCCAATGTTTTTTTAACCGTTTTAACTCTTTAAGCTTCGGGCGCCTAGCTCCCACCACTCAAACTCAAATTGTCATCGATAACACTTCTCCTCCCGGGGCCGTAGTCAATCTATATCCTGCAAAAGTAAACGAAAATACCATGCATAATTCCCGCAAGATAATATAGACCATAAAATATGCACTAATTCACTTAAAATGATGAGGTTTCCGGACTAATTGTCATCGACCTCATAGTTATTTCAATGGTGAAAATGCATAACAAATCAACAGGGGACAAAATCATATTAAAATGATAGCAAGGTTGACTCTCGTCAAGGCTGATGTACTATTAAACATGGCATTGATAGTACGAACAGGCTAGCACGTATTAGATGTCTTCTATTTTTAAGGACAAGGATAGATCTCTTCTATCGAAGTGTAGAGACACTTGGACTGTACGTGGACGTGTATTAGAGAATGCGTACGTTAAACTGGCCCACTTACACTGATAAGTGTCACACTATGTGGCAGTTGTGTAATTATCCTTAGGACCGGAGTCTTCATGGCATCACGGTGTGGATTGTAATGCTTTCACACTATTGAGGTTTCTTCTAGACATGGGGCGATCATGCGGTAGTGATTGGGTGTGATACTGAAGCATGCGGAGTATACGTGTTTGGTCGTCCGGATATCGCGTACCCTATTAGTAAGTGTGAATGTCTTACTCTCGTGAATCTTTGCAAAGTGGAAGTAAATGAGTTACTTCAAAAGATGTTTTGACACTCGACTAACGACCGTATGGATATTATTACAGCGATAGGATTGTATGTTACACGGTAACTGTTTCACATAAAAGGTAGTAGTCATTGCATTTGACTCTTCCGAAGATTGAGGGTCACGGTGTGTTGCTAGACGCTATCCCGTGATCGTTAGGCATGAAGAGAATTTTTGTAATTTGCTTTTTGTGTTTACGGCCAACATATTCGGAAACCTATCGGGTCACACACAAAAGAACATCTAGCCGGATTAAAATGCGGTTATAGCGATAACCAAATAAGGAAGGAATTTATCTCACGACTATAAAGGTTATAGTGGTAAATTAATATGGTGGTATTTATTTATTATGAATAAATTAAATACAAGATATTAATTATGTTGATTAATTAAATATGTATTTTGATACATAAAAGTCGAAAAATGAGTATATATGATATACATGTATTTTGTGAATTAATTAATCATAGTATTATATTAATTAAAGAAATCTCAATTCCCAAATTAGTGGGGAAAGGGACGCCACTTTTAAATGTATTGGATACATTTGAGTAGTACAATTTAATTAATAAGATTACCATAATATTAATATTAGATATTAATTGATTTTGAAAAATTACATTTTTTGTAATAAGATAAATATAGTCAATATAAGATATTGACAATATACTGGAAATATTTAATATAAGATATTGAATATTAATGAGATAAATCAATCAAAGAGATTTTCCTTATTTTATTAGAAAAATGTTTTCTCGCTCATCTACTTACGAGAAGCTAATCACAATCAAATTGGGAATTATAGAGGGGCACCTCATGCCTTATTTATAGGAGGCTTGACTAGCTCTTTTGTACATCACAATTCCAAGAGCTAATAGTTATTGTGAAAAATAGAGAGCTTCCTTGAGAGAGATTTATGAGAGAGAAAAAGTCGGTCTAGCAGCCGAGTTTTTCTGGTAGCAATCAATGATGGGATTCCGGCAAGGTGTTTGAGTGGATCACCGGTAGAGGCCGGACGCTTGGGCGGCTTCGTGCAGAAACTACAACCATAGACAAAGCGTAGATCCAATTGGACCAACCAAGGTATTCTTTTGTCTACTTCTTTTATGCTTGTTGCTTAAACGAAGTCGATCTTGGGTCAAGGAAAATCAAATTTTGAATTCCGCTGCGTTCCCTCGTAGATTTCCTAACATCATCATTGTCTACTCCCACTCCTCTTTTCCCTAAAGTATGCATTTGTGCTTAACTTTCTAAGCTTCACATCTGATCAATCTGTGTGCTTTTTCAGTATGTTCTTGAATTCATCCATAAAGATTTCTTCATTTTTCAGTATACATGATGATGACAAATAATGTCACCTAGATAATCCGGGCCCTAATTGAATCTAGTAATGAACACACACAAAAACCCTAATGCCTAAAGAATGAGATGGTGTCGTTTTAATGTTTGTGGCTGAGTCTAAGAATGTATCTTAGATTGCCTACGTATCCTGTTAGGTTCCAGGAATCAAGCCTTACGTAGTTCCTGGATTGTGGTATTTAAAATGACAACACATGCCCTAACCCTAATGTTTAGTCGGTTTGAATTATTGTCATATTTACCCTTAATGGGCCTTAACCCTTGCCCAAGTTATCTCTGTTAATGGGCCTGGACAGCTGGTGCGGACTCTGTCCTCCATGTCGATATTGCCGACTTGCGGTACTCGACTCGGGACTCATTGTCCTACACTGCTCGATGGTCGCGGGTCCGGGCACCGACATGAGTACCTTGGTGTTAATCCACAACGTGATGACCAACCGATAGACGACACGTGGAGGGGTGAAACCCTATATCGCATAAGCCCCCCAGACTTGAGAGAGGCGACTCCTGTTGTCCGAGGTCGAGTCTGTCACATGAATCGTCTCCGAGTTGGGTCATTATTTGGGCGGGAAAATCCCACCTGTTGTAACCCTAACTGCCTGTAGCCACGTGGCGTGATGTCACAGCACACAAACGCTTCGTATCCCGTGAATCATAACGCGTCATTACCTTGATTCTCGCGATTTCCAGGGGGTTATAACCCCCATCACTCACGTCTTTTCAGATCATTTGGGAACCTTGGCTAGCATAAAATGAGAGAGAGATATGGAAGTTGAAGCAGAGCTAATTCGCCATTTCATTCTCACAAACTCAAAACACCAAGTAAGCTTTTTCAATTGTGTTCATCTTTTTCTTTACATTTTCCATGTCCAGTAGTGCCACTGAATCTGATAGGGGTAGCGAAACACCTTCCCGAAGCCAAACTCCGGCGTCTATTCCTTCTGATCATCTTCTCCGGCAAGCTTCCGACGAACCCTCAGCCTCTTTCCCCTCTGTCCCTAATCAACCCAAAAAATTAGTCACAAGGATGGAGGGTAAAGGCCCTAAAGGTTGTCTTAGTTCTCTTTCTTCTGAGGAGATCGCCAGAATTTGTAGGAATTCAGAAATCACCAACCTTCCATTTGAAGCTCGACTCCCTTCTGGCCTTCATCAATTTGCCGATGAGCCCCTAGAAGGGTTCTGCACTGTTTACGAGGCCCAACTCTTGAGTGGATTGAGGTTTCACTAAGTCCGGCCGCCTGGCGATCTTGGAGCATTACGAGATAAGCGTTTCTCAATTAGCCCCGAACGCTGTCAGGATTCTCATGGGGTTCATCGTAGCCTGTCGAGTCACTGGAGTCTGCTTCTCGATTCCCCTCTTTCGATACTACTACCAGATTGCAGCTACACCCGACAAGCTGTGGTATACCTTTCAAAGAAGGCCAAACCGACATGAATTTGTATCTAGGGGGCCTTCATCACACGGGGATTGGAAGCCTCGTTTCTTCTTCCTTCATCATGGCTTGGAGAATCCATACGTTGGACAATGGAGGTCGAGGGCGTGAAGAAAGACAAACTAGGAAATGCTCATGTTCCTCCAGAGGCCCGCCTACTTGGTGGCTTTAGCTTCGAGGTGTGCACTCGAGACTTGAGTCTCCTTTACGATCTAGCCTACCTGGAGGAGGCTGGACCGATCCCATATGCAAACCTTCATACCCAAGACCAAGAGAACCATAGGGACTTTCCTTGTTTTTCTTTCGTATTTGTTATTTTGTCGAGTTTGATAACTTTGCCTTTTATTGCTCAAACTAACTTGTTCTCTTTGTCTCGTAGTGGTGAAATTATCTTCGATCAGCAATCCCACACACCTTCCCCATCGGTGATGGGAGTTGCTCCACCCCACGGAGGTCGGGCTACCCCTACTGCGCAAGCTGCTGAGACGAGGGTGCCTTCTACCGTTGCTCAATCTGAGATCACTCCTGCTGCCGTCTCTTCGACGGTGCCGGCCCAATCACCTAACCGACCTCTGACCTCTGGCAGATTAGTGGTCCGCTATGGTTCGCTGCGGGACGAGGACGAGGAGGCACCAGTTGATTTGACTCCTCCTGTCGAAGGAAACATCGAGGAACGAGTAGCGCCGACAAAGAAAAGGCTAACCGTTCCCGAGATGGTGAGGGAGCAGCAAAGGTAAGCGAAGAAGGCTAGAGCCACTGAGGCTTCCTCCGAGGTAGAAGTCGACGTGAACTGGGTCGCCGATGATTGCGCGACTTTAGAGGACAAGGCTCTATCCCACGCTCTTTGGAAGTCGACCCGCCTCGTAAGTCGATTGTCTTCCTTTCCTTTAAGCGTTGATTTCCCTCGAGGTATATGCCTTATCATTACCTCATTCTTTGACATCTCTTTTCTTTCTACAGAGTAACCTTCTTAGCAGAGAGGCCACCCGACGACTGGTTAAGCCGGTCTATACAGAAGAGGATTTGCGGAGGGAAAACGGCAAACTGCTTAAGGACAACATTGCAAAGGGCGCAACCATTGCCGGTTTAGAGTCTCAATTTGAGACGCTTAAACGTGAGGCAAATGTCGAGGTCACAAAACTGCAGAACGCATTGACGGCCACTACTAACGATTTGACGAAGATCCAACTCGAGCGGCAGGCCCAGGATCAGAGGTTAGCTGAGCTATCAGCAGACTTTTTGAAGGTGCAGCAATCACACAAGGCTTCTCTGACTGATACTGTGAGGGCTCAACAAGAGAGAGATGCCTTGAAGGTTGAGCTGGAAAGAGAGAGAGAGAGAGTCTAAGGGTCGAGCGGGAACAGGTCCTTGCAAAGATCGAGGCGGCCAAGGCAGAGGCGATCCTTGAGTATCGAAAGTCGAAAGACCTTGATGCTGATCTGGATGTGCTCATGCGTGCGGCCATGATGGGTGGCTTTACTATGGCGGTGACCCAGACGAAGGCTATCAGTCCGGGGTTCGATGTATCGACGCTTGAGACGCCAATGTTGTACAATCCGGACTTGGAGAAGATGTACGACCAATACAATGAGGAGTTCCAACGGGGGGAATCTCTTGCCACCAAGTATGGTTCTTCAACTTCTGCCTCTACGCTACTGAGCCGACCTCCACCATTCCTGAACCGACCCCTGAAGCCGACCCCAGATTGTCGTTTTCAATATTTTCTTTTACTGAACTTGTATTCGAGCTTGAAATTCTGTAACAATATACATTGCCATTTTATGGCTAGTCTTTTCGACCTAGCCTTGTTTTGTACTAATTTTGCTTTGAATTTGATTCTGATTTTGCAATGTTTTTATTTCCTTTCTTGTTATTTTCCATCTTTCTTGTCTCGATGTTTTCTTTTTTTTTTTTGCTTTTTGCTTGTGGAGCCTTTGGCTCTGTTCACTTCTTGCTTTATCGACATCGTGTTTCCCCCCAAGTGTATTATGAACCTCTGGTTCTTATTGCACTTGTGAGTTTAGCTGAGATCGACCCGTTTGCCTTGGCCTTTTTGCCTCATAGGCTTTCTTGGCCTCAGGTTGAGTGTTTTAGTCCGAATGTGCGAACTGTCCCTTTGCTTTGGCCTTTTTCACCCTTTGGGCTCGTTTTGGCTCTTGATTGGGACGTTTGGCCCGACTATGCGAACCGTCCTTTGTCTTGGCCTTTTTCACCTCGTAGGCTCGTTCGGATTTCGACTGGGACATTTGGCCCGACTATGCGAACCATCCTTTGTCTTGGCCTTTTTCGCCTCTTAGGCTCGTTCGGCTTTCGACTGGGACATTTGGCCCGACTATTCGAACCGTCTTTTTGCCTTTGCATTTTTCGCCTACTAGGCTTATTTTGCATTTGGCAATACTGAGATGTCCGACTTGCGGATATCCTTATTCGTTGTCGACTGTATTGCCTTTGACATCACATTAGACTTGTAATGTTATTGCGATAAATCCTAACAAACATAAAAGCATCTCGAGGAAAAACATGTTTATTAGAATACTTATGAAATGGTCACATGGACTTAATACAGGATTCAAAACAAAACACAGAAATTGATCAAAATAAGACTTAACTTAAACATAATACTTTCTCAAGTTATTGGCGTGCCATTGTCGAGGAACCGTGGTTCCATCTGCTCGCCCGAGTTGATAGGACCCTTTGGGGTGAACCTTCAGAATTTGGTACGGGCCTTCCCGATTTGGGGTCAATTTTCCGATCTTTTCTTGCCGACTCGCTTTGTTCTTTCTAAGGACCAGATCTCCAACTTTGAAGTATCTGTGCTTAACCCTCGAGTTGTAATACTGAGAGATCTTCTGCTTGTACCTTGCCATTCTGACTGAGGCTATCTCTCTTCGCTCCTCAACGTTATCCTTTTCATGTCGAAGGTCAGGAGCATTTGTTTCCACATTATAGGCCAGAACTCGAGGAGAAGGGACACCAATCTCGGCGGGTATCACCGCTTCACACCCATACACTAGAGAGAAAGGTGTTTCTCCTGTCGAGGAATTAGGAGCTGTCTTGTATGACCACAGGATGCTCGGAAGTTGTACCGCCCAATCTCGACCTTCTGCCTCTAGACTCTTTTTCAACCCAAGCTTGATCTGTCGATTTGTCTGCTCGACTTGACCGTTTGCCTGTGGGTGAGCTACCGAGGTGAAGTGCTGATTGCTATGATACTCATTGCACCATTAACCCTTCGGTCCTCGAACTGGGTACCATTATCTGAGATCAGAGCCTTTGGAATGCCGTACCTGCATAAAATATCGACCCACAAGAATTTTTTGATGGTTGCAGCTCTGATGTCGGGCAAAGCCTTGGCTTCTACCCATTTGGTGAAGTAATCCACCGCAACGACCACATATTGATTATTCCCCGGGGCTCGGGGTAGAGGTCCAACAATATCAACTCCCCATTAATCAAAAGGCCATGCTGACGAGATAACATTCATGTCTTGTCCTTGTTGATGGGAAATATTGTCATGGATTTGAAACGGTTTACACTTCTGAACAAGGTTATTCGCATCTCGTTGCATCGACGGCCAAAAATATCCTGCAAGCTTACACTTTCGAGCCAACATCCTCGCTCCAAAATGATTTCCACACACTCCTTTGTGAATTTCCTCTAGGAGACACTCACCTTCCGCCTCGAAACACACCTCAACCATGGACTAACGAAAGATTTTTGATAAAGGACATCGTCAAAGAATGCGTACCGTGCTGATTGAAGTCGGACCTTCCTTGATTGTACCTTATCCGATGGGAGAATTCCGTCCTTGAGGTAAAGAGCGATTGAGTCCATCCATGTGGCCTGATGAGTGATCGGCTGGGCCTCCGCTTCTTTGTAACTCCTGTCGGTCAATAGCTCGACTAGAACTTTCTTACTTGAGACGAAGTTCGATGCGAGCTTAGAGAGTGCATCGGCCCTTTTATTCTGACTTCGAGGGACCTGCTCGATTAAAACTGTCTTGAACTTAGGTATGAGGCCTTGCACCACTGTTAGATAGTTCCTCATTGTCTCCTCCTTAGCTTCATACTCCCCTTTGATGTGATTTACCACTAACTGGGAGTCACTGTAAACTAGCAAATTCTCGACACCTAGCTTCAAGGTGAGCTTCAGACCCGTGATCATAGCTTCATATTCAGCCTCGTTGTTTGTTGCTTTAAAATCGAATCGAAGCGCGTATAGGAACTCTTCCCCTTTTGGGCTTACTAGCAGGAGACCTGAACCTGCCCCCTCTTTACTCGACGCTCCATCGACGTGGAGGATCCAACGCTCCTCGGGACTTTGCTTCTCTTGTTGGAGTTGGATGGAAATCCCTTCAGCTAAGAAGTCTGCCAGGGCCTGGGCTTTTATCGCGGTTTGAGGAACAAATTCGATATCGTATTGTGCCATTTCTATCACCCATTTCGCTAGTCGACCAGAAGTGTCGGGCTTCGCTAAGATCTGCTTCAGTGGTTGGTCAGTGACTACCATAATAGGATGGGCTTGGAAATAGGGCCTCAGCTTTCTCGACGCATGAACAATACATAATGCTAGCTTCTCTGCTGGTGAGTACCGGATCTCGGGGCCATGTAATGCTTTACTGACAAAATAAATAGGCACCTGGCCATGTACCCCTTCTCGAACTAGAACTGGACTCACTGCTTCCTCGCATACCGCCAAGTAGACTAACAACCTCTCCCCTTCTCGAGGTGAAGTGAGGGTGGGTAATTCTGATAAGTAAGCTTTCAATTCTTCGAAGGCTGTCTGACATTCATTATCCCAGTGAAAAGGACTGGCCTTGCGAAGAATCTTGAAAAACGGTAGTGCGCGTTGCACGGATCTTGATAAGAATCTGTTGAGGGCGGCCATTCGACCAGTAAGCCTTTGCACTTCCATTGTATTTCGAGGGGTAGGCATATTCTTCAAAGTGTCGATCTTGTCCGGGTTTGATCAAATCCCGTCCTTCGAGATCATATACCCTAGAAATTTTCCCGACCTGACCCCAAAGGTGCATTTTTTTGGATTCAACCTCATCTGTGTATCCCTCAACACTTAAAATACTTCTCGGGCATCTACCAAATATTTCTCCATGGACCGACTTTTGATGAGCAAGTCGTCTACGTACACTTCCATGCATCTTCCAATCTGTTTGGTGAAGATCTTGTTGACTGCTCTCTGATATGTAGCCCCGGCATTTTTCAATCCAAATGGCATGGTTACATAGCAGAAAGTGCCAAATTCCGTGATAAAAGCTGTTTTTTCCGCGTCTCGGGGATCCATTAAATCTGATCGTATCCCTTGTACGCGTCCAGGAAACTGATAGCAAAATAACTAACTGCTAACTTTAACCAACAGAGTATCGGGTCAACAGTAGTATAGTGATAACAAGGTCGAATCCACAGGGAACAACGTTTAAGTACCAAAGTCGACGTAGAACTTGGTTTAGGTCAAGATTGCAGTGGAGAGATATTACACTAGTGCGAAAGTAAAAATTAGCTAACGGTTGTAGTTCTAGTTATTAAAAGGTATAGCCGAATTATGATCCAACGAGTTATTTTTACCCCTAAGGGAAGACTTGACTAGAGCGTGTATTAACCAACCTTCCTTTCCACAAGAATTTTAACGACATCCACGGGTGCCAACTCCTAATTCGGTGTTAAGATCCGAACAACTCTCGCTCAACACCCTATGCGAAGTTAATTAATTTTCCCTTTAGAAAACCAATTAACCTAACATGATTACGCTCTTAGAGTCGCTCGAACAACGATGACAAACCTCTCGTATTGGAAACGGTCCTAACAACTAGGCCGAATCTACGCAACGATCCCAAAACCCTTTTCCCACATCTCACCGCAAAATACATTTATAGGTTCGATATGTGTGACAAAGAACTAAATGATCGCTTTAATTCAAAGATGTTCGATTAAGTTTTAGGACGTGGATTACTCATTAAAATATTATTTTACGCGCTACACAACTCCCGTTTAATCCCCTTAGGGCGTTTTTACTCGTTTTTACATAATTCGACTATACATACGTTTAGCTATTCATTTTGGCGATAATAACGGAATGATTAACGGAAATTATATTAACAACGGAAAGTAAAAGCGAATTCATTTTTTTATAAGTACATATATGTATTTATATATATAGATATATAGTTATATAGCTAATATTATATATAATTGCATAAAAGTAAATATACTATATATATATATATATATAAGTGCGTAAATAAAATGCGTAAAAGTAAATATATATATATATATATATATATATATGTGCGTAAATAAAATGCGTAAGTAAAATGCGTAAAAGTAAATGAAAGATCGAAACAACGAACTATTGATAACTATACTATTACAACGGTATTTTAATTAATTTATACAAAACATATATATATATATATATATATATACGGCCCGAATAAGATAAAAAAGAAGAGGGAAGAAAATGGAAATAGATCTATATATATATATATATATAAATAAAATTACCCGATTACAACTATTGATTCCGAGATCGTAGTCTTCCGGATATTACAACGACTTCAGCAACACCGAACTTCCGATAATTTCCCGAGCATTACAACGATACTACTACTACTAAATTATTCCCGGCATAATGCCTTTACTAAAACTAAAAGAAAGAAACGAGGGAGTTAGATCTATATACACAGAGTATATATATAAGGTGTATATATTATATCCCCCCCTTCTCCGCTCTCTGAATGCGTCCTTATATAGCAAAGTCCAGGGGCCGGTCTAGACCGGGTAGGGGCCGGTCTAGACCGGGTGCAATGATTACATTCATCCCCCCTAATTTATATTTTTCGGATAAAAATTATATATTTTGGAATAAAACTTCTAAAATTCATATCTTGAGTTGTAGACCTCCAAAAATTGCAAACGAAATGCCAAAATTACGGTCTCGAGAAACTCTACAACTTTCATGAAGGACTCTTCTTCAGAAAATGTCTTCTTGAGTACCTCGTGTTCCTCCGAACGTTTTTCGATATTTTTACGAAATTGAATCAATTAGCCACTTGACTACCATTTGAGTTGTAAAAGTCCGATTGACTTGATTCAAAATCCATTGGAAAGCTTTCTTGAAGATATACAACTTTTATGAAGGAAACTTCTTCAGAAAATGTCGTTTTGATGAGCCATTCGTATTACGAAGATATTTCGGGATTTCTACTAATCCGAATTGATTAGTCAATTGACCATAACTTGAGTTGTAGAACTCCAATTGACGTGATTCAAAGTGCGTTGGAAAGCTTATGTGAAGATCTACAACTTTCATTAAGAAGTCATCCCCTGAAAATGCCTCTAAGCTGGGTCAAATCTCCGTCGAAACAGGTTTTGGTTTTAAGTATGTAAGATAATTTGATCCATTTGAACTCGTAAACTTGTGGCATCTTCTTCTAATCCTCTAAACACATCTTTTAGACTCAAAACATGTCGTTACGTGGAATCTTGGTCAATGTATAATCCCGCAAAGAACCACCAAAATACCAAACGTAAATCCGACACGACACTCCGGTTACTAAACCGGTACAAAAACTAGTAAAAACACGATAGAAATACGATATTTTATATAATAACTACTACTAACATATTTAGATGAAACATAGGAATTAATGACTCGAACTGATATAAAAATACTCAAAATGATATCAGAAACGGGTTGAAAAGTTATAAAAATAACGATGAATTTTTCCGTCATCAGAAACCAAACACTTCAAAATCGATGGTGGAGTCCACTAACCTGTCGATTTTCGGCAACGGATACGAGTCCTTTGGACATGCTTTGTTCAAGTCGGTGAAGTCCACGCACATACGCCAACTGCCATCGGGTTTCTTGACCAATACTGGGTTGGCTAGCCACTCTGGATAGAATACTTCTCTTACTATCAGGGCCGTTAGTAGCTTACCGACTTCCAATTCTATGGCTTCAAGTCGATCGGATGCAAAGTTTCTCTTCTTTTGCCTTATTGGCTTCTTAGCCTGATCTATCTCGAGTTTATGAACCGTGATGTCTGTAGATAACCCTGGCATGTCGGTAGCCTTCCAGGCAAAGACATCTCTGAACTCGATCAACAACTCGATTAACGACTGTTTTTCTTTGTCTGGGATCCAAATCCCGACCTGTACACACTGATGGTCTTCTCCTTCCCAGAGGCGAACATTCTCGACTGCATCGATGGAGACCCAACTCTTTTCCTCTTCTTCCTCTGGAATAAGTTCCTCGACCAAAATTTGTTGTACTGCCATTTTCCCATTCATGACGATGGAGTTACAACTCCGCGCGGCTTCAACATCTCCCTTTACCTCGTGGGAACCGTTCCTGGTAGGAAACTTCATGCTGTTGTGGAATGTAGAGATGATAGCACGAAGGTCGAAGAGCGCTGGTCATCCCAAAATGACATTATAAGCAGAGGGAGCTTTGACTACTACGTAGCTCAACTCGAGAGTCCTTCCTTTCTCGCCATCCCGACCGTTGTGAGTAGTTTATCGATCCCATAGGATGGACTGGTTGCCCTGTGAACCCAAACAAAGGGGATGCTATAGGAGCTAGGTCTTTATCGTTTAGTTTCATCGCCTGAAAAGCCGAGTAATACAAGATGTTTACTGCGCTACCGTTATCGATGCGAACTCTCGATACACGGGCTCGACTAATCACCGCTTTAATAACAAACCCTTCACTATGACTCCGAGACTTAGGGATATCATCGTGGGGTCCGTACCCGACTTCCGTTGTGAATCTCGCTGTTACGTTCCCTCGACATTCCCGACTCTCTTTGTCAAACCCAAAGATCGTATTAACATAGCTGTTCCGTCGATTATCATCGTACCTATCTCGACCATAATTATCTCCGTTATTTTTATCACGATCTGAAGATCGATTCCGCTGAGGTGATCGATCTCTCCGTCTTTGAGCATCTCGGCCTCGACCCCTATCTTGATCGGGGTTCTTCCTTTTATAACTCTCTACGCCCTCTAGGCTCGTCGCACCGAGACCTGTCGACTACTTCGACTAGCTTCCCTTCTTGGATGCAAGTGTTGATGTCTCTTTTCAGGTCGTGACATTCCTCTGTTGTGTGACCTATGTCTTCATGAAACTTGCAATACTTGCTTGAATTCCTCTTCTCTCGAGGTTTCTTCAATGGTGGCGGTCTTCTCGCTATGTTTTTCGAGAGCATGATCGATAGCACTTCGGTTCGAGACCGATTAAGCGGAATGAAATATTTGTCGCATGTGGGTCCCTTCTTTCCCCCGTGTTCTGAGGCGGGCGTCTCTATACGATCCCAGACTGAAGGTTTACTCTCGACATCCTGCCTCTTGGATTGATTCTTGTTCGGACCTCGATTGTCCTTCTTCGAATCCATCCAGTCAGATTGGGTGTGCCTGCGCACTGCCTCTTTCCCTTGACAGAATCGGTGCACCACATTAACACACTCGTCCATGGTGTGAGGAACATCTCTGCTCAACTTCTTGTAAAACTTCGTATTACGCAGTCCCCCCACGAACGATGTGATCAGAAGTCGATCATCCACATCCTTGACCTGCATGGCCTCGAGATTAAATCTCTTTAGATAATCCAGTACTGTTTCGTCCTTTTGCTGCCTATGAGTTCATGAGGTGCATGGCGCTTAAGTGAAACTTTTTGTTGACGATGAACGCATCCCGGAACTTGCGGGCTAGCATGGAAAAACTGGAAATCGACCCAGGTCGTAGGTTGGTAAACCGTTCCCTGGCTCGATCTACGACCAGCGTCTCAAACGCTCAACATCGCATCGCATCAGGTGCGCCATCCAACCTCATCTGAGATAGATACCTATGTAGATGGTCTTCCGGATCGGTAGTACCATCGTAAGGCTCTATCTTTGGTATCTTAAACCCCTTGGTTTAGGGAAACTCTCGATCTCCTTCACGAAAGGGGACTCCAACCATAGCGAGACCTGATTTTTCCCCAAAATGACGTCCAGCTCTTCCCTGACGCTGTCCTCATCCATCTTCTAGTGCTTCTGTTGGATCTCGTCTCTTTCTCTCCACGGAGCTAGAGGACGCATTGATTTCGTCCCTGGGAGTTTGCTTAGGCTTTTCTACAGCGTCTTTTAGACCGCCGTCCGCCGCGGCATCTTTCTGACCGCCGGCTGCTTGTTTTTGCGCCATAACCGCCTCTGATATAATCCTGGACATTAATTCAAGATCTACCCCTGCCAACTGATCCACAAGCGCTCGGTGTTCCGGAACAAGGCCTTCTTTTCTCCCCGAAGATCTTCACGGACAGGATCCAAGGTTGGATCTTTCCATCCTTGCACCTCTGGGTCTTCCTGCTCGTTAATCTGCGAGCCTTGATCGGCGGCTCTAGATGCAGTTTTCCTGCCGTTCTTTTCATTGGGAGGCATCGTGATCTTGGTGTATTCAATAGTAGAAGACCCTCATTCTAGCGCCAATGACGATGACAAATAATGTCACCTAGATAATCCGGGCCCTAATTGAATCTAGTGATGAACACACACAAAAACCCTAATGCCTAAAGAATGAGATGGTGTCATTTTAGTGTTTGCGGCTGAGTCTAAGAATGTATCTTAGATTGCCTACGTATCCTGTTAGGTTCCGGAATCAAGCCTTACGTAGTTCCTGGATTGTGGTATTTATAATGACAACACATGCCCTAACCCTAATGTTAAGTCGGTTTGAGTTATTGTCATATTTACCCTTAATGGGCCTTAACCCTTGCCCAAGTTATCACTGTTAATGGGCCTAGACAGCTGGTGCGGACTCTGTCCTCCATGTCGATATTGCCGACCTGCGGTACTCGACTCTGGGACTCATTGTCCTACACTACTCGATGGTCGCAAGTCCGGGCACCGACATGAGTACCTTGGTGTTAATCCACAACGTGATGACCAACCGATAGACGATACGTGGAGGGGTGAAACCCTGTATCGTCAATACATTTGTACTTCTTCTTTCAACTCCACTTCCCCTACTGCCATTTGGCCCATTTCTCCGCCATTCTCTCCTCCGCCGTCACTCCGCCATTTAGCAATTCAACAGCCCCATCATGCCAGCTTCTCTCCAATTATAAAAACCAAAAAAATCCCCCACAAATACTAGGCATTGAATTTTCATATCCGACAAAAAAAAAAAAAAAAAAATCATTCAACACCATAATCCCCATCAACATCACACTACAATATCCATCCATATCAACAAAACTAAACCCAGCAAAATAAAATGTAAAATGACATATATATATATATATATATATATATATATATATATATATATATATATATATATATATATATATATATATATATATATATGTAAAAACTAAAACTAAATGTAACATCCCGAATTTTCGAAAAAAGGCAAAAGGGTCTTTTATCAAAAATTCGGATTTTGTTTTATTTAATTAAAGGATCTAAAGTATGTATTTATATATATTCAAAATATATAATTAAAAAGGGGGGTTATTTGGTATTAAAAAGAATGTTTTTTAATTCTTTTGGGTATTAATGGGAAATAAGGGGAGTTATTTTTGGGGAAAAAAACTTCTACTATTTTTAGTGGAATAATGGGGAGTTGCCAAAAGGATAATCAGAATTTTTTACGTTCTGGCTTTTACGTTGAAAGCAAAAGAAAGACAGAAAGAGAGAAATGAAACTTCTTCCAATTCCTCTCAAGTTCTTGGTTAGTTTTCAGAATCGTTTGTAGTTTTGGAATCAGCGGGACAAGAGGAACGTTTTGGTACAAGAAAGTTAGAGTTTTGAGAAAGGTTAGTTTTGCCCTAGTTTGAGTTCTTCAAGATTTGTTGTTCTAAACCTCCTTATTCTTAGTCTCGGTTGTCTAGATGTTTTGATCACCATTGTTTCTTGTTCAAATTGGTTGATCAACTAGGTTCCGTTGAAGTCTTGGATAAGTGCTGTAGTCTCCTTTAAAGGTTTTGCTTTGGTTTTCTTGCTAATAAGGTAAGAGGCTCTTCCTAATGTTTAATTAATGTTTTATAGTGTTAAGGTTGTGTTTTGGGTATGATTTGTGTTTAGAAATCATACTAGTTGTTGTTGTTGTTGTAATACAAGGTGTTATAGCATGTTTAGGACATGTTTTGATGCTATTTGGATGTATATTTGATGTTAAACGTGGTTGGTTTTGATTGGAGGTCAATAAAGTGCAGAAAACTGCATGTAGTGCAGTTTTGGTCCAGTTTTGGCGCCCACCAAAGCTTTTGGAGCCCCCTAACCTGTTTCAGAGAGTTCCGTGAACTCTCTAATGCAATTTTGGCACGTTCCAAAGGCTTTGGCGCCCTCAAACCTGAACAGAGAGTTTAGTGAAGTCTCTGAAGCAGTTTTGGCGTGCCCCAAAGGTGTTGGCGCCCCTCAACACTGTTTAAACGTTGTTTAGAGTGGTTTAAGCTATGAGATGAATTCTAAATATTATCTCTTGATCTAATAACATTAAATGAACATGAACAAGCCTTGATTAAGCTTCTGATGCGTTTAGGTCCGGCATCGAATGTACTCTTCAAGGGAGTTGAAGTTCGGGACCGTCGGAAGAGTATGATTGGCTTGTGATATTAAGAGTATTCATCAATGTTTGTGTATGTGCTAGGCCTTGTCCGTGTCTAGTGGTCTAGAAAAGAGAGTAGTAGAAGTGAGGGAGCTTACTTGAAAATACTTAGGTGGCTAGTTAACAATTAATAATAAACGTACGTGTGTAGTTAAAAGACTAAACATCGTAACACTCTTGGTAAGGCACTTAGCTATATCGTGATGTGTGGGCGGTCAGATAAAATGAATAACTCTGCTGGCCTATAAATGGCTAAATGCTAGGGGGACTTCGCCGAACGTGTACACTCTCGGGTCTTAACTCATGGCTATCGATGTGATCCACTGATAGGTTGTAAACGATACCTCATGGTGGGTAGCACCATGCGTTGTGCCCTTGAGTGCCAATGTAACAAAGATAAGTTAAGCTAGAAACAGTTAGTCATGACATGTTGATGAGCATGAAGTGAACCCTAGAGTTGTGTCGGTCACACAAAGATAACTAAATAATAACATTATGAACCTTTCGTTATAAGACTTAATTATACATTAGCTTCTTCCTCTTGCTAAGTACATTGTACTTACCTCAATTGCATATGTTGTTTTGTGTGATTTTGGGGTGAGAAGACGAAAATGTTAGCCTTGAGATCGTGAGGAGTTCAATGATGATTCAATGACGTTAATGCCATGATGACGCTTTCTTTTTACTTTGTATTATATGTTGTACTAGATTAAATTGTATCTTTTGTTTTAAAGAACCTATTGTACTTTTATTTCAAGTTGTAGGATAAGTGTTGTAACTTTCTTTTAGACATTGTACGTTGTAACCTTTGGACCTTTTGTTGTTGTAAGTTAAACAATTCAGCCATAGTCGGTTTGTATTCCTTTCTTAGCAGCATTTACGTTGTTTTTGCCGAGTCTTTTTAGCTTCCGTTTGCTAAACTCGATACGATGTAATAGACGCTTAAGTATAATATTGAATTTATTTAATATTATACGTGCCGAGCGTTTCGTTTCCGGATAAGGACTCGGTATCTGGGAGCGGGGCGTTACAGTTGGTATCAGAGCGAAGCGTTCCTTGCTTTTCTAGGCTTCCCTTTCTTAAGATAAGATCTCTTTAGACCACTTAGAACCGTTCTGATCCTTCCTTGATCTTTCAGGATGGCAGAAACCCGTAGAAGTTTCCTTGCTAACCTAAGCTTCTGTTCTTAAGATAAGGTGTCTTAGATCTTTTATAACCTTTCTGATCTCTCTTGTTCTTGGTGGTAAATTTCGTAAGGCTAAGATCCTTAAACCGTGGTTAGGTTTCACTCGGGCCAAGTGAAGAGGCTTCGTAGGCGAAGGTTAGGTTGAGTTCTAAGCTCACATCTTTTATGTGATGCCCTCAAGTTTGTTCCTTCTCGGATCCATAATAGAATCTCTATATTCTTTTGGAGCTTTCAGACTTTTCTCTCATTGCTCTTTCTGTTGGAGGATTTAATGTTTTCTTATTGCGACATTTCGATTTAATCATTTCTTTTATTTTATAATTTGGTGTTATGCAAAACGAGTAAACGATTTTGTTCACGTTTCTATATGTCTTGTAATATCATTTCTGATGTTCCAAAAATTTTGTAAATTTTCAGCCACTTAGAAAGTTGTCTTATCTATAATTTATCTCTTTACATCAACTCAGTTTTCAAAGTGGATTGTTCATAAATTTCTTGACAAGGAGGAGCACTCTGTTCAAAATATTCTGCAGCGGTACTCTTACTTATGAATCTATTTTGAATAAGCTAAACACCTCCAAATGACTTGGATTTTTGATATGTTGTAGAAAACTTTTTGTTCTGCAATTTTTGTTTTGGATTCAAGTGCCAATTCTTTCTGGTTTGAGTACGATCTGCAACACAATGAAGATTATAATTTTCTGAAATTTTGATAGATTGCAGCAGTCGACAAAAATAATTATTTTAACCAACCTATGCTTTTCCAAAAATTTTGATTTTTGAGCAGCATGTGTAAAACTTATATACCTACAACTTTTCTTTATGTATCATGTTCAAAATCAGTTTGGTTTATTTTGTACGAGTCAATCATTTCATGGTTGATGCATGTACCTAAACTTTTAAAGCTATTTAAGTACTTGTTCTTGAAAGGCTAGTCAACATTCTTTCACCTTGGAAGTTTAGGTGTGGAGTTATAGGTGTTGGGA
Organism: Gentiana straminea; assembly: GCA_036785695.1. Taxonomy (NCBI): domain Eukaryota; kingdom Viridiplantae; phylum Streptophyta; class Magnoliopsida; order Gentianales; family Gentianaceae; genus Gentiana; species Gentiana straminea. Next base: position 17,293,104 of record JAVUPR010000114.1, on the reverse strand, counting down.
AGACTTTGAAGCATAAGACTTTTAACTTAGTTTTTATCCAAAATAAGAAGTTTAGTAGGTAGGTAATAAGTGGTGTAGATTTAATACCTTTCTGTGACGAGAAACAATTACATGTTGACTTTCCAATCCTACGTTTTCTTTGACGAGGTGCTCTTTTATAATCATTTGGTTTCATACTTGGTTACCCCTAATATCAAATGTTTCCCCATCCATACTATTTGTAACCCATGTTCTAGCTAAATCACCAATTTTGAAACTTTTGAAACTCGGAAAAAGTTCTCTTATTGCGAAGTTTTGTTTTTCAAGTGCGTATATTCTTTGATGTGTCTTATTATTATTTCATTTTTATGAAGATGTTTTTATCGTGTCAAATGCTGGATTTAAGGAAATAAGTTTCTCACCCTCCGTACTTTTGAACTGACAACTGCATAAGTCTTCCAACGGTGTCATGTTTAGCTATTTCGGGGCAACGTACTTTGCATCCTAGTGACTACCTTCAATGCATCCCCTACAAGATGTTTTAGTCCAGAAAACTTTTTGTTTAAAGACTCAACTCTTTTGTTAGAATTTCATACCATTTCGATAACCGGTTGAAATATCAAACTTTCTCAAAACACCTATTTTAATTACATATCTTTTTGCCTTCTGGTAAGAATAGGTGAACAACCATTTCTTATCCAAATATCATTTAATAGTTCAATATATATATATATATATATATATATATATATATATATATATATACATATACTCAAAAGTCCCGTCGATAATTACTTTCAAACTATAATTACTTTCAAACTACGCATTCTCGCTTCATTACAAAAAAAAAATTTACTAACCGAGCAGTCAAACCTCTTTTTACGTCTCAGCCAGGCCTTTTAAAGTTATGCTTGACAAAGAATCAGCCTGCAACTTGTTTTGTTAAGATTATCCCTTAGCAAAATTTTGCTACAAGAGTTAGGTTGTTTTATCTTGTTTTAAATCTTCCTTCTTCAAATTAGATGAAATGGCTTTATGTTTCTTTTTTTAAAAAAAAAAAACAAAAAAACAAAAAAAACAAAGGGTTGTCCTCGTTCCTTTGAACATTTGTACCTTCGATGCAAATCTTTTGACAATTTCACAATAGTCCTGGATTGAAAAGCTTGCGTTAGTCATTGAACGACACAAAAATATGCATTATTTGAAAGTCTTGTGTCTTCTTTACTCAGTCGCCACTTATGATTTCTTCACGTAACACTTCTCCAATTTACTTGAATTTTTTATCATTGAAATTTTGGAGAAGATATTCCCCGTTAAAAAAAAAAAAGGAGTAATAGTTTATGTTGAATAAGATTTGAAACTTCTTCCCCGTTCAGACCTATCCTATTGAATCATTTAATAGCGAAGTAAGAAAATTTATTCTTCTGCATTCAATCATACCAATTACTTCAAGGGAAAGGAAAATGTTTTCAATATGGGTTATCTAGAATGATCTTTTGGTTGCAACAAATGTCCTAGCCATAGAACTTTTTTTTTATTGATTTATCACAAGTAACCTCATCTTGGTAAATCTTCTATGTCATCCATTTTATGTTACCTAAACAAATTTTGTACTCCATGCATGTTAACGTAGTTCAAATCATCTTTCATTTTTTTTTCTATGTGTTACATGTCTCACGATTTTCTATTGTTATCTTATTTAGCAGTTTCAGTCCTCAAGAAACTTTTATAACCATTCTTACCATTCTTCGAAATCCCGGTGAGGGTACGTTTAAAGATTTGTTTCTTGTATGTGTTTTGCTTAAAGATAAATTCTTTTACAACTCCAGTCTTCGGTTGGACTACAAATTATGGTTGCTGATAAACTCACTGTCAAAAGTTGTTTCTTGTCTATAGGAAAGCCTTATAAGTTTGGTAGAAGATGTTTATATGGTTTCTTTCTTTGAAGACTAGTAAAAGATTGAAGTATGTCTATGGTTTGGGTGTGCTATAGATGGATTAATGCTGGATTGATAACAAGACGGAGTTGAGACCCTTATGTAAATAGCTAATTTCTTGAAGGTAGGTGGATGTATAGGTTAAAGTAACCTTTGTATAAGTATGGAAACTGTTGTAAGGGTGACAAATGGACGAAGAACCTAGAAGAATACTACTTGTTAATTAGTGGATTGACATATGACTTTTGGGACAAAGTGTTATACGAGAAGCTTAAGAAGTTAGGTTAGTATAGTTGAGTATAAGTAGATGAAAGGTGTGAATAAGCTAGAGTAGTGCTGGGGTCTGAAGTACTAGATTAGTTGTGATGGACGCATTGAAGTCTTGATGATGAAAATACTAAGGTCCAATCAGTTGGAAATAATGTGTTGTTTTTGAAAGTGAACTAGAAGGTAGGCAAGTTGGTACCTAAGATGAAGGTGGAGTTGGTTCTGGCAAGTTTCGAGGGCGAAACTTCTTTAAGGGGGGAAGAATGTAACATCCCGACTTTTCAGAAAAGGGCAAAATGGTCTTTTAACAAAAAATCATATTTTGTTTTATTTAATTAAAGGATTTAAAGTATGTATTTATATATATATTTAAAATATATAATTAAAAAGGGGTTAATTGGTATTAAAAAGGATTTTTTTTTCAAATTCTTTTGAGTATTAATGGGAAATAAGAGGAGTTATTTTTGGGGAAAATAACATCTACTATTTTTAGTGGAATAATGGGAGTTGCCAAAAGTATAATCAGAAATTTTTACGTTCTGGCTTTTACGTTGAAAGCAAAAGAAAGACATAAAGAGAGAAATGAGACTTCTTCCAATTCCTCTCAAGTTCTTGGTCAGTTTTCAAAATCGTTTGTAGTTTTGGAATCAGGGGGACAAGAGGAACGTTTTGGTACAAGAAAGTTAGAGTTTTGAGAAAGGTTAGTTTTGCCCTTGTTTGAGTTCTTCAAGCTTTGTTGTTCTAAACCTTCTTATTCTTAGTCTCGGTTGTCTAGAAGTTTTGATCACCATTGTTTCTTGTTCAAATCGGTTGATCAACTAGGTTCCATTGAAGTCTTGGATAAGTGCTGAGTCTCATTTAAAGGTTTTGCATTGGTTTGCTTGCTAATAAGGTAAGAGGCTCTTCCTAATGTTTAATTAAAGTTTTATGGTGTTAAGGTTGTGTTTTGGGTATGATTTGTGTTTAGAAATCATGCTAGTTGTTGTTGTTGTAATACAAGGTGTTATAGCATATTTAGGACAAGTTTTGATGCTATTTGGATGTATATTTATTGTTAAACTTGGTTGGTTTTGATCGGAGGTTGATGAAGTGCAGAAAACTGCATGTAGTGCAGTTTTGGTCCAGTTTTGGCGCCCACCAAAGCTTTTGGCGCCCCCCTGACATGTTTTAGAGAGTTCTGTGAACTCTCTGATGCAATTTTGGCACGCCCCAAAGGCTTTGGCGCCCCCAAAACCATAACAAAGAGTTTAGTGATGTCTCTGAAGCAGTTTTGGCGCGCCCCAAAGGTGTTGGCGCCCCCCAACACTGTTTAAACGTTGTTTTGAGTGCTTTAAGCTACGAGAGGAGTTCTAAATATTATATCTTGATCAAATAACATTAAATGAACATGAACAAGCCTTGATTAAGCTTCTGATGCGTTTAGTTCCGGCACCGAATGTACTTCTTCAAGGGAGTTGAAGTTCAGGACCGTCGGAAGAGTATGATTGGCTTGTGCTTTGATGAATTAGTATTCATCAATGTCTAAGTATATGCTAGGCCTTGTCCGTGTCTAGGGTCTAGGAAAGAGAGTAGTAGAAGTGAGGGAGCTTATTTGAAAATACTTAGGTGGCTAGTTAACAATTAATAATAAACGTACGTGTGTAGTTAAAAGACTAAACATCATAACACTCTTGGTTAGGCACTTAGCTATATCGCGATGTGTGGGCGGTCAGATAAAGTGAATAACTCTGTTGGCCTATAAACGGCTAAATGGTAGGGGGACTTCGCCGAACGTGTACACTATCGGGTCTTAACCCGTGGCTATCGGTGTGATCCACTGATAGGTTTCAAACGATACCTCGTGGTGGGTAGCACCATGCGTTGTGCCCTTGAGTGCCGATGTAACAAAGATAAGTTAAGCTAGAAACAGTTAGTCATGACATGTTGATGAGCATGAAGTGAACCCTAGAGTTGTGTCGGTCACACAAAGATAACTTAATAATAACATTATGAACCTTTCGTTATGAGACTTAATTATACATTAGCTTCTTCCTCTTGCTAAGTACTCTGTACGTACCTCAGTTGAATATGTTGTTTTGTGTGCTTTTGGGGTGAGAAGACGAACATGTTAGCCTTGAGCTCGTGAGGAGTTCAATGATGATTCAATGACGTCGATGCCATGATGATGCTTTCTTTTTTACTTTGTATTATATGTTGTACTAGATTATATTGTATCTTTTGTTTTAAAGAACCTGTTGTACTTTTATTTCAAGTTGTAAGATAAGTGTTGTAACTTTCTTTTAGACATCATACGTTGTAACATTTGGACATTTTGTTGTTGTAAGTTAAACAATTCAGCCATAGTCGGTTTGTATTCCTTTCTTAGCAGCATTTACGTTGTTTTTGTCGAGTCTTTTTAGCTTCCGTTTGCTAAACTCGATACGAGAGGCTTACGTATAATATTGAATTTATTTAATATTATACGTGTTGAGCGTTTTGTTTCCGGATAAGGACTCGGTATCTGGAAGCGGGACGTTACACTAAAACTAATAAAAAAAAGGGTCAGAGTGCATAAGGACATGTTTTAATCTAAAATGGTTGAGAATGACAGTTACTACTACATGTGTTACTATATTTTTGTACATGCGTTACTAGTTACTACATGTTTGTACTTCACAACCATTTTAGATTAAAACATGTCCTTCACAACCTTTAACCTAAAAAAAAAAATTACTTTCAATCCCTAATTAGCAACCCACAAGTTACGATAATCAACGATCCAGTTAGATTTGAGCAATTTATTGCTCTTTGAATTTTATTTTTTTACCATTCATGGCCGGAGGAATTTGAAGGTGAAAGACTGGAAATACATGAGGCACGGGAGAAAATTAAGAGAAGTGAGTGGGTTAAATGTTTTGTTAAAATATTCAGATTTTTTCTTTGATGCAGATCAGCAGATGTATAAAGTGTTCAGAAGTTTGCGGTGTGAAAATAATATTTGATAGAGGTAACAGCGAAGCCGAATTAAAAGTGGGAAGGAGAAGTGTTGAGGGGTTTGCAAGGGGTAGGTAATTGAGGAAGGCATTTTTTTTTACTGGTTTTGTTTCATAAAGAAGATGAAGAGAAGGGTACCCTTGTCATTTTCAATTTTAACCTACATAATCGCCCTGGCATTAAGGTAAGTGCCCTGGCAATACCAGGTGCCTAATTTTAGTACTCTTGCTGGTTGTTGCATCTTTGGTGTTCTGAATATTTTAAAGATAGATCGACATAGGAAAGAAAATTAAATGGATATTAGCGAAAAAAAAAAAAAAAAAAGAGATGAAAGAAACACCCTTTAACGAAGAACAGAGCACTAGGCTTTTAGAAAAAGACATGTAGCTCTTGTTTGTTGTGGTTAATATATTATTTCATTTATATAATTCTCTTACTTTATTTTAATTATAAATAAAAAAATATTAAATCTCTCACCAATTATTTTATTATTATTTTTTTATTATTTTATTCATTATACTACTTTATTTTAATTTCTCCACCAATTATTTCTTTATCAACCCAAATTTCACACATTTTAACTTTCTAAATATTATTTCAATTATTTTTATTATATTTTATTATCCACAACTATATAAAACAACCGGAAAAAAAAACTCAAACTCAAAACAAACGGAGCCGTAAATTCACTCTATTAATTTATACAGTTTTTCTGTGGAGCTGAGCCGTAAATTCGTAGCTTCTAAAGATATCGGATTACAACAGTATTTAATTTTGAGCAAAGAGTCGTAGCGAGTAATTAATATTCAAAGGGAGAATTCTAATATATGTTCTCAAATAAAACTCAAATGGACATATGCTATGTAGAAATGTGTTAATAGAGGATCTGCATGATTTAGGTGCAGAAGTAATTTACATAGTGGAATGCAAGTATACCTGAAAATTTGTATCCTTCTCATAAGAACAGCTCAAATGCAACATCGTCAATAAGTATAATTATTGATTAATATCTAATACACTATAAGAAAAACAGGGTTTGGTGGCACTCAAAAATGCCTATAAAGGTGATTTATGGGCGTTTTGTTGTTCTGTGGCGTTTTTGGGGCGTTTTTGTCGATGTCACTATAAGTAAAACGCCCCAATAGATACCGAGTCAAAACACTCAAAAACGCATCAACAAGTCCCGAGTTGCTACAGTACAAAGCGCCCCAACAGGTACCGAGTCGCTACAGTACAAAGCGCCCCAACAGGCATTATGCTCCTCCAATTTTCCATCCAGACCAGCCGTATTAAATCAGTCTAACATCTTGCCAGGTTCTAATTGTATACCTAGGTTCTAATTGTATACCTCAAATGACCTTCCATAACTAACAAAACCAAATAAATTGATAAATTATCGAGTCGCTACACTGAAAAGCGCCCCAATAGGTACCGAGTCGCTACACTGAAAAGCGCCCCAACAGGTACCGAGTCGCTACGTACTGACAAAGCGCCCCAACAGGTACCGAGTCGCTACGGCACAAAGCGCCCCAATTGGCATTATGCTCCTCCAATTTTCCATCCAGACCAGCCGTATTAAATCAGTCTAGCATCCTGGGAGGTTCTAATTGTATACCTCAAATGACCTTCCATAACTAACCAGAACCAAATAAATTGATAAATTATCAAATGGACACTAGAAAGCCAAAAAACCGAAGAAAAAAATGAAACAGTCTGATACTTCTTTAAAGGGTGCTAAGTGCCATATACATTTCATGTGTAAATTACTAATAAGTTTTAAATATAGCCCAACTAAACAAAGTACTAAGCTGCAGAATAATAAAACCTCTTCTTAGAAGAACACATTTTTCTTCTTCAAGAAATAAGTGAAGCATTAAACACACATATAGTGTCTCTTGTAGCTGACCTGTATACACAAGTAAGATTCAAATGAATAACCTCCTGCCATTGTGCAGTCTTCATTCGCATCAATAAACCATCACGAGTAATTCCTGAAACCATAAAATGTTTAATGATTAATCACACAAAAAATGATTTCATGTGCTATTTTACTAAGTAGTTTTTTTAGTTTTCCATGCAGTAATTAAAGATTACCTGCATTGTTACCAAGATATCCAGAGTTCCCCATGCATCAATTGCCTGTAGACTTACCATCATTCAAAATCAGCGCAACCAAATAGAAGCATATGAATCGTCAACTTATAGGAATTACCGTTTTAATCATTGCATCTACATCTGCTTCTTTCGAGACATCTCTCCACCAAATGTCAAAGCCAAGCCGGCCCACCAAATCCCTCAATCTGAAAGTATAAAAAACATAAATTAGCATTTCAACTATGAGAACACCTCTGTTTACAGCGTCTTAAATCACCTGGAAGGTTAGCAAAATTCAAAATGAGAATATAAACACATTAGACTTATCATTTTATCATTTTATTAATAACCAGCAAGACATAATGCAAATGGATCAAATCATTAACCTAGTTAGCAGATGCATAACGTAAACAGAACACACTAAACTTCAGGAATCTATTCAAGCAGGTGCAAGGACTGGACATACATACCTTAGCCTAAAACATAAAAGCAAGGCTAGGCAGATCAAAACAAAATGATCACACAAACCGAACTGTCAAATTAATCAGGTTCACATATATTTCCCTATCTTATAAGAGTCTTATTGCACCTACAATGCGTTAAAATGAAATGTATAGATGAGAAACATCTGGCTTATTAAACAACTATTTGAAAAAAAAAAAAAAAAAAAAAAACATCAAAGTATATCAGTGTTGATGATCGAAATTAAATTACATGACTTAAAATACAAAAACATGATGTCTATACTCCAATATAGAAATGACGATATGAAGTTCTTCATGTCCTATCATATGTACTCAAAATTAAGTTGCCACAACCAAGTTAAATGTAATCATCTGCATACTTTAAACAACCTGAACATATATGAAATCAGGACGAGGCCTAACTTGGTTGATGGCATGCAGATGCAGCGAAAGGCAGCCACCTTTCTTTTCCTGTGAGATCAATCAAAATGCCACCCCATTGGAGGGTTTATTGGATGCTGGAACATCACTGTTAAGAGTGTCATCACCAAAAACTCCACCAAAAGATTATACTTAAGAACCTTAAATGTACTTTTTGCTGTTCCTCTGTATATTCATCATTGCCAAGCGAAGTTACATACGGAAGGTCTACAGGAAAGCGTTGTAATAGATATTTTAAAACCTCGTTTTGGCCCCCGGAGATTACTGCTAAGTATGCTAATGAGGCATTGTTAGACTTTGTGCAGGCACATTATGAGGAGAGGGTAGAAACTAACTTCTCAGGGATGATGGTACGATTTTGGAGGCTTGGGCGTCGCCGAGATCGATGGCTTGTTCTGCCTTTGAGGCGGAGGCTCAAGCTTTGCGCTGGTGCCTTAGTAGGTGTTGTGCTTTAGGCATTAAGAATTTAGCCTGTTTTACTGATAATTTGTCTCTAGCTAATTGTAGCGAGCTTGGCCAGCCTCTCCCTTTTGATTCTGCAGTCGTTTTAGATGATATTAGGTCGCTTATTTCATGTTTTGAATCTTGCCATGTTACGTACTCTGAAAGAGAAAACAACGAGCTAGCACATAAGCTCACTGCTTTCTCTTTCAGCTCTGATGTTGGAGTCTTTTGGCATGGCTGTACCCCGGTGTGGGCTTGTGCTACCTGATTTATTTTATTAATGAAAGCTTTCGTCGTTTGGGTAAAAAAAAAGTCCGATCTTCGTTTTATTTATTTATTTTTTTATATGTTTTTCAAGTAAAGTTGTGATTTATTTTAAATAAGTATGATACATACTGATTTATTTCTTTCTATTTAAGACATTTGAAAATGTCTCCATTGGCATAAAATTAATACATATGAAAGTGTCTCCACATGGTTATATAGAAGACGCTTTAAGGTGTCTCCACAACTATAACAAAATTAAGACATGTTAAAGTGCCTCCATAGAGTCTCACACAATTGCACCCTACTTGCTATTGATACATTTTTTGTATTAGTGACTCTATATCCTTTTTTTAATGGCATTTTTTGAAAAATGTCTTTATACGTGTGTCTCTATAGGTGTTTTTTTTTTGTTGTAGTGTAATTATATCGCTTAATAAAGTATAACGAGAATCTTCACAATTTATATTGATTAATAATTTAGTTAATTAACACTGCACTAAAACATGTAGATGTAAAAAAGATTATATACAAAGAACATAGAAGATATCACGGATGAGACTCATTGGACACTACCTTTGTGTCCAGATTGCATTTATTGCTCTGCAATGAAATTTCAAATGGAATAAATGCGAGATGCCCTTCAATAGCCTCTTCTATTCCCACGTGCAGTGGGGAGTGTGGATGGTACTATGGGATTGAAAAAAAATACCGTTGCTAAATAAGAAAAGTTCTTATGTCAAGGAAATTCTAACATGAATGACTCATGTAGGCGATTTCGATATACGGCGATTTCGACGGGCCACGCTGCATTTCGTTGCGAGAATTAAACCGCTGTGTTTTAATCGCCCATATGATCATCATGGGAGAGTCTCCATGGTAGAACTTCCCCTTATGTCATGGTCCATTGGATGTTGTTACTGTAATGGTAACTTCTTTTGATTATTTAGTTGCTCATAAACAACGAGGTATTTTAACTTCAAGCATTTTAAAACATTTAAATAATAATAATATACCAGCTATTTTGGCTTTTCTGATACTACCATTTTCTACTTTTTTTTTCACACTCGTATGCAACATGCTCAAACGGAAAAGGATGCAAAACCTTTAACTGCTAAAGCATAATAATTGTTGAATTGCCATGTCCTCAAAATAATCCATTACTCTATAGTCCTGTAGCCAAACATATGATGCATGGTCCTAGTGGAAGCCTAAATGAAAAAGAATCCGTGTATGCGTTATGGACATTGCATAAATAAATTTTCAAATTTATTCCTTAAATTACAACACACGATAATGATGGTTATCCGTTTTTCGGACGACGTAATACAGGTCTTTCAATACAAGTTAGAGGTCATCGATTAGACAATCGCTGGGTTGTGCCTTATAATCCATATATATTACATCTTTATGATTGTCATGTTAACGTTCAAATGTGTTGTAACAATAAAGATCCTAATAAAATTACCTATCGCCTTAGAAATTCAACAGTACATGATGAAAATAAAGAATATCAAGAAGTAAGTAATGTTTCGACTTATTATGTAATGGAATGAACTATAGTATGTATATTATGTTCCATTTCATAAAATTTTTTTTTATTTTCTTGCTTTTCACGTGCTTTTTCATATAGTTCAACAAAATCATTACTAACTCTTCTTTCGATAACCTGCAAAAGCCATATGTGCTAGGGGTGCACATGGTCCGATTTTCCGATTTTTAACCACTTTTAAAACCAAACCATTTTTTACGGTTTCAAACTTTACAATCCAAAACCGAACCATAGTTAGGTAAAACCATTTTATCCGGTCCGGTTTGGATCAACTTGGTTAAGGTTTTTTCCGGTTTTTAGTCCTCTCTTTTTTTAACAAATAATTCACTGAAAGGGCATTATCACGGTTCTGCGAATTCATGTCTTCATTCATACATAATTCTCATTCTCCATCTACCATACACCATAACTCGAATGTCACTATGTGTGTGTGTGTACACACAACAATTATATTATCATATTTTTCAATTAAGATGATCATATAAAATCATGTACGCTATTTTATTTCATCTTGTCATAGGTCCTATTAGGATGGGCATCAACTACGTGTGTGAGGTATTTGATTGAAGTATTAATAGATCATAGACTGAGATATTAGTTATTTACTGTTAGGAAATCACTAGTTTAACGCAGCGGAATTTAAAATTTGATTTCCTTTTTCTAGATCGTTCTTCGTTTAATGCAATAAACACGTTAAGTAGTTCGACGGTTATACCTCAGATGATCTATAAGATCGTCGCTTTGACCGTCAACGGAGAGTAGTTCAGTGCGCAAGCCGTCCACGCGTCCGGCCTCTATCGCTAATCCACACGAACCCCTTGCCGGAATCCTCCTTGGATTGCTACTGGAAAACTCCGGTTGCTAGACCGGCCTTTTTCCTCCCTCACAAACTCACTATGGATTGCTCTCTACTTTTACACAAGAACTATGAGCTCTTGCAATTGTGATGTCCAAAAGAGCTTGACACTCACCTCTTATTTATAGCTAGAGGTGGCGCCCCAATTAGTGGTAGGAGAAGAAAACCTTTTTCCAATAAAATAAAGAAAATCTCCTAGATTGATTTATCTCTTTAATTATAATTTATTTTGCCAATATCTTATAGTGAATATAATTATCTTATTACCATAAATCTATTTTTCCAAAATCAATTAATATCTTATATTAATATTATGGTAATCTTATTAATTAAAGTGCACAATCCAAGTGTATCTTATACACTCAAAGATGGCGCCCTATTAGTCAATTAATTGACTTCCGGAATATTCTTTAATTAATATAATTTATATATAATTAATATCTTGTATTTTATTTATTCATAATAAATAAATACCACCATATTAATTTACCACTATAACCTTTATAGTCTAGAGATAAACTTTCCTTATTTGGTTATCAACCATAACCGTATTTTAATCCGACTCGATGTTCATATGTGTGTGACCCGATAGGCTTATGAATATGTTGGCCGTAGACACAAAGTGCAATTTACTAAATGCCCTTCATGCCTAACGATCACGGGATAGCGTCTAGCAACACACCGTGACCCCCAATCATCGGAAGAGTCAAAAGAAATGACTACTACCTTTCATGTGAAGCAGTTACCGTGTAACTTACAATCCTATCGCTGTAACAATATCCATACGATCGTATCTCGAGTGTCAATACATTTACGATCATATCTTATAATCTGGATATCACGCTCTCTTGGGATAACACATTTACTCCCACTTTGCAAAGATTCTCGAGAGCTAGACATTCCTTATAAGAAGGCCATTTCGGATATTCAATCCCAATCATAGGATACGCGATTCCCGGATGACCAATCATGTATACTCCGCATGCTTCAATATCTTGCACAATCACTACCGCATGATCGCCCCGTGGTTAGGAGAAACCTCAATAGTGTCAAAGTATGATAATCCACACCGTGATGCCATGAAGACTCCGGTCAAAAAGATAATTACACAACCGCCACATAGTGTGACACTTAATGTAAGTGGGTCAGTCTAACGTACGCATTCTCTAATACACGTCCACGTACAGTCCAAGTGTCCCTACACTTCGATAGACGAGATCTATCCCTATCTTCTAAAAGATAGAAGACATCCAATACGTGCTAGTCTGGTTATACTATCAATGTCCCTTTTGATAATATGTAAGACTAGAGACATTTAAGTACCAATCTTGTTATAATGATTAGAGATCTCATCAACCATAATCACTATCATGGTTTCTCTATCACAGTTTGATACTAGGGACGTTACTATATATATACAACAAATAATATGAAGATAAACAATATATAATAACATAAGTGCTTTTATTGATCATAATAAAGTTATTACATGAACTAAATAGACTGTAAATGACCCGACCCGGTCGGATCCGGTCCAACCCGATTGGGTTTAGGACACCTTTCCAACAATCTCCCACTTGGCCTAAAGCCAATCACCCATATGTCTAAGCCCGTGCAAGTGAACATGTTTCTCAGGCTTAGCTTGAGACAATGCCTTGGTTAACGGATCAGCTATGTTATCATCCGTGTGGACTTTCTCTATCTTTACATCTCCTCTATCTACTATCTCTCTATTCAAGTGATAGCGCCGTAGCACATGTTTGGACTTCTGATGAGACCTTGGTTCATTCGACTGAGATATCGCTCCATTATTATCACAGTACAGAGGCACTGGACCTTCAATAGATGGAACCACACCAAGTTCAGTAATGAACTTCTTCATCCAAACTGCTTCATTTGCCGCCTCCGAGGCTGCTATGTATTCGGCTTCCGTTGTAGAGTCTGCAGTAGTCTCCTGCTTGGAACTCTTCTAGCTCACTGCTCCACCATTAAGCGTGAAAACAAATCCATATTGTGACTTAAAGTCATCCTTGTCAGTTTGGAAACTGGCATCTGTGTAACCTCGTAACACTAAATCATCGTTCCCGAAAACCAGGAACATGTCCCTAGTACGTCTCAAGTACTTCAGGATATTCTTGACAGCAATCCAGTAACCATCACCTGGATTGGACTGGTACCTAATAGTCATACTAAGAGGGTACGAGACATCTGGTCTTGTGCACAACTTGGCATACTTGATAGACCCAATTGCCGAAGCATAAGGGACTGTACTCATTTGTGCCCTTTCCTCCTCTGTCTTAGGACTCATTCCCTTCGACAGGTAGACCCCATGTGACATGGGCAGCAATCCTTTCTTGGACTGCTCCATGCTGAATCTCTTCAGCATCTTGTCTATATAGGTGGATTGCGACAGACCAAGCAACCTTTTAAATCTATCTCTATAGATCTTTATTCCTAGAATATAGGCTGCCTCACCCAAGTCCTTCATTGAGAAGTTCTTGGATAACCAAGCTTTGACCGATTGTAACATAGGCACATCATTCCCTATGAGCAATATGTCATCTACATAAAGTACTAAGAACACAATGGCACTCCCACTAACCTTCTTGTAAACACAGGGCTCATCTTCATTTTTTACGAAATCAAACTGTTTGATTATCTCATCAAAGCGAAGATTCCAACTCCGAGAAGCTTGCTTTAATCCGTAAATGGATCTTTGCAGTTTACACACCATCCTGGCGTCATTGGTGTGAAACCCTCAGGTTGTGTCATATACACTTCCTTAGACAGGTTCCCGTTAAGGAAAGTTGTTTTCACATCCATCTGCCAGATTTCGTAATCATGGTATGCTGCAATAGCGAGCAAAATTCTAATGGATTTTAACATGGCAACAGGCGAAAAGGTTTCGTCATAGTCAACTCCTTGTCTTTGCTTATATCCTTTTGCCACTAACCTAGCCTTGTAGGTAGTCACGTTACCGTCCATGTCGGTCTTTCTCTTAAAGACCCATTTACACCCTATAAGAACTATTCCCTCAGGTGGATCAACCAAGTTCCAAACTTGGTTGTCTTTCATGGATTCCATTTCAGAATTCATGGCTTCTAGCCATTTCTCTTTGTCATGCCTTAATAGCACTTCCTCATAAGTTCTAGGGTCCTCATCTTCCATGAGATACACGCCAGTGTACCTTTCAGGTTCACGGCATTCCCTGGTGGATCTTCGAGGTGCTAGTGTGTCCACGGTAGAGGGTGGCCCCACATCTGTACGTGGTGTCTCCTATACTTCCATCAACGGACTGTTATCCGTAAGTGGTTCTCGAATTTCTTCAAGATCAATTTTACTCCCACTGACCCTATCCAGAATAAACTCTTTCTCTAGAAAGTGGCCAGTCCTGGAAACAAACACCTTTTGTTCCTCGGGATGGTAAAATTGGTATCCTCTAGTTTCTCTAGATATCCCACAAACAGACATTTGTTGGATCTGGCCTCTAATTTGTCAGGCATCATCCGCTTCATATAAGTTGGACAACCCCAAGGTTTAAGATATGCCAGATTTGGTTTCTTCTTGGCCCATACCTCATATGGTGTAGAATCAACCATCTTTGATGGAACTCGGTTCAGTGTATAGGATGCGGTTTCTAGAGCATACCCCCAAAATGATTTTGGAAGAACTGCATAGCTCATCATGGATCGTACCATGTCTAAAAAGGTGCGGTTCCTCCTCTCAGACACGCCATTCATTTGTGGCGTCCCGGGAGGGGTCCATTCAGGTAGAATCCCATTCTCCTTCAGATAGTCTTGAAACTCTCCATCCAGGTATTCTCCACCTCGATCGGATCGAAGTGTTTTGATTTCTTTACCTAGTTGTTTCTCTACTTCACTTCTGAATTCCTTGAACTTTTCGAAGGCTTCAGACTTATACTTCATTAAGTATATATAACCATAGCGAGAATGGTCATCAGTGAAAGTGATAAAATAAGAGTATCCTCCTTTGGCTTGAATTGACATTGGGCCACATACATCAGTATGTATGAGCTCAAGCAATTCATTGGATCTTATCCCTTTGCCACTAAATGGTGACTTTGTCATCTTGCCAAGTAAACAAGCTTCGCATGTATCAAACGATTCATAATCAAATTGATCCAACATTCCATCTTTATGGAGTTTGGCAATGCGATTCTTATTTATATGGCCAAGTCTACAATGCCATAAGTAGGATTCATTCAAGTCATTTTTTTTGGCTTTCTTGTTATTTATATTAAGTACGTCAACATTCATATCTAATATGTAGAGGCCATTGCCAAGTATGCCAGTACCATCAAAGATTCCATCACGTGAAAAAGAACAACATTTATTCTCAAACGTAAATGAAAAACCATCAACATCTAATGCGGAAATGGAAATAATACTCTTCGTAAGAGCAGGAACAAAATAACAGTTACTAAGTTCAAGTACTAGCCCACTGGGAAATGAAAGAAAATAAACTCCTATGGCTAATGCAGCAACACTTGCTCCATTTCCAACGCGTAGGTCCACCTTTCATTTCTTCAGATCTCTAGCTCTTCTTAGTGCCTGCATATTCGTACAAATATGAGAACCACAACTAGTATCTAATACCCAGTGGTTAGACTTAGAAGAAGTAATGTTGATCTCAATCATAAATATACCTGAAGTCGAAGCATCAGAATGCTTCTTCTTGGTACTCAAGAAGCCTCTGCAGTTTCTCCTCCAATGTCCGGTCTCACCGCAATGGAAGCAAGCATCCTTGGATTTGTCTTTTGCTATCTTAGGCGTTGGCTTAGGTGCAGCCTTCGCCTTCTTGGACTTTTTCTGGGCTTTTGCCTTGCCCTTACTTGAAGTGACAAGCAACACTTGCTTTCCCTTCCCCACGGTTGCCCTCGAGCTTTCAACATGTTCAATAACTCCGCTAGGGAGCAATCTATCTTGTTCATGTGATAGTTCATCACAAACTGTGAGAATGAATCAGGTAGAGATTGCAGAATCAAGTCAATACTCAACTCTCGCTCCAATTTGTGGCCCAGCTTCCCAAGCCTCTATATATACCCGATCATCTTAAGCACGTGTGACCCCACAGCAGTCCCAGATGCCATCTTACAACTAAACAGGGCCTTCGAGACCTCGTACCTCTCGGCACGAGACGAGAAAGCATAAAGTTCCTTCGGTGGACCATGATAGAGTAGGCGTCCATAGACTCATGTTGTTTCGCGGTTCGGGTGTCATAGAAGCAAGCATGATACATGTAGCATCGCATCGCCGTCGAACGTGCTTGTTGTACTTCTCGACAAAGATCGCACCGAACCCTCGCCGGGCTTTTCCGGTAGGGCCTCATCCAAGACATAGCCAATCTTCTCGTGCCTCAAAACGATTTTGAGGTTCCTTTCCCAATCGAGAAAATTAGTTTCGTCAAGCTTGTTTTCGATGATAAAACGAAGGTTCAATTTGTTTGACATTTTCTACAACAATAAATACAGATAGAATAAGTAAAAGCTCATGTATAAAAACCCTAAATTTGCACTTAAAATTTTATAAGGTTTTACTCCCACTAGCCAACTATTCCCAATTGCCTTTCAAGAATTTAAGCAATTCTTTAGTGGATGGAATCCTATCTAGTTGGCTCGATCCCCGACGTGGGCCGATCGACCGGGCCAATTTCGAAGGTAGGTACTAATTACCGATCAAATCTTATTCGATTTCCATTGGTTAACTAGTCAACTCCTTGACAATTCACATCTCTATGTGATAGCCACCCCTTGTCTCTAAAATCAGACGGTCCTGACGTGGGCCAATCACCGCAAGATTCTTAGTCGAGCCGTAACCCAAATATTCATGAGATCTCTTATCGATCATATCTCGATAATGACGATATACCCGTGGTAGGTCAACTCCCGACGTGGGCCGATCAGTTGGATCCGAACAAAGGCTCTTCACCGTCATTATAATATTGGGAGACGATTTTGGCTCGAGTTTTTGGCGTGGGAATAATTTTAAAATTAATTCACTTAATTAATTTGGTTTAATTTTGGTCTCATCTACTATGTGCATATTACTACTATATCATATATAATAAAACATACACAACATTCCGCGCACAAAATAACCGGTATGATCATGGACTTTTCCTAGATGCGGTTTCGAATACAAACTGACGAAACCGCGGGTCACAAACTAAGGGTATCTGCAACCACCAATAGGATCTTTATTGATGTACGCCAATGGGTTCTTTATCTCTCCTTGGTCTTCGCTTCTTGCTCCATTCTTGTTACATAATAAATAATTACACCCGCCGCACACGGGGGGGAGCTAACGGGAATGGGATAAACGCAAAAAGTAAACTAGGTCACGTTCTTCATAACGGCCTAGGACAATTTTTCAAAAACCAACATAAAGAAAACATTCTCATCTATCCTATTGGTCGAGTCCATGATCAATCGGGGTCCATATAATCACATTATATCTACATATCTAATCCATACAATTTTATCTTATGAAAAAGTTAAAATTCTAATTTTAACTACTCATGCGTCCTTATTTTATCACATCAAATAATTAAATAACATTTAATTAATTATATGACTTAATCGAAAATTAAAATTAACATTTAATTTTAAATCGATTTTAATTTCAATTAAATTTGAACTATTCAAAATAAAAATAAAATTATAAAGTCTCCTATTTGTTTCCTTTCCAAAACTAAATTTGGCTTAGGCCTGGCCACTTTTCAAAATTAAAATTTTGGAAGTGGCCAAGGCCTAGGCCTTTTACAAATCAAATATTTGAAAAGAGCCTAGGCCTATTCCAAATCAAATATTTGGAAAGGCCAACTAATTTTGGTTTAGGCCTAGCCACTTTCCAAAATCAAAATTTTGGAAGTGGCCTAGGCCTAGGCCTTTTACAAATCAAATATTTTGAAAATGGCCTAGGCCTATTCCAAATCAAATATTTGGAAAGGCCAAATAGTTTTGGTTTAGGCCTGGCCACTTTCCAAAATCAAAATTTTGGAAGTGGCCTAGGCCTAGGCCTTTTACAAATCAAATATTTGAAAAGGGCCTAGGCCTATTCCAAATCAATATTTGGAAAGGCCAACATGCCATATGGTTTCCCAATGGTCCAAACTATTTGAACCATTGGTTGGCCATATGACACAACTAAACAAACGAGATATCTATGCACAATAAATATCACAAAACGAAAAGGGTCGATCTCCCCCATTGGAAGAAGAGAGCCGACGGACGGCAGCCCGAAGACCACCGCTGCCGCTGCCGCCGCCGAGGGAGGGGGCCGCCGCCAGTCGGCCGAGCCCCCATAAACCCTTTTTTTTTGTTTAAACGTTTCGTGATTTAAATCTTGCATCTATTGATTAAATACTACACAATTAAATTATGCTTATTGCTTAAGCTCGAAGTCTGGCTCTGATACCACTGTTAGGAAATCACTAGTTTAACGCAGCGGAATTTAAAATTTGATTTCCTTTTTCTAGATCGTTCTTCGTTTAATGCAATAAACACGTTAAGTAGTTCGACGGTTATACCTCAGATGATCTATAAGATCGTCGCTTTGACCGTCAACGGAGAGTAGTTCAGTGCGCAAGCCGTCCACGCGTCCAGCCTCTATCGCTAATCCACATGAACCCCTTGCCGGAATCCTCCTTTGATTGCTACTGGAAAACTCCGGTTGCTAGACCGGCCTTTTTCCTCCCTCACAAACTCACTATGGATTGCTCTCTACTTTTACACAAGAACTATGAGCTCTTGCAATTGTGATGTCCAAAAGAGCTTGACACCCACCTCTTATTTATAGCTAGAGGTGGTGTCCCAATTAGTGTGTAGGAGAAGAAAACCTTTTTCCAATAAAATAAAGAAAATCTCCTAGATTGATTTATCTCTTTAATTATAATTTATTTTTCCAATATCTTATTGAATATAATTATCTTATTACCATAAATCTATTTTTCCAAAATCAATTAATATGTTATATTAATATTATGGTAATCTTATTAATTAAAGTGCACAATCCAAGTGTATCTTATACACTCAAAGATGGCGCCCCATTAGTCAATTAATTGACTTCCGGAATATTCTTTAATTAATATAATTTATATATAATTAATATCTTGTATTTTATTTATTCATAATAAATAAATACCACCATATTAATTTACCACTATAACCTTTATAGTCTAGAGATAAACTTTCCTTATTTGGTTATCAACCATAACCGCATTTTAATCCGACTCGATGTTCATATGTGTGTGACCCGATAGGCTTCCGAATATGTTGGCCGTAGACACAAAGTGCAATTTACTAAAATGCCCTTCATGCCTAACGATCACGGGATAGCGTCTAGCAATACACCATGACCCCCAATCATCGGAAGAGTCAAAAGCAATGACTACTACCTTTCATGTGAAGTAGTTACCGTGTAACTTACAATCCTATCGCTGTAACAATATCAATACGATCGTATCTCGAGTGTCAATACATTTACGATCGTATCTTATAATCTGGATATCACGCTCTCTCGGGATAACACATTTACTCCCACTTTGCAAAGATTCTTGAGAGCTAGACATTCCTTATAAGAAGGCCATTTCGGATATTCAATCCCAATCATAGAATATGCGATTCCCAGACGACCAATCATGTATACTCCGCATGCTTCAATATCATGCCCAATCACTACCGCATGATCGCCCCGTGGTTAGGAGAAACCTCAATAGTGTCGAAGCATGACAATCCACACCGTGATGCCATGAAGACTCCGGTCAAAAGGATAATTACACAACCGCCACATAGTGTGACACTTAATGTAAGTGGGTCAGTCTAACGTACGCATTCTCTAATACACGTCCACGTACAGTCCAAGTGTCCCTACACTTCGATAGACGAGATCTATCCCTATCTTCTAAAAGATAGAAGACATCCAATACGTGCTAGTCTGGTTATACTATCAATGTCCCTTTTGATAATATGTAAGACTAGAGATATTTAAGTACCAATCTTGTTATAATGATTAGAGATCTCATCAACCATAATCACTATCATGGTTTCTCTATCACAGTTTGATACTATGGACGTTACTATATATATACAACAAATAATATGAAGATAAACAATATATAATAACATAAGTGCTTTTATTGATCATAATAAAGTTATTACATAAACTAAATAGACTGTAAATGACCAGACCCGGTCGGATCCGGTCCAACCCGATTGGGTTTAGGATACCTTTCCAACATTTACATGTACTGATAATTGAGGGGGACCGACGAAAAGTCGTTCACTGTGATGATCAGTTCTCACAATATACTGACGAAATGTCGGTTTTACTGTGGTGCACAGATAGAATGGTACACGAGTGGATTGGTGTGGTGCAAATAAAGGTCCCCTTAATTTATAGTGTCGATATTCATAATCTCTCTCACACACACACACACACACACACACACACACACACACATATATATATATATATATATATATATATATATATATATATATATATATATATATATATATATATATATATATATATCCGGTTCCGGTTTGGTCCGGTTTTTATCTTAGAAAACCAAAACCAAATTTTTTTTTCACGATTTGGTTTTCTACCATACAAAACCAACCAAAAACTATGGTTTACGCATTTTTGGTTTGGACCGGTTTTGTTCGACCGGTTGGTTTAGTTTCCGGTTTTTTTGTTCACCCCTAATATCTGCTATACAATTAAAATAAAAGACATTGATTTAAATAAAAATCAGAATGATTGGGCCTCGTGCATCGCACGAGAGACATCTACTAGTTTTATGTATTTACCAACTATTTTACGTTTTGACCTATAATTAAATGTATAAAACTGAATTTACAAATCTATGTTTGAAAGAGTAAAAGATTGGCGAAATTCTGACCCCGATATTAAACATCCTTAAGCCGCTCCGGCACCCAACCCGACCAGACTGAGAAGAGTTATTATACATGAGTTATTGGTGGGTGATAACAATTGGAGGGATGAGATGTGTCCATTTCAGCCTTATACACTTCTACTATATAAAAGAATGTGTGTAAAAACACATTTCATCCCTTTATTTTGCATCACCCATAAAATCACTCATATATACTCCCCGTTCCTATTTAACTGTCGCGATTTCCAAAAACAAAATTTCCTTTTTATTTGTCGTAGTTATATTTTCAAATCATTATTTATTGTATTTTTTGCATCTACCCTTATTTATTAAATGATAGAAATTGAAAACAACATTATATTAATTATATTCAAGAGATGCTATTATTATTTTGATTATAAGTCAAAGCATTACTACTCTAACAATTGCGACAGATAAATAAGTACGGAGAATATGAAGTAATAAAGTTTTTTTTTGTTTGTTTGGAGGAAGTAATAAAGTTTGTCAACCAGAATCACCCGGTCTCCATCAATTTGGTTCACTCGTTTTGACTTTAATCACTTGTGTGGGCTCAAGTGCCACAATATCCACCCGAATAATTGGGCAATGCCATTACAGTTTGCTCTAAATACCACCACTATCTGATGCATTTTAATTCTCTCAGAACAACACTTTAGTGGGAAAAAAAAAACACACACACACACACAAACACATGGATCTTGTCAATATATTTTCCCTTTTCATACTATCCTCTTTAGAAGCATTCTTCGTCATACAAAACTCAATCTCAATCTTTCCCTTATTATTCTCACTAGCTTTCATAATCTTGATTTTTTATGCATTCAGTTTCCGCTCTAAATATTCACCAACATACTTGGTTAATTTTTCTTGTTATAAACCACCAGATTCATGTAAAGTACCCTCTTCGAAATACATACAACACGCGAAACAGCTCGATTTCTTTGATCCAGAAAGCGTCGATTTCATGTCGAAAGTCTTATCTCATTCCGGCCAAGGTGAACAAACCTATCTCCCGTGGGCGTTACATTATATACCGCCCCAATCTTCCCATAAAGACGGTATAAACGAAGCGCATACGAATCTTTTTACGGTTTTCGAAGATCTGTTATCTAAAACGGAGATAAACCGTAGAGATATCGATGTGTTGATCGTGAACTGTAGTGGGTTTTGTCCGGCGCCATCGTTGTCGGCGATTATAGTGAATAAATATGGGTTGAGAGAGAATGTGAAGAGTTACAGTGTTAGTGGTATGGGGTGTTCTGCAAGTGCTATGGCTGTGGATATGGCTAGTAATATCATGAAAAGTTATAAGGAGTGTAATGCCGTTGTTCTTAGTACTGAGATACTATCAACTGGATGGTACCCAGGTAAGGGCTTCACTTTGTATTCAATTACTAGTAATATTAGTGATGCCATTAGTTAAACTAGTAGAATTCTCAAAATCATATAAGTATGAGAAAAAAAAAATTGTCAATTTTGATTAGTCCTTTTAAACCAAACGAGAACGACGGTCTAAGTAGTTAAAACAGATCCTAATGGATCAATTAGCGCTGTCAGACACAGATTTGAAGACGTTAAAATAACGAACGGATCATTTATGCTCAATTAGCGCAGTCAGACACATGTTGAGTATTGATAACTAGTGATACAAAATGATTTGATAATGATGTAGACACATGCAGTGTTGGACGCATGATCTTCATTGACTAATTATAACTGGTGACACAAAATGATTTGATCATGATGTAGATAAATGCAGGCAGACGTAATATCTTGGATAGATGGACAATAGCATGGAAAAGGAAAATTTTAAGGAGGGAGATAATACATATAATGTATATGGTAGTGTTTCATTTTTCAGCTTAAGGGGGCAGCAGTTGCCCCCCACCCCGGTTGTATATGCCTCCGCATATTGACACATGATGATCAATGATATATGGCCAGGTTGCGTCCCTCGTTGTGACTGAATTATTGTGTTAGTAGTGTTACTCTATATGCATGATTGATCATAATGTAAAACTCATTAATCATGATGTAGGTCAATGAGATCAAATGTGTAAAATCAGGTTTTGTCACTCGTTGTATGTAGCTGAATGACAGTGTCACTGACATTAATCCTACACCATTAAACATAATGTAAGACTCATTGGTCATAATGTAGTCCCATAATGATCAATTATGTAAAACCAGACTGTGTGACTCGTTGTAGCTGAATGAATGTGTCACTACCAATACCATACACCATTGATCATGACTCTTTAAGCCCATGATTATCAATAAAGTAAAATTAGATTGTGTCACTCGTTGTAGCTGAATGATTGTGTCCAAAGCAATACCATCGGGGACGGACCCAATTAACAAAGGGTGGGGACACTGGCCCCCACTGAGATCCGAAAAATGATGTATTTTTATTAATAAAAAATGTAAAAACATTACTGATGTCCCCACTCGATCTTTGTATTTGTTCTGGATCCGTCACTGAATACCATACACCATTGATCATCATGTAAGCCTCGCTGATAATGACGTAAGCAATGATGATCAATGGTGTAAATTAATACGGATTTGTCAATGGTTTAATGATTGGGTCAATTACTTTCAATTTGATTGTTTAAAAGTATCTTTATTGTACTTTGCAGGAAAAGAACGCAATAAGCTAGTGCTTAACTGCATGTTCCGTATGGGAGCATCAGCAATCTTATTAACCAACAAAAAATCATTCAAATCCAAACCCAAATACAAACTCCTCCACACCCTCCGCACAACCCGAGCATTCGACGATCAATCTTATCTCTCCGGCATTCGCGAAGAAGATTCCGACGGCATCACCGGATTCACCATCCGGAAAAACCTACTCCACGCGGTCGGCGAATTGCTCCGATACCATATAAAAACTCTCGGTACAAAGATCTTACCTTTTAGTGAACAAATATTATACGTGCTTTCAGTGTTAAGAAGAAGATTCTTTGTGGATAAATCGGTGGAGATATATGTACCGAATTTCAAGTCGGTGATTCAACATTTTTGTTTACCGACGTCCGGTAAGCCGTGGATAAAGGAGATCGGAAAAGGGTTGAAACTCGGGGATAAAGAAACCGAGGCGGCGTTAATGACATTCCATAGATATGGGAATCAAAGTTCGTCTTCATTATGGTATGAATTGGCTTATATGGAAGGTAAAGAGATGGTGAAGAAAGGTGATAAAGTTTGGCAACTTGGTATGGGGAGTGGGCTAAAGTGTACTAGTTTGGTTTGGGAATGTGTTAAGCCTATTTTGGGTGAGGGAGAGTGTGGACCTTGGGATGACACCATTTCTGAGTATCCTATTTGACACATCATCAGTAGTGGCGTCACATCGAGATATCATATTTGACTTTTCAAAGGTCGGACGTCTCCGTTCAATCTTTAGAAAGTTAAACCATATGTATCAGGTTTAGATTTATAGATGTCGAATTTCATTGTGGGTTTCTATCGTTGGAAAGTCGAACCTAAATGAAGTTCGAATTTCTGGATGTTGAATGTCCATAGTGTGGTTCAACTTTATTATATTTTTTCACCATTATTAACGTTTGAGACAATCATATGAGATATGATGTGAGTCAATATTACGAGATATTTCACTTGTAATTTACCCTTATAATGATCTTAATAATTATATTTTGTGATAAAAATCACAATCAAAAGATTTAAATATGTGGTTTCACACTTTTTGTAAGGCTTGTTATTAAATAATTGATTTTTTTGTAAGGCTTGTAGCTTCATCACGTAAAATTTAATCTGTACTAAAAATGGTTAAACCCTAACCACAAGAATCTTCATTCTCCTTTCCCATGGGATGAGTGAAAATTTCAAGAAAAGCTAGGGCTCAAAATCATGAGTTTGCTATTATACTAAAGAATGGAAACAAGTCCCCTCTTTACGGGATTCGAACTTCCACACTCCAGCTTAAGGTCCAGCTGCCCTTTTAAGACACCCAAATCCTTTACCATTAGACCATGTCTTTGAGACACATTTAATCTGTACTAAACCTGAAAGTACGCAGACATTGGCACAATCAACTAATGTATGCTTGATGTCCTGGAAGACACCTCACATACACTTGTCAACCACACCGTTCATATCATAATGGAAAGTTCTCATGCAATCGGGAACATTACACTGAACACACGTTCTCTGACTGCACAATGGAAAATACCAGACACACGGACGTACACAATGAAACGGATTCCCCATGACATGACAATTCCCCCTTTCCGACAGATTCACCATGTCAAAGTAGCCGCCCCAACTCATAGTCATGGATTTTATTCGACGCGAAGGATTCCCCCGGACATGACATCCAAACCTTTCTCGGTAGATTAATTTACCATGTCAATGAAGCCGCCTCAACACGTACCTAACACCTGACACGACGGTTTTCCCTTGGCATGGTAGCTACCACTTCTTTCAACAGTTTTACCATGTCAAGGCCGCTGCCATGCACACAGCCCTTGACGGATTTACCATGTTACAATTGTTGCCCCTCTTTCGACAGATCAATGCAACATGACAACCTTCTCTGACTCATACTCAACCTTGATTCATTACCACTAGCTTGTAGCTTTTACATTATTATTAACACTAGCCCGTAGTTTTCATTATATTTCATCCTTAACAAAACGTATTTAACGCATAGTATGTAACGTCCCCAGACCCCGGGCCTGGTAGCGCTAAATGAGTAATAAATGTCCGGTCAACTGCTTAGACCGCCGTCCTCGCTTGGTCTAAAAGGGCTAACCTGAGTTGACAAGACTTTTATGTCTCACACTTATATGGGGGTGAGCATTCTCTTATTTTACCGATGTGGGACTTTACATTCTCCCCCCTTATAAGGGACTGGCATCCTCGCCAGGAGGGCCGAGACTGTTCCCGGATCGTCCCTACCAGAGGTAACTAGAGGTCATCCTTACACCGTCTTCTTGTACGGTGCAGCGCATAGTTCCGTCTGATAGTCGGCTCTGGATACCATTCTGTAACGTCCCCAGACCCCGGGCCTGGTAGCGCTAAATGAATAATAAATGTCCGGTCAACTGCTTAGACCACCATCCTCGCTTGGTCTAAAAGGGCTAACCCGAGTTGACAAGACTTTTATGTCTCACACTTATATGGGGATGAGCATTCTCTTATTTTACCGATGTGGGACTTTACATAGTAACACGTACAACACATTTTGGTGCATAACGTACTTACCACAATATCATCTCATAATATAGTGTCATATAAAATACTACAACAACGTGACACATCACGTAGTGATGGCGCCATCATATATATTCACATAGCAATTCTACAAAATATCTTCATATAGCACAATATGTGACGCCCCGTTCCCAGATACCGAGTCCTTATTCAGAAAAAAACGTCCGGCACGTATAACATTAAATGCATCTGAAATTATACGTAATCCATACGTTATTGTATCACGAGTAAGCAATGTTAGGTGTAATACCCGAAAGACAATTATATGGTTGTTTTAGGACAGAATTAATAATTCATCTTATTATATGCATGTATGCTTATAATTAAGACACTACTGAAAACCCTAAGTACCTCGTTTATGTAATCACATAACTCAGTGTATGACTATACACAAGATGATTGAGTTAGTGAGATGTACTTAAAATTAACTTAGTCCGTAGCGTTTATTAATCTGAGTACAGGTCTCAAGATTAATTTGGTAATAATGCGCCCAGAACACTTTAGGTGTGACAGTCTTATCCGGACTGTCGGTAATAGGGTACCTAGTGGGGCATTTATATATGATGATAATCATATAGGGCTGGACCGATTTGATTTGAGTTCTCGATATAATTCCGTAATCGAGAAGTCTTATCGAATCACAAGATGATCATATATGGATTAATCTCAATCCTGAGGTGATCACAGACAACTACTTAGACTAGGGTAGGGTTTGATGTGTTAGTAAAGATCACTTCGTAGTATGTGGTCCAACACTTCTCGTTGGCTCTATTCTGGAATGAGTGAGTAGTATGTGCTATCACAGATATGGAATTCATTCCTTCCCTCGGGAAGTAGACAGAAAGTTCCCTTATTTGTTAATCTTAGAAACTGATCGATCCCGGGAGTTCATATTATATTAGTTATGAACTAATTGATCACTAGGGGTTAATGGTAAATAAGGATAAAGGGTTTTGAAAAGGGTTTACGGAGATATCCCGAATCGAACAGTCTATGGAGGATTTATCCGTATGTAATGATTATATCAGTGGACACCTTATCAACTCATGGTTGAGTGTAAGTTATTTATATTCGGCAGAGTTCAGTTTCGGGTTTATGGTGGTGTAATCCCGGAATTAATAGATTGAATATTATTGTTCGGTCTGATGAATAATTTTATTTAATATTGTAGCTACTAATATAGCATATATGTTTTCTCGTCGTTTCACCTCAATTATAATTAAATAGTTGGATTGGACTATTTAATTGATATGTGGATTAATTGTTTAGTTGGACTAAATAATTAAATACATGGAAAAGAAATTTTTCGTGGACTCGGCCCAATGTGATGGAAAATTCGTGTGGCCCTATACTTTCTAGGGTTTGGCCCTCAAAATTTCGTGACGATCGGAGTCCATCTCAATGTCCAATCGTTACAATAAAGTTGCTGATGTGTCGTAAAAGCACTGCAGCCCCAACTGTCAGTTCGTCGAATTTCTGGAAGAGATTGGACCGTGGAAACGAAGATCCAACCGTTCAGATTGAAGTAGGAGGAGTGAAGAATAGGTCCATAAAGTTTCGTGACGATCGAAGTTCGTTTGGATGTCCGATTGTCGATAAAACGCGACAGCAGCAGATTAGAAAATAGTAAACCCTAGTTAGGGTTTGTGTTTTTTTTAATAGGTTAGATGCGGGGTACCAACGATCCATCTCGGTGTTTATTTTTTCCGTTATTTTTTCGTGTATGATCGAAATTATGTGATAAAAACCGGAAAATTTCTATGACATGCATCATATCATGATTCCACTCCAATGCATACATGTAGCTAGTTTATTTGGAATAAATTAGGTATGTATAACTCGTATAATTAGTTAAAAGCTTTTTTAATTAATATGTGGTTGTTAATTAATTAAGTAACTAATTATTAAAACCGAGGAACCGGGTTTTGTCAATCGTTACGATTTTAGTGATGGATTCTCGGTGAATCCCACTTAGATAAATCATTGAGTTTTCGGTGAACCTACCGTAAACAGAAACGAGATTACGCTTTGGTTGACAACATAGAAATCGGAAAATCTTAGTACATGGGTTCGGAAATGGTCTAACCATGGTTGGACGAGTTCAACTGAGCTACGGCTCGATTGACTCCCCTCCACGTGTGACGTTTGCACGGGGGTTTGACAAGACTTAGCATATCCGATAAGCCTTTGGGCTAAATGGGGCTTCTCTTGCCGGATCCGACCGACAGTCACATATGTTCCAACGAATAAGACGGCGTAGGCTTGCCTACTTAACCGACCCTGTTCGGAGTACTTTGATTCATAGTTTCTTATTGTCAAGACCGAAACCGTAATTAGTAAACCCACCACTTTTTCAAATTATTGAGTGGGAGCGGGGAAGGCGACAGCCAACCCCACGGCATCTACTATAGATGCAAGCACGTGAGAGAAGGGTGACACCTCGAGGCGCTTTGATTTCGGCCCCCTACGGATGGTGTTCACCCCTATCAAAATTCAAGGCTTGGTCTCCGAAAGGATAGGATTTTGGGTACTTGTCGGGTCACTGACCGACCCTACGGCGGCATACTCGGGGCGTATTTTGAGATCTGATATAGTAGGTCACACTCTTTATGGATATTTTCGAAATATCTATGCTAGAAAAAGAAAGGTAATCGATGATTAAGGTCCGGGATGTCTGATTCCCGTGAGATGTTCGATTCTTGAAGCTTAATCATTGAGAGAGATTGTCTCAGTTTAACCGTCACCTCTTTGACCTACCCTACAAAAGCACTGAGGTGCGAGGTTAAATCCTTGGAATGGTAGGATACAATTTTTATAGTTTATTATTCCTAAAATAAAAATCTAGTAGTGAAAATTTATTTTTTGATTTTAACTTTCTGTCATGTTTATTGTACAACTTAAATCTCTAGGCTACTAAACTTTTAGTAATAGGACTTCATTAAAAATGTGGAAAGTAACAAATACATTGTGAATTATCAATAAATGCAGTTAATTTTTCGGAAGAGATTTTTCCCTTGAGCCTTTAAAAACTTAAGTGACATAGTATAGGTATGTCACGGATGTCACTCGTGCGGAACGAGAGACGACCATGCTTAATTTACAAAAGATGATATAGGACTATCAGACAAATTCATTTAGTGAATTTTAAAGTGTAATTACACAACAAATTTCTAAGAAAAATTGGAAAATCATATACATAAGGCGTTGCTAGTTAGACGGTATTTGGAACCGATAAACTAGAAGAAGCCTTAGTCTTATGATTTGTTGTTTTTTCTAAATCATTAGAAATGTGTAATGGACTGCACAAGAATTTTTCCATTCATTGGAAAAACAAGAATAAAGCGTTACTAGTTAGACAGTATTTGGAACTGATAAACTAGTGGGAGCTTAGTTCTGGAGATTTTATAATCTTTGAAACATCATTAACACAGCATTGCTAGTTAGACAGTATTTAGAACTGATAAACTAGTGGGAGCTTAGTTCTAGGTGATGTTCTAATCTTTGAAAAATCTTAAATACAAAGTGTTGCTAGTTAGACGGTATTTGGAACTGATAAACTAGTGGGAGCTTTGCTCTTATGATTTGTCGATTAGAAAAATCGAATAGTCCAAGCTAGTAACACTATCATTAGTCATCCCACAGTTCAAGAGTAGTGTCTACTCAAACGAACTGCTAGTTCAAGACTGTTCCCATTTAAGGAAAGTCAAGAATGGGAAAGAATGTTTACACGTGTTAGTCATCTAAACTAAGTAGTTTTAAGGCTAAACCGGAAAATTAAATAAATTGGAAATTAGAGGATAAGGAAAGTGATTTCGGATCACTGACCAATGCATCCTTAGCAATTTTCTCAAAAAGCTAAGTTCTTTGGAAGAACTAAGTAGCTTTGCATTAAACGATAAATAAAATAGACAACGGGCAGTTATTTCAGATAGACTAGTAGGAGTGATATAAGGATATGAATCTCGGATTCAATTCTTGAGTATCACAGAAAATTCATTTTCTGTTTTTCGGATTCGTTGGAACGAACGTATTTATTTTCAATAGGATAATTTGTTTGTCTTATTGACGATGAATATAACATTCGTAGCACAAACCCAAGACTCAGACTTTTGTTTGATAAAGTCAGAACCACTAAGAAATGCTGAATAGGTTTATGTAACACATCTTAAACAATATAAACGCAAATGGTTTCCGTATTTAGATAAACACTTCCTTATATACTATTAATTAGTGCATGTTCCCTAAAGACAAGATCTGCAGGCTGGCTTAGGGTGATTCCTATCTCCCAGTCAAAGGAACCCCGTCTCAAAGGAACAATACCTAAGTTTCCTTTCAATCGGGAAAGGGTAATAGATTTAAAGAAGTTACATAGCTTGTTCATATCGACCATCGGGGTCTTATGAAAGATAC
Source organism: Gentiana straminea (assembly GCA_036785695.1). Lineage (NCBI taxonomy): Eukaryota > Viridiplantae > Streptophyta > Magnoliopsida > Gentianales > Gentianaceae > Gentiana > Gentiana straminea. The sequence continues at coordinate 17,262,246 of JAVUPR010000114.1, read as the reverse complement.
AAGCTAGTGGGAGCCTCTGAGTAGTGACATCTTAGTCTGACAACTATTCGAGACTCCAGTAAGTTTATCCAAAATATTTGGAGGAAATCTCTGATTTCACCAGAGATAGAGTATTCCATACTTAGAAATAGGTTATTGTGTAGTCTTCGGGACTGATGCTCGGCCTGCCTCCCAGTGAAATGTTTTCACTAATGGACACACCATAAATTTGCCTTATATAGTTATTGATGTGCTACGATACGCTGCTGAACTCATTTAAGATATTGGTTGCAAAATAACGGTTTACGTTGTAATGAAAAACCGAGGAGTCTACCTAAAAGATGCCTACGCATTTGTGGATACGGAGTGAATTCGGTTCACCCTACTTCCGTAAATAGAGGCATTTAGCACAAAGTACTTGAAGGTAGGACTGGAAATTTTGCGTACACGTTCAGATCATGAAATATCTTGATGCATTGAGTAAAGGTTGATTATAAAACTCATAAAATCAGAGAATGACAGTTATACTGTCAAAATCGGTCTGATAGAGTCTATAAATCACAGCTTTGGATCTTGAAGTGTTTGTACTCAAGATGTTACTAACTGATTTGTTCAGTCCACATCCAACACCGGCAGTTGGTGAAAACACTAATAAAAAACTACTAAACTAGATCAGTATATCAATCCACCCCGAACATAGTGGGAGTATGGTTTGTCCATTACCCATTGCAGGACCTTACGGTCTATAGGGTAGATTGATGACCTATAGTCCTTTGTGGGCTGTATAGGATCGTGATCATAGAGGTTGGTTTAAAAGCCATAACCCTGTGAATGGAGTTTGATACTCCAGTTTTGTTGAAACTCTTGTAGAACCACCTGAGTATCTGAGGCCCAGTGAGAGTAATTGGAACTATACGGAGAAGAGTCGAATGAATAGGAAAGTTTAACTTTCAACGCAAAGCTAAGTAATTTAAGGGTGATTCCCTAAAACGGTAGAGAGTTAACCAGACCGTGATCTCTCTTACCACTCACTCTTTCTTGATTTCGTCAGAAAGCGGGAAATATGGGTGATTCCCTAAGACTTAACATGGGTGTGTTATCTGAAGTGAGAGTCTGACATGCCATCGGGATTCATTCTAAAGGATTTGATTCGCTCAAATTCGCGAGCATTGATCATTGGCAATCCCATCCATTCACCTGGTTAAGGTATTCTTGCATTTATGCAACATTCAACGATGTAGTCTACCCTACCTCTCAGGAATGATTATCTAAATCTCTGGATGAATACTAAATGGGATGTTTAGTGAATCCTCAAGTCTCTTCGGGAGAATGAGGAATAATATGCTAGTATATTCAGGTGCAAACTAGAATATAAGCCATAACACTGATTCCGGCTTTAGGTCAGATTGAGGATGATCGTTAAATTGATCTCGGTCTCAGTGTTTACTCATGTGATAAAGTATTATCCAGTAAGCCACTTCATTGTGAAAACATTGGAGAGGTAGCTCATAAGGATTTTGCATTCACTAGAGGTCATAAGCATATTGAAATCATACCACCAGATTAGATGGAAATGCGACGTTTCGATCCCAAAGATTGACTCAAGCCGCCAAACTACCTGATCAGTGTACCAAGTCACATGGTATTCGAATTCTAAGTACGCGCCGGGTCACTGACCTACCCTGCGGCGGCACACTCCGGTCGTGCTTGGAAGGATGAATTACTAAGAAGCGCTTGGAGGGTATGAATCTTGGAGATATGTCTCACTTGTTTTGAGCAAGTGGGAGAATGTTGTAGATATAGATATAAAGGGTGTGATCTAAAACAATTAATCCACTTGCCTTTCGTGCAAGTGGGAGATTGTTAGGTGTAGTGCCCGAAAGGCAATTATATGATTGTTTTAGGACATAATTAATAATTCATCTTATTATATGCATGTATGCTTATAATTAAGACACTACTGAAAACCCTAAGTACCTCGATTATGTAATCACATAACTCAGTGTATGGCTATACACAAGAGGATTGAGTTAGTGAGATGTACTTAAAATTAACTTAGTCCGTAGAGTTTATTAATTTGAGTACGGGTCTTAAGATTAAATTGCTAATAATGCGCCCATAACACTTTAGGTGTGACAGTCTTATCCGGACTGTCGGTAATAGGGTACCTAGTGGGGCATTTATATATGATGATAATCATATAGGGCTGGACCGATTTGATTTGAGTTCTCGATATAATTCCGTAATCGAGAAGTCTTATCAAATCACAAGATGATCATATATGGATTAATCTCAATCCTGAGGTGATCACGGACAACTGCTTAGACTAGGGTAGAGTTTGATGTGTTAGTAAGGATCACTTCGTAGTATGTGGTCCAACACTTCTCGTTGGCTCTATTCGGAATGAGTGAGTAGTCGTGCTATCACGAATATGGAATCCATTCCTTCCCTCGGGAAGTAGACAGACAGTTCCCTTATTTGTTAATCTTAGAAACTGATCGATCCCGGGAGTTCTTATTATATTAGTTATGAACTAATTGATCACTATGGGTTAATGGTAAATAAGGATAAAGGGTTTTGAAATGGGTTTACGGAGATATCCCGAATCGAAACGAACAGTCTATGGAGGATTTATCCGTATGTAATGATTATATCAGTGGACTCCTTATCAACTCATGGTTGAGTGTAAGTAATCTATATTCGGCAGAGTTCACTTTCGGGTTTATGGTGGTGTAATCCCGGAATTAATATATTGAATATTATTGTTCGGTCTGACGAATAATTTTATTTAATTTATTGTAGCTACTGAATATGGGTCCATGGTCCCCGACGTGGCTCCTAATATAGCATATATGTTTTCTCGTCGTTTCACCTCAATTATAATTAAATAGTTGGATTGGACTATTTAATTGATATGTGGATTAATTGTTTAGTTGGACTAAATAAATAAATACATGGAAAAGAAATTTTTCGTGGACTCGGCCCAATGTGATGGAAAATTCCTGTGGCCCTATACTTGCTAGGGTTTGGCCGAATTTTGTGTTATTTAATTATTAGGGAATTAGTTTTCTTGGATAATTATTTAACATGTGATTTATCTTTTATTTGTTAAATGATAATTCATGAAATATTAGATAATATATTTATTTATCCTAATTTGTTTGGGATATATATTATATTTATCTTTTATTTAAAATAAGGATTAACATAATAATTATCTCTTAATTATTAAATCCTTGGAGGACAAGGATTACTCTCCTATATAAAGAGAGTTCTCCCAAGCCAAATGAGAGATCACATATTTTGAAATACACAAGTGTGTGAAGCTTTGAATTTTTGGCTTTATACACTAGGGTTTGAGTTTTGAGAAAAACTTCGGGTTTTCTACGGTAGCATATCGAGGAGGTCCGGCGGCTTGAAACACCATCCACCTGGTGGTGCTTGGAGACACACGTTGGAAGACTTTGGCTTCTCAACTAGGCTCTCAACTAGCTCAGATTGGATAGACCTTTTTCTTGGCGTTTTGCACCATAAAAAGGTTGGTAATCTAACCCCTCGTAGGTTAGATTTATTATTCATGTATTCTGATTGTTTAGATCTAGATCTTGTACTTTCCGCTGCGTAATCGGGTGGATCTTAGATCCATCCGGCGATATTACATCCTACAAGCAACACGGAAGATAAAAAGACTCGGGTAAACCATACAAGGATCTAAAAACGAGAATCAATGATGTCCAAACTAAAGAAAAAAAGGTATTACAACATACAAAATGCAAAGGGAAACATGTCTTACAACCGTAAGACTTAAACTACAACCAGTCTGAAATAAAAGTGCGTATTTAAACAACAAATGTGCATCTTAGGCCAAGTTACATTATTATAAAAAGAAACAATAAAAAGAATTCCAAGCATAACATAGCTCATCCAACATCCTCAAGATCATCATCAGCCTACAAATCTTCTCGTAAAGGGGAAACATACAAACATGAAAAGGGGTAAGTACATAGCGTAATTAGCAAGATGTAGAAGCTATTGAATAACGAGTTTTATAATGAAAGTAAGGTAATGAAATGACATTATTAAAGGTTATCTTTATGTAATAGACACAACTGCTAAGGGTCACTTCATGCTCATAACATGTTGTGAGATTCCTAGTTTGTTTCTGGTTTAACTTATCTTTGTTACATCATGCATTCAAGGGCACCACGCCTTGGTCTAGGAGCACCAAGCACTCATCGGGGGTGCAACCTACTTAAGAACCGCTCTAGTAGTCTTGGGCTAGTCCCGTTAGTGTGTATGTTTGGTGGACCTTGTCCACTTTGACGGACCATACAACACATTGCAATATGTCCAAATGCATACACCTTAAATAATGTATTATCGGGTGCATTTGATTGTATATTTTTTTTTCTTGATCCATCCGGTGTAGTGCCCGAAAGACAATTATCTAATTGTTTTATGACAGAATTAATAATTCATCTTATTATATGCATGTATGCTTATAATTAAGACACTACTGAAAACCCTAAGTACCTCGTTTATGTAATCACATAACTCAGTGTATGGCTATACACAAGAGGATTGAGTTAGTGAGATGTACTTAAAATTAACTTAGTCCGTAGCGTTTATTAATCTGAGTACGGGTCTCATGATTAATTTGCTATTAATGCGCCCAGAACACTTTACGGTGTGACAGTCTTATCCGGAGTATCGGTAATAGGGTACCTAGTGGGGCATTTATATATATGATGATAATCATATAGGGCTGGACCGATTTGATTTGAGTTCTCGATATGATTCCGTGATCGAGAAGTCTTATCGAATCACAAGATGGTCATATATAGATTAATCTCAATCCTGAGGTGATCACAGACAATTGCTTAGAGTAGGGTAGAGTTTGATGTGTTAGTAAGGATCACTTCGCAGTATGTGGTCCAACACTTCTCGTTGGCTCTATTCTGGGATGAGTGAGTAGTCTGTGCTATCACAGATATAGAATCCATTCCTTCCCTCGGGAATTAGACAGACAGTTCCCTTATTTGTTAATCCTAGAAACTGATCGATCCCGGGAGTTCATATTATATCATTTATGAACTAATTGATCACTAGGGGATTGATGGTAAATAAGGATAAGATGTTTCGAGAAGGGTTTACGGAGATATCCCGAATCGAAACGAACAGTCTATGGAGGATTTATCCGTATGTAATGATTATATCAGTGGACGCATATCAACTCATAGTTGAGTATAAGTTATCTATATTCAGCAGAGTTCAGTTTCGGGTTTATGGTGGTGTAATCCCGGAATTAATAGATTGAATATAATTGTTCGGTCTGACGAATAATTTTATTTAATTTATTGTAGCTACTGAATATGGGTCCATGGTCCCCGACGTGGCTCCTAATATAGCATATACGTTTTCTCGGCGTTTCACCTCAATTATAATTAAATATTTGGATTGGACTATTTAATTGATATGTGGATTAATTTTTTAGTTGGACTAGATAATTAAATACACGGAAAAGACATTTTTCGTGGACTCGGCCCAATATGTCAAAAATGCGTATGGACCTTAATTTAATTAGGGTTAGGCGCATTTTGTAAGTTTTTTAATTATTGGGAAATTAGTTTTCTTGGATAATTATTTAACATGTGATTAAATTATTTATTTGTTAAATAATTTAAGGAAAAGAAAATCTTTTGTATATCCTAATTAATTTGGGAATATTCTAGATTTATCTTTTTAAGGAAAATGATTAATTTGATTGATTTTGTATTAATTAAATAAATCCTTGGAGGACAATGAATTTGTCTCCTATATAAAGAGAGTTCTCCCAAGCCTTTTAGAAAACTTCGGGTTTTCTAAGGTAGCATATCGAGGAGGTCCGGCGGCTTGAAACATCATCTACCTGGTGGTGCTTGGAGACACACGTTGGAAGACTGTGGCTTCTCATCTAGCTTGGATCTTGGATTGACCTTTGTTTCTTAGAGTAATTGCACCATAAAAAGGTTGGTAATCTAAACCCCCTCGTAGGTTTAGATCTATTATTTTATGTATTTTCGTTGACTAGATATAGATCTTATACTTTGCGCTGCGTAATCGGGTGGATCTATGATCCATCCGGTGATATTACATCCTACAGCCTTACCAAGAATTATCATGATGTATATCCTTTATCCAGGCAATTATGTAAGTTATTAGTCATTAGTTAGCCACTTAAGTAATTTCAAGAAGAATTCACCTAACATCTCTACTCCCTCGTCTTAGACCACTAGACTCTATCCTATACTTAGCACATACACAGCCAATGATGAGTTCTAACTCATCAAAGCACAAGGCCAATTCTAGGTTTCCAACAGTCCCGTACTACATCTCGCTCCCAAAGTTCATACGGTGCCGAAACTATACGCATCAGAAACTTATTCATGGCTTTGTCAAGTTATTTCATCATATTTAAGTTCATTAGGAAGGCTACAATTCAAGTTAAGCAACATAATAACACTAGCCACATAATCCATTGTCCCACAAATCGTATATTCATAAATTCTGAAAAATAAAAATAACATAACACAATAACACCAAACAACTATACATTTAATATTTATTAAATAATCTTTCTTTTCCTCTTAATTTTTATGTTTCTTTCTTTATTTTATTTTATTATGCTGCTACCATTTTTATTTTTACTTTATTGAAAAGGAGAACTTTTATTAAATCAGGAGCTGAATCCACAAATGGTACAACGAAGAAATAAATCTACTCGATGTCTAAGACCTAGGCTAGCCTTAAATTTCTAGAGTGTTTTGACTGCATAGGGAATAAAAACTTGAGTAGGTGGGTGGACAATGTTGGGGGAATGAAGCAGTTTGTTCCGCCAAAACCAAAATCCATACAAAATCTTGCAAAAAATATAAGGCCACTGGTTGACCAACGATAAGACTCTCGTTGAAGGTGTTATATTAATTAACACCCAATCTTGTGTGTCAGAAGTGGCAATGAAAGCTTCCCACTTAGATGGTTCAGTGACTTGCCAAATGCTCCGAGGCCGGTTACAATCGCGCATAGCATGCAGCGGGGTTTCGTCTAGCTCGTAGCAGATTTGACAGAGTGGGGAACTCATTATATGTCTATAGGCTAAGAAGCTATTAACCGTGAGACAATTCTAGCAAAGTTTCCACAGGAGGAAGTTATGTCTCGAGGGACCTTTCAAGCTCCAAATCGATTCCAATCTAGGGTCTGTTGCACCAGCTGATAAATATAAGCACTATGGACCGAGTATTTTCCATCCCCATAGGGGCTCCATATGGTATCATCCGCATGTACTTCGAAGCCAACCTGGAGGGTTTTCGTAGCTTGACATATGTTTCTCCATAAGGAGGAAGCTCCTGGTTTGGGTTGAACGAAGAGGTTCCCGTATTTCTCGATCAAGAGGGAGACCCTCGGAGAGATATCATCTGTAAGTAACTGCCAGACAAGTTTTCCCAATAATGCATAATTCATCTCCTCAAGACCCTTTAGACCAAGACAACCGTTGTCCTTGGGTTTGCACAAACTCCTCGAAGAGATATAGTGGCAGTGTTTATCGCCATCAAGCTCATTCCAAAAACATTGCCAACAAAGTTTATCAATATCATCAATGACTCCTTTGGGTAATTTTGCCGTCTGCATCAAGTAATATGGAAGCGTAGATAGAGAAGAATTAATCAAAATTGATTTACCTGCTTTCGATAGGACCTTCGTCTTCCAGGATGCTAACATTTTTCGCATTTTGTCAAGAACAAAGCCGTACATTTTCTAACTCGAGAGTGTATCAACGGTGCTCCCAAATATTTACCCATGTCAGAGGTATGTTGAATCTCCAGTTTTCGTCCAATCTGTGAACGCAGGTGCAAATTAATGTTCTTGGAAACATGGAAAGTAGACTTTTGAATACTGATTTTCTGGCCCGAGATGTTACAAAAGTCCGCTAAAACTGATTCCATGACAGAGGCTTCACCAAAAAGAATCAAATCATCAGCAAAAAATAGATGAGATAGTGGATTCGACTTACGACTAAGTCGAATTGGCCTCCAACGCCCCTGGCTCACAGCATCATTAATTTTTTGCTTAGAATCTTCATGAAAAGAACAAAAATATGGGGGAAAGAGGATCTCCCTGCTTGAGACCCATTTCCGGAGTAATTGGGTCCAATTTTACGACGTTCCAGAGGACTGAGAGTGTAGCCGATTTAAGGCCATGGATAATTAGGCTAATGAGGTTGTGAGCAAACCAACAGCAACAAGAATTTTTTCCAAAAAATCCCAATGAACCCTGTCATAAGCCTTTTCCAAGTCGATTTTGATAAGAATAAATCCTTTTTTACCTTGCTTTTTCTGGAAAGTATGGATGGTCCTTGCATTGTTATAATGTTGCCCGTACTGCCTCTCTTGGGGATAAAGGCAGTTTGGGATGAGCTTGTAAGTTTGGCTATGAAGAGCCATAATCTATTGGCGATAATTTTATTCACCAGCTTGATAATCACATTGTTGAGTGCAATCGGCCAGAAGAAAGCCGGGGATGAGGGGGCACACATTTTGAGATAAGAGATAAAATTGTTTCATTTATCGTGTTGAAACACAGATGAGAAACTTGCAGTTTTAAGAAAGATAAAACAGATGCAATCTAACAAAATAAAGGCGGAAATTGATAAAACACAGAAACAAAGAGAACACGGTGATTTAACGTGGTATCCGGCGTTATGCCGACTAATCCACGGGCAGAAAAGTAGATATTTTAGTTACAAGGCTTTTTCACGACCTTGAAAAACACACACAACATTGATTAAAATGGATGGTATTTATAGACACAAATCCCTAAACCCTAACCGCCATAGGATCTCTGTCGAATTGTCATAAATGCCCCAGATGTGGATCCAGCTCAAACTGACTCCACCAGATGAAAACTCACTTTTCCAACAACTCACTTTCTCCTTGTAATCAACCAACTCAGATGTAGAACTTAGCAAACTCGGTTTCCACCAAAACTCGGTTTTCTACCAAAACTCGGTTTTCTAAGTTTTCTCCAAAACTCAGTTTCACTTCACAAAACTAACTTTCAGATTAGTTCCACCAGTTTTAGAGATCAAGTCACAAAACTGACAAATCTCCACATTGACTTGAACTCTCAACGTCACCAGATTGCATAATTCAGATGTATTTGTACCAGATGCATTCCTCAATGCCAGGATGTACTTGTACCAGATTTCTCAACATAATCCACTCAGATGACCTGTCCTCAACTGAGTTTCCCGAAATGATTATAAGCTTTGAATGTTAAGCAAGTCCAGACACAACTGAAACTTGCTTTGTTGAACTGGTTTAGTAAGCATATCGGCAGGATTTTCCTTGGTGCTGATCTTCTTCACTACAACCCTCTTCTCATTTCTCAGAAAATGATATCTCACATCAATATGTTTGGTTCTCTCAAGATGAAACTGATCCTTAGCTAGACATGTTGCACTCAAATTGTCACAATAAATCTTAGCTTGATCCTAATGTAGCCCCAAATCACTGACTAGACCCTTCAACCAGATTGCTTCCTTGGTTGCTTCAGTAAGAGCCATATACTCTGCCTTAGTAGTTGATAAGGCTACTGTTTCTTGCAAAGTTGCTTTCCAGCTGACAACTGAATTCCTCAATGTGAAAACTTAACCAGTCATTGATTTACTACTGTCCATATCACCTGCATAATCAGGATCACAGTATCCTATGACCAAACTCTGAGTATCACCTCCATAAATGAGACCAACATCAGTTGTACCCCTAAGGTACATGAACATTCTTTTCACAGCTTTTCAGTGTTCCTTTCCAGGTTGAGCCATAAACCTGCTGACAACACCGACTACCTGAGCCAAATCAGGCCTAGTGCACAACATGGCATACATCAGACGGCCAACAGCACTAGCATAGGGAACTTTTGACATATATTCCTTCTCCTCAGCTGACTGTGAAGCATAATCTGACAAATGAATATTTGATGCTTAGGGAGTATATATTGGCTTTACGGCTGACATACCAAACTTAGCCAAAATCTTCTGTATATAGCCCTGCTGAGATAAAACAGTTTCTTTTGACTTCTATCTCTCCAGATCTCCATCCCCAAAATTTTCTTGGCTACACCCAAATCTTTCATTTCAAATTCAGCACTAAGAAGGTCTTTCAAATTCTGAATATCAGACTTCTTTCTTGCAACTATCAGCATATCATTCACATACAAAACAAGATAGATGTATGATCCATCTTTCAGCTGACTGTTGTAAACACGGCAATCATAAGGACTTCTGCTATAACCAAGCTGGATCATGTAAATGTCAAACCTTTTATACCACTGTCTAGGAGACTGCTGTCTATACAACGACTTCTTCAACTTACAAACAAATTTTTCTTTACCAGGAACTTGAAATCCCTCTGGTTGAGTCATGTATATCTATTTATCTTCCTCACCATATAGAAAAGTTATCTTCACATCTAACTGCTCAAGTTCAAGGTCTTGTTGTGCCACCATTGCTAGTAACACTCTGATTGGTGTATGTCTGACTACTGGTGAGAATATATCATCAAAGTCCACCCCTTCTTTCTGACTAAACCCTCTTGCAACCAAACGTGCCTTATACTTGACTCCTTCTGCCTCAATCATTCCTTCATTTTTCTTGAAGATCCATTTGCATGTAACAACTCTCCTATCAGTTGGATTTTTAATTAGATCCCAAGTCTGATTCTTCAGTAATGACTCCATCTCATCTCCCATGGCAGCAAGCCATTGGGATGACTCAGAACATGTCACTGCTTCCCTATAAGTAGAAGGTTCAAAACCATCCACCTCTTCTGCAACTTGAAGTGCATATCCAGCCAAATCATCAAACACATACCTTCTGGGAGGTATCCCAACATTGGATCTTCTAGCTCTGCTAACAGCTATACTTTGCTGACCAATATTAGTCTGACGCTCAATTGATCCATGTTCGGGCGATCGGCTTGGATTCGGTTCGGTTCGAAACCGAATCGATGAAAACTGACTTTGTTCTACTGAGTGTTGCATCTCAGCTAACTCCACCTGAAGCTCCACCTTACTGTCAATTTTCTTAATTTCAGCACCAGTTTCAGTTTCAGAAATCCTCCCCACTGATGAGTTGGTCATAGAATTCTTATCGAAAACAACATCTCTGTTGAGAATAACTCTGTTCTCTGTTGATGACCAGATTCTATAACCTTTCACTCCATTACCATACACCACAAGCACTCCTTTCTTGGCCCTTGGCTCCAGTTTCTCTTTACTAACATGATAGTAAACTGTGCTTCCAAATACCCTTAGAACTGAGTAATCAGTAGGCTTTCCCGACCATATTTCAACTGGTGTCTTGAATCTATTCCCTGTGTGAGGACTCCTGTTGATTAAGTAACAAGCTGTGCTTACAGCTTCTGCCCAAAATCTTCTTGACAAACCAGCATTAGAGAGCACACATCTTGCCCTCTCCAAAAGAGTTTGATTCATTCTCTCAGCTACACCATTTTGCTGCGGTGTATTCCTTACAGTGTGATGTCTGACAATACCCTCAGTTTTGCAAAATGTATCAAACTCAGTCTAGCAGAATTCCAGACCATTATCTGTACGAAGCCTCTTGATCTTCCTTCCCAATTGGTTTTCAACTAGAGCTTTCCTCAACTTGAATTTATTAAATGCTTCACTTTTGTGTTTTATCAGCACCACCCATGTCATTCTTGAATATTCATCAATAAAGGACACAAAATATCTGTGACCACCCAATGACTCCACCTTTGATGACCCCCAACAATCAGAATGAATGTAATCAAGTGATGAATTTGTGCTGTGTATCCCTTTTGAGAACTTGCCCCTATGAAGTTCCCAAACACACAATGCTCACAAAAGTCCAGATTCTTGACCTTACATCCCCCAAGAAGATCTTTCTGAGAAAGAATTTGCATCCCCTTTTCACCCATGTGACCCAGTCTCATGTGCCACAATTTTGTTAGCTGTGACTGATGAACTTCAGTAGATGCTATAGCAGCAGACCCAGACACAGCTTTGAACCTTGCAAAATATACAAAGTTCCTCCTTTGACTCCCTTGAGAACTGAAACTGAGTTTTTGTAGACACTCAGTTTTCCACCTTCACCCTTAAAATTGAATCCATTGCTGTCTGAAAGACTGAGAGATCCCAAGTTCTTGGTCATCTGTGGAACATGTCTAACTTCACTCAACGTATAGAATTTACCATCCTATGTCCTCAATTGAACTGAGCAAATCCCAACTATCTTGCAGACCTTGCTGTTTGCCATAGCTATATGACCACCATCTATCTATTGATAGCTTGAGAACCACTCCTTGTGTGGACAGATATGATAAGATGCTCTAGAGCCCATAATCCACACATCAGCATGATGTGCTGATTCTTCAGCTACTAGAACCATGTCCTCCTCAGAATCAAACTAAGCTGCAACAACAACTGTTCCAGAACTGTTCTCCTGTTGTTTTTTTTTCTTTGGACAGTTGGACTTCCTATGTCCCTGCTCCTTACAGTAATTGCAGATATCTGTGGATTTAGGACCTTTGGACCTTGTCTTCTTGGATTTCTTCTTCCAAGACTACCTATGCCTTTTCCACTACTACTGCTGACTACTAGTCCAACAGCCTGATTGTCTGCCCCAGCTGTCTTATGTCTCAGCTCCATGGCATGTAAAGCTAACCTTACATCTTCCAATGCAACTGTATCCTTCCCAACTATAAAAGATTGCCCAAAGTTCTCATAAGAAGATGGTAGTGATACCAACAAAATCAGAGCTGCATCTTCATCCTCAATCTTCACATCAATATTCCTGAGGTCAAGTAATATTGTGTTCAACTGATCAAGATGATCTCTCAGTTGAGCCCCATCATGCATCCTTAGTCTAAACAGCCTCTGCTTTAGCAGCAACTTGTTGGTCAATGACTTAGTCATATACTGTGTTTCAAGATTTGACCATAACTTAGCAGCGGTGTCTTCCTCAGCAACTTCTGTGATAACATCATCAGACAAGCACTACATGATGGTAGAATGTGCTTTCTCCTCCAGACTGGCGTAATCTACTGCACCGGCAACCTCTTTACCGGATAAAGGAGTCCACAATCTTTGTTGTTTTAACAAGCCCCGCATCTTGATTTGCCACAAATTAAAACCGTTCCTCCCTGTAAATTTATCAATCTTTACGTTAATTGTTGACATCCTTCTTGTTAAAGAACATACATTTGATCACAAAATCCTAGCACCGGAAACCGGTCTTGGTGAAGATCAACTCCGTTCAACCTACAAATCTCTCTGAATCTTGAGCCGTACGCTCTGATACTAGTTTGTTGAAACACAGACGAGAAACTTGCAGTTTTAAGAAAGATAAAATAGATGCAATCTAACAAAATAAAGGCGGAAATTGATAAAACATAGAAACAAAGAGAACACGGTGATTTAAAGTGGTATCCGGCATTGTGCCGACTAATCCACGGGTAGAAAAAGAGATATTTTATTATGCGCAAAAGTTACAAGGCTTTTTCACGCCCTTGAATAACTCACACAACATTGATTACAATGGGTGGTATTTATAAACACAAATCCCTAAACTATAGTCGCCATAGAATCTATGTCGAATTGTCATAAATGCCCCAGATGTGGATCCCAGCTCAAACTGACTCCACCAAATGAAAACTCACTTTTCCAAAAACTCACATTCCAGAATCTCACTTTTCCCTTGTAATCAACCAACTCAGTTGTAGAACTCAGCAAACTCGGTTTCCACCAAAACTCAGTTTTCTACCAAAACTCATTTTTCTAAGTTTTCTCCAAAATTTAGTTACACTTCACAAAACTGACTTTCAGATTAATTCCACCAGTTTTAGAGATCAAGCCACAAAACTGACACATCGAACCCGGGAAATGTCCTGAACTGAAGGCAGCCTGTACAAACTGGATAATAGATGGAGCAACCGTACTCCATTAAGATTTGAAAAATATGGAAGGCAATCCATCCGGGCCAGCCGCTTTGTAGGTGCCCATATCGACTAACGCTCTCTCGATTTCTGCTTCGGAAACCGATCGGTTTAAGAGTAGCAGGTTTGATGTGGATAAGCTCTTAAACCGGGGATTGAAGTCCCTGCAATCTATGAAGGTATCAGTAGCATAAAGTTGGAGATAGAAGTTATTAACCTTACTTCGGATTTTTGCTTGGTCAAAGGTTCAGTTATCGTTTTCATCCATTAAGCACAACACCTTCCGTTTAGATTTCTTTCTTAGAGCGGTGGGGTGGTAGAAGTGCGTATTTCTTTCTCCCTCCGTAAGCCACTTCAATTAGGAGCGTTGATTCCAATATGTTTCTTCCTCCATAAGGGTTGCTTCAAGGTCGTTTTTAAGATCATCGTGCAAAGCGGAAAATTGGGAAAATTTATGAATTGAAGTAGCAATTAAATTATATCAAATAACACAGAACCGTAATTAAAATTTATTTTCTCGGTTAGAACACTCTTTTACTTTACTTTGACATCATAAAACACCAACTATTCAATATGAATACCTCTTACCTTAAACTCAAAGCCAATCTTCAAAGAAAAAAAACTTGAATTTTCCACACCAAACCTAGCTATATAATCACAATTTAACTACAATTACATATGATCAAAGGTTTCTAAAAGGATAAAACTATGAATTGAACCACTTAGAACTCAAAAACACCATCAAATCCTCAAGATTCTACAACTAGGGCAAATCATTACCTTTACAAAACTTGTTGATACCAAAACGACGCCCACCTCACGCTGATTGCAAACCACTACTCGAAACTGAAAACCAATAAACGGCTGGTGAGATGCCTTGAAGATTCTATTACCCTATTTTTATCCTCCAGAGATCGACTTCTGCTTCCGTTTAATACATAAATATTTTTTTTCCGAACTTCTCATGACTGGGGGAGTTTTTATTTCCTTAAAAACTCCCATTTGTTCCATTAAAAAAACTGTCCATTAATTACCATTAAATAAAATTAATACTTTTCTTTTTCCCTCCTTTTTTTAAACTTTAATCCATAAATTAATAAATACTCCCTCCGTTTTTTTCATATGTCGCAGAGAGAAAAATGACACTGATTAAGAAAATAGTTAATATGTCTACAATATAGTATTGAAAATATATATATATTTTTTTATTGTAGATGTAAATACTTTGTTGGTAAAAGATTTTTAGTATTGGAAATGTATTTTTTTATTGAAGATGTAATTACTTTATTGGTAAATATGGAAAAAATAATAAATGATGCATTGAAATGTAAAATGACAGATAAATAAAAACAGACAAAATTTTGAAATGTGACAGATGAAAAAAAATAGATGGAGTATAATATTTTGTTTTTGTAAAAGACACGTCTTCTTTTTTCGAAAATCAGAATATTACACAATATGTCACACATGATATCATATTAACAACATAATCTTAATACATTTCATACAACTATGGTAGTTATCGATTCCCTCATGTCTCTGAGACTTCGACTCTCCTCAAAAGCATGAAATAACATAAATAGAACCTCACAGTGTATTTGTCGCGCGAATACTAGTTGCTCTCTTACATCCAACTAAAAGGCTTTTATAGCCAAAACATAAAAACATGAGTCATCTTCAACATAATATTCGAATGCCACCAAGCCTGAAGCACGGTAGCGGATGCAAGATCTTGAGGTGAGAGAGACAATAATACTCGAGATTTTTTGCAATCATTAAGGGTATAATAGTGTTTTTCTTTTCTTTTCTGCACCATTAAATTCGAGGAAAAACATTATTATATATTTGCAAATAAGCACTAGTATAAATTTTACAATAGGAAAAATAGTACAACTTTATATCATTAAATTCGAAGAAAAACATTATTATATATATTTGCAAATAAGCACAGTATACATTTTGCTATAAAAACAAATCCTCCCTCCGTTTTTTTTTTCTGTCACATTTCAGAATTTGTTCTGTTTTTATTTATCTGTCATTCTATATTTCCAATGCATCATTTATTACTCTTTTTTCCTTTACCAATAAAATATTTACATCTCGAATAAAAAATTACATTTCCAATACTAAAAACTCTTTTACCAACAAAATATTTACATCTCTAATAAAAAAATACATTTCCAATACTATATTTTAGACATATTAATCGTTTCTTAATCAGTGTGAATCTTCTCTCTGCAACGTACAAAAAAAATCGGAGGGATACAACTTTATATCGCTATCATTCGAACGGGAAAATTTTGGGTAGTACATACCTACGTGTGGATATGTGATGTGGCACGATCAGAACCACACAGTTTAAGTGTAGAATGAAATTATGTGGTGTGCCACGTAGGCTATCCGCACGTAGGTACGGTGTATGCAAATACTTCCCCGTTCGAACACAGTAATCATTCTACCCTGTAAATACATATTTCACACATTATTTCAACAAAAGCAGATTGACATTTTGTTTTTTGTTTTTGCAATAAATGCTACCCGTACTTTTTCCTTGTATAGATAAATGGAGCATAATGCACTGAACCGGGGAGTTGGGAAAAATAAATAATTGAACATGCATTTGGGAAGCAATGATTTAGAGCAGTTGAAGGCATTAAAGTGAAAGGAAATAAAGAATAAAAAAAATAATATGGGCATTATATTATGCAGAGACAATTGATATTCATCATCTAACACCATTATTATCTCTGTCTCTAAATGATATTGTTGGATATACCGTTAAATATAGTCTATTCAGACCTATATGTTTTTTTTTCTTTATCGTATTTGATTTATGATATAATTTTTATGCCGTCCAAATTTAAATCGGGATGCATGTTGGGGGCGGCTTCCCTCATTTTTAACAATAAACCCTTTAAAAAGTACTATAAAATAATACTCAACATAAAAATGCCCAACAATTGTTATAATAGGGAAGGGGCGACAAGGACAAAAAAAATTAATAAATGAGTCTCGAATGACAAAAGTAACATTTTCATTATTATAAAGGACAAAAATCACAAATGTTACTTTAAAATTGTTACTTTTTACACGTATTAATGTTACTTTGTGTTTCACAATTATTCTTTATATTTACTCTATTCCAAATTTGTTACTTCATATTTGTTACTTCATAATTGTTACTTTTGTCCTTATTAAATTACAGTTTCCTTCTATCCCGATTTTTTGATAATTTTATCCTTTTGGACAAAAATCTAAAACACTTATCGGATTTATGATTTGTTTTTGTTTTAATTTTTATTATATATTTCTATATAATAACCGCTCTCCCCTACCCGACCAACTGAACAAAATACCCCGTCCGACCAATAGGCCTTAGCCCCCCTATTAACATAGGCCCGACCCCGATTTTCAATAAAATTGCTATCATTTTCTCTATAAACATTTTTTAGAAGAAAATTCTCTATAAACATTTAAATAACTAGTGGATGTTAACGCCGTGCAAAACACGGCGGACCCAGCAATAAATCTAACCATTGATAATACAAAAGAATGTTTATCGAATGTGTAGGCGTTCTGATTTTTATTTTTATGGGTTTTGTTAATTGTATAACTATATTTTTTTGTAGTACGAAAGAAACACGTTGAAGGGATTTTTCTAGAGGAAAAAATAATTTGAACCACAACCAAGTAACTTGAAACAAGAAAGTAGCGCTGATTAATCCAGAATGATACACGTACTTCATCAGGATAAATAGAACGGGCAACAAAAAAATTTATTTTTTCTTTGAAGAATAAGAAACACCACCTAATAAGCAATTAACACCATCTAAACAACAACCCAAACATAAGAGCGGTGTTTTAGGCAAACATACGTACAAAGAAGAACAGAGGACTTTCACAATATATACTTGATTAATTGTGTATTTTAAAGACATTACATATCTATGTTTCAATACTCCCTCCGTTTTTATATATATGTCGTAGAGAGAAGAATAACACAAATTAAGAAAGTAATTAATATGTCTAAAATATAGTATTGGAAATGTATTTTCTTTATTGGAGATGTAAATACTTGTTGGTAAAGGAGTTTTTAGTATTGAAAATGTATGATGTAAATACTTTATTGGTAAATGAAGAAAAAATAATAAACGATGAATTGGAAATATCAAATTACAGATAAATAAAAAAGAACAAATTCTGAAATGTGACACATAAAAAAAAAAAACGGAGGGAGTATTATCTAATGGCTGCAATATAGACATAGATATTTTATGCAAGAAAAACTTAGTAATATTATACGGAAGACTGATTGGCATGTTCAAACACAAAATTTATATATTCCGTAATTAACATTGTTTTTCTGCATTCTTACCTTTTTATTTTTTATTTTTTATTTTTTATTTTTTATTTTTTATTTTTTATTTTATTCGACTCTCAAGCTCAGAACCTAATTTATTTTTGGCGCTAACAACGCTACTGCCAACTGGTACATGCCTTTACTTCAGCTGGCCCTTGGATTGTCTTTTAAGCTGTATCTGGCCCTTCAACTGGTACAGTGGTACATGCCTTTACATCAACAGCAATAATTTGTGTATTTAGCTCTGATGAATCTGCAACACATGCATGGCTGGTGTACATCGGGGTAAATAAAAAGTGTATTTTCACTGCTAGCACTTATTTCTTCCGGCATGTTATTTTGCCTTTGGGCTGAAAAGTTGGTGTGCACGTGGCACACTTTGGATGGCTGCATTGGTGCTACCTCACAATTGACATGGGGGAATTGCATCTTTACCTGCGTGTGTACAGACAAAATATGCACAACAATCTCAATCTTTTTGATTGAAGAAACATTCTACAGTTTAATGACATGGTACTCATTAGCAGCATAATCTAAAGCAAGATATCACAAGAAATAGACGGAAATCAGCGATATGTCAATAAATATCGAGATCAATTGATAGAAATATTTATTCTGACGTAGAAGAATAAGTGTAGTTAAAAACGTTCTCTAATATAGAAGTGCAAGTCAACAATATACCAACATCAATAATGAAATAGCATATTCACATGTGTTATGCATAACCGCAGATAAATGGAGAGATCTAAACCAAATTAGGTGGGCATTATTAATTATTACTCCCTCCGTTCCACAATAACTGAGGCAGTTGTCAAAATATTTTGTTTCATTTTATGTGAGGCAGTACAATTTCCAATGCCACATTTATTGTGTTTTTACTTGATTTACCCTTATTTATTACACTAGGAGATATAAAAAAGAAGACCACATTAATTATATCCAAGGACATTCTAATCATTTCATTGTAAAAGTTAATGCATTAACTCACATCCGTAATATGTGTGATTTTGACAACTGCCTCACATAAATTGGAACGGAGGGAGTATATAGTAAAGTATTGAATTCCATCACAACTATAAAGTAATGCTAAGAAATAAATTCAAATGCATATTATCACAGCAGTTATGCTTGAATAGACACACAATACACAAAACTGCATAAGTTGCATATCTTGTATTGTTGCTATTCTGCTTCAGCACAATTTAAGCCTAACATTTCTTATGATTAATTGAGTTCAGAAGTTGTATAGTGTGTATTAATTTCATCGAGTAATATCCATATTCTAATGTAAGAAAGCTAGAATAACAAAGGAAGTATGTTGCAGTAGTACCTAGAGATCAGCCATGTCGATTGTATGAACAGTGAAGGTATTGCTGATGGAAAACCGTTGTAGTACATTGGTCGAGCTCTGTAACCTAACACAAAAGAGATTTAACATATATATATCGATTTTCCCTAATTTTTTTCTCTCTCCATCTTTCAAGATTTGTAGCTCTATTATTTATTTTTTCGTGTTCAGTTTGTTTAACCGAAGTAGAGCTATTATCTTGTTTAAACATTGGTTTGAAGCTTTTAAAACAAAAAAGAATAAATAAAAGTTCCCTAACACAGAAAAAAAAAAAAAAAAAACTACTACAAAAGGCAAACTAATTATATTGAACTATGACCAAGTACCTAACCAAAACAAAACAAAATCCGATTTAATATGGTAAAGTTGAGACAATAAGTGAACCATATTGCAGCTGAACCTGAAGAGCAGTCATTGCAGTTTGTACAGAGCACGAAGAACCAGCAACAATATCATTGTTGTAACACTCCCGATGAACAATAGTCTATAACCAACAATAAGACCATCATAAGCCAATACAACAGACCCATACGAAGAAAAATACATGAACCTGATGATGTTTTTATCCTTACAAAATGGATTACAAATGGAACACATTAGAATATAAAAAAAAAAGATCATTTTTTAAGCATATAGCTTCTTGCAAGTCAAGGTTCTGAAAAAGGAAAAAAGAAAAAACAACGACAACAACAACAAATCTATACAGAGTACTTAACTATCTAGAGGCATGCAAAAAACACCATATTAATTTATATCACACATCCAAAACGAAAGTCACAAGTCCAAACCAAGTTTTCTTATATCACATGACCAAAAAAAGAACAGAGAATGAACTGTATCTTGTAAAGCAACTATTTTTTGTAACTTATAAAAAGGAAACAATGAGCACCGCAGTCTAAAACCAACAAATAGACCGTCAAAAGCTAGTACAACAGACTTATATGAAGAAAAATACATAAACCTGATGATGTTTTTATCTTTACAGAGTGGAGTACAAATGGAACACATTAGAATAAAAAAAGACCAATTTTTAAGCATAGCAGCTTCATGCAAGTCAAGGTTCTGAAAAGACAAAAAGCCAACAACAAATCTATACATAATACATTAACTACACATCCATTATATCACACAAGAGTGGAAAACTTGGTTTGGACTATACATCCATTATATCACACATCCATTATCAAAGACTTGTTCATCAAGGACAAGTCTATTCAGAATATTAAGTACATATCCATTATGAACACCAAAAACCGTACAACTGCAGATGAACACCAACAAATCTATACATAATACATTAACTATCAAGAGGCATGAAAAGAACACCATATTAATTTATATCACATATCCAAACACGCATGAATCCCTAAACGTTCTTCGAACCAATCATAGACTTTATTGAGATAGGCGGAACTCCCCCTCCGAGAACCATATATGAAACTTTCATCTCATACAGCTCAAGCAAAAACACCCAAATCCTAATTGCAACGGATATATAATAAAAGTTTGAAACCTTTTTATTTTGAATCAAAGATTCAATCTTTTCTGACTTTAGTAAATAAGAAAAATCCGAAAGCTCTTCGTTGTTTGCGGTGATACTACCAAAATTTCAAGTTGGCTAAGTCGTCTTTATGTTAATCCTTACGTACCTCTTGAATCCACTCTTTTCCTATTTCCTTTTGAACCAAAAGTCAGAAGTCCAAACCAAGTTTTCTTGTATCACATGACCCAAAAAGGAACACATAATGAACTGTATCTTGTAAAGCAACTACTGCAAAACCAAAATCAATAAATTGTAAAGCAACTACTGCAGAACCAACTCTGTTTTAAGGCTTTTGTTCTGACCGACTTGTTTTAAGGCTTTTGTTCATGCGTATTTCCAACTACTGCAGCCCAAATCAATAAACATGCAAACACAAATAAAGGGAGCAGAGTAATACAGAACTCAAATCAATAAATTTCAACTAACAACACATCAATGTAAACAGAGAATGAGGGCATTTGAAGGATCAAATAAATATGCATGCACATGTATAATATAAATAATCAATACAGAGTAAAGGAAATTACCTGTTAAAGCCGCGCCTTTAGTGCTTGCTTGAACAGAGAGAATCTGAAGATTGGAAAGAGTGTTTGGTGACTATAAGGACAAAAAACAAACTTGTTTATAAAGAGTTCAAAGCCAGTGAATATGAACTTTAATATCAAAGTGGTTTTATCAATGAACCATTACACATTTTAACTTAACGCAACATAGAATAAAAACCTAAAAATAAGAGTCCATAATATATTCCAAAATTATTTCATTATCTTGTTCAAGGTGGACTTTAGTTCCAATATAATTTCACTATTATATATATATATATATATATATATATATATATATATATATATATATATATATATATATATATATATTATATATATATATATATACGATTGAATAATTAGGTTTTTGTCGAGAAGGACGGATTAATTTGATTATCAGGATCCAAGGAAACTAAATATTAATAAGGACAAAACATATGTAAACTTACCAATATACCCTTTTCCTAGATAGATAAACATGCTCTAATTTTATGCTTCTGGCGGTTACGATCAAATAACTTCTGTTTTGTGCGCATCACAGCATTAACATGCGATTAGGGTTAGAGGGGGTTTGTTGTGGGGTGAGCGGCGGCGGCTGCCATTTCCGGCGGAAGGGACAACGATGGGGCCGGAGCTGCAATTTCCGGCGGAAGCGACAACGATGAATCCATGTGAGGCAATATGTTGAACAAGTTGAGAGTAGAACGATTTATAAAGAAAAAATCCATGAAGGAACAACACCACCGGATACAGCCCCGCCTTCGACGGTGTTCCGATTAGCAGTGGCCGTGGAACATCAACGCCACTCCAATTCGAGGTAACACCACCGTAGCAACTCTGTTCTCCAACCTTTATCAGCTCAACCGAGTATTTTCCATCAACAAAATTCGACATTAATTGCAAGAATTTGAAATTCCTGCTGATTTTGCTTTTGCCAGAAATCGTCAATTGAGGGCTGTAAGGATGTTAGGGGCAAGATTCCGACTGTGGCGGCCGGACGCCGGATTGTATGCTTGAAGCAAGACGGAGACATCGAGACGAGATGAAATTTTTTCCCAATCCTCAAGCAGAGGAGAGCCTGTGCATCAGGATCTAAGCCCTATCAACGGGGAAGGTACGCCGGATTGCCGGATTGGCGGCCATGGTTGCCGGAGAAGAAGCCTGCATTATTATTATTATTATTTTTGAGAAAGTTTAGGGTTTAGGGTTGTTACTATTAATTTTTTAACGTTACCTCATTTTTTATGTAACTTTATCTATTCTACGGGTTGTTACTACTTGTTTATTGGCTATTACTTCATTTTATGGGTTGTTAGTACTTGTTTTTTGCCTGTTACTACTTGTTGATTGGCTGTTACTACTTTTTCATTGGCTATTACTACAATTTATGCGACGTTACTACTAATTTTTTGGCTGTTACTACTTGTTTTTTGGCTGTTACTACACTTTATCCTAGTGTTACTACGTGTTTAAGGTGTAAAAGGGTATTTTTGTCCAATTATTGTGAATTTGTCCCTTTTAATCACATAACATGTAGTAACGTCCTTCTATCCCAATATATGATTTTTTTGTCCTTCTGGCCCCTTCCCCCGAAGACACTTAATCAGTTGTTGGTCTCACTAGCACATCATATAACGACATTTACTGTATCATACCATTGAACAAAGGATTCTTGACATAACCACACAAACAATCATATTGATAAATGATTGTACTATCCTGATGCGATACGCTTTGGCTTGGAGACTATTTATTTGATCATTTATCCCACATTGCAAGTTTGACATATTTTCTAGAATTTTACTAGTATTTATTTCTTTTATTTTAATTTTAATTTTTGTTAAATAACTTTGTCCCACATTGCTTTGGGAGTAGTTTAGGTCTTTTATTCTAGCCTATAAAAAGGCTTTGGTTGTAATCTTTTTAAGATAGATAAATTTTGATAAATATATATTATTTGAAGCTTTTAAAGCTTTGGTGAGTTTTCTCACGTTGGTGTTTGGTGGATTCCAACACCGTTGTTTGGTGGATTCCAAACGGGACTTATCGAGGTTGTGAGCGAACCTTGTGGGTGTCCATTATACCAAGGTTTTTGGCTACGGGTTAGCCAAAGGTCGCGGTGCTCATTGTATTGGTGCCATCAGTCAAGTCCTAGGGCATTTTTGGATCTGATTCGGCTACGGATCACATCAGTTGGTATCAGAGACAGTCACTGACGGTATCCAAATATCTCTTTTATTTTTTATTTTTTTCTCAATTTTTTTTATCCTAGCCTGTTCTTACTTCAATTTCCCTGTTCTTCAATATTGAAAAAAAAATAAAAAAATCAGCCTAATTCCGGATGAGTATTTCACACTGTTTGTGTGTTTTTATCACACCCGTGATCTAGCACACCTTTAAAAATAAAAAATAAAAAAATCATTGCCGAATATTTTTGTTTGAACATTCTGGATACTTGCTGTGTGCTGTTTATTGGTGAAGTTAGACCGTGAGTAATGTCAAAAGATAGTCCTATGGATGTCTATTATCGGAATTTTGATGATATGATGAATCGGAATTTGAAGAAAATAGAACAACGTTTTGATGATATGATTGATGAGATGAAGAATATGTTAAAGGGAGTAACTGAGCAATATAACCGTGGTGGTAGAGATAAACGCAATGGTATAGGTAATCGTAGTGGTCGAAGTAATCGTGGTGGTACAGATGTTAAGAAGACTTCTACGGAGCTATTTTTTGTTTATTGCGGTCATTGTCACGAGAGTGATCATCGCTATTATGATTGCCCTAATCTATGGCAGAAAATACGCAGTTTACGTGAGGACTCCCCTAAGGACGACCAGGTGAATGTTAATATTCCGAGAATATTGTAGAGACCACCGTTGAGATTGCTAACACTCGAGAGGATGAGTTGAAAGGTGATGATTATGAGAGCAAGGTAGAGGATAATAAGCCAAATTTTATGGAGAAAGTGGAGGAAACTGAGTCAGAACTTGCTGAGAAGGAGAAACATTCGGTTGTACTCAATACTTCATTTGAAGATGATCCGGTTCCTATCTTGCCGCGGGTTATTCCTGTTCGTGAGGCAGTTGTTAGCAAGCCAGAACACCTATTTTTGGACCCCTTTTCTACGATTATTGATGCATATCCGACTGATACTTTCTATTCCTATATTGTTGTTTCACAGGGGGTCATCCACGAGTCTATTCCACCGAAAGAGCATTGTGATATTGCATGTATGGCGTATGACTCATCAACAAAACATGTCATTGGATTCATTTTGTCTATCCGGCTCGTGTTTGGTCCAGGGGTTCGCTTGGTGCCTCTTTGTGTTTCTTTGAGATTGGCATGTGCAGATGCCTTTTATGATGTCTTATTGATTCGAGGACGAATCCTTTCCAACCGGGAGGGAATGATGCGATACGCTTTGGCTTGGAGACTATTTATTTGATCATTTATCCCACATTGCAAGTTTGACATATTTTCTAGAATTTTACTAGTATTTATTTCTTTTATTTTAATTTTAATTTTTGTTAAATAACTTTGTCCCACATTGCTTTGGGAG
This sequence comes from Gentiana straminea, assembly GCA_036785695.1. Taxonomy (NCBI): domain Eukaryota; kingdom Viridiplantae; phylum Streptophyta; class Magnoliopsida; order Gentianales; family Gentianaceae; genus Gentiana; species Gentiana straminea. Next base: position 17,236,894 of record JAVUPR010000114.1, on the reverse strand, counting down.
TAATTTAGGTCTTTTATTCTAGCCTATAAAAAGGCTTTGGCTGTAATCTTTTTAAGATAGATAAATTTTGATAAATATATATTATTTGAAGCTTTTAAAGCTTTGGTGAGTTTTCTCACGTTGGTGTTTGGTGGATTCCAACACCGTTGTTTGGTGGATTCCAAACGGGACTTATTGAGGTTGTGAGCGAACCTTGTGGGTGTCCATTATACCAAGGTTTTTGGCTACGGGTTAGCCAAGGGTCGCGGTGCTCATTGTATTGGTGCCATCAGTCAAGTCCTAGGGCATTTTTGGATCTGATTCGGCTACGGATCACATCATATCCCCTAGATATGTCCTAGTGGTAAGCGGTTGGGGTGGTGTAATGCCACACTGGACCGAAAGCCGGGGTGTGGGGTTCGAGTCCCGTAAAGGGCGGCAACCCACAGGGAACGGTGGACTTATTTCTCCTAAAATTTGTAAAACAAAATATATTTGAATTTTTTTACTAAATCCTAAAATAGAAGAAAATGAAAACAAAAGACACAAAAATCGAGAAACGCTCCAAATTAATTAACTCGTTTCCCCTCAATTCCTACGACTGATCATTGATGCAAGGATGACTCGTTAAATTATTAATAAATTGGTTATAGCTGCCGACAATCGCCAAGCAACCAATTTTTCCTATATTCGATAAGCAGGACAATCGCCACTACTTATTCTCTGACTGTGTAGCACACCTCTCAACAATCGCCAGAGGTTTGGTGAGAACAACCGCATTGACTTTTAGAAAAACCCAATTCTAGGTATTAACGCACATCGGGTTAACTTTAACCTAGATCGCTTATTTTCACAACAGGGAATCCTACGGGCTGCGAACCGGCAGACAATATGTTGGTTACCACTTAAAATCAAATCCTTTTTGACAATCGCCTAGACTCGATTTTTGGTGCTAGATCAAATTATTCATCTAATCATCCGGCCGAAACAATTAAACGAACAATCAAATCATAAATCGATGAAAGCCGAAAATAAATGAATACTAACAATTTAATCGAGTAGTATGAACAATTCGATCTCACAATCTATAAGAATCGAGGGATAAAACAATCAATCAACTAGAATAAGAAACTAGCTATTCATAAAAATAAAACAAAAATAAAGCAAAACAAAATATTACATGAAACCAAATTTCCGGCGAGATGGTACGGCCGCTTTATTCTTTTCACGTCTGTCCCTCCGTTCCATTCTTCTCTCCTTTTCTTTTTTCCACCAAAACCTAATATATGTATTATATTCTGGATGCTCTTCCGCTTACGTAAGGAAAAATGTCTAATAATTGGGAAAGCTAATTTGGGCCAAGCCCACTTATTTCAAAAATAAACCTTATGTAATAATAATAATAATAATAATAATACTTAATTATTAAAAGGGGTCTATGTGAATAAAAAACGAAAATGCACGGTTGGCTTTAATAGCTTTGTCTTCTCTTCATTAGTCGGGATCCCGACATAGGCGAAAACTGAAATTCCGAAACCTTTAAAAACCGTTTTTCTTCCATCTTCCACAAAACTTCCAAAAATTGTTCTGTAAGTCCCAAAATCTTCCATCATCTCTTCTGAGCTCCTAAAACCTGAAAATCAACGAAAACATACCCGAAACAGAGCATCTCCCGACAAAATATATATAAAATAAGCACATAAAACACCTCAAAATACGGACTCATCACTCCCCCACACTTAGATCATTGCTTGTCCTCAAGCAATGCATTCTCATCCCCAAAAATAATAAAATAAAAAAGCATGAACCTAACCCCTATATGTATGATCTAAAACTACATGAATGCAAGACACCAAAAAAATTCCAATAATGACGCCCGTCCAACCGTTTCATCAACCTCATATTCCATAATGCAAGCCAAATGGTAATCAAGCAAGACACACCACACACAAGTGTTCATACAACTAACTTTACCTCACTCGATCATAAACTTCAAAGTGGTAAAATAGAAGAGTCCCAACTTGTCCTCACGGGTAAAACTCTCACTATAATGCATAGGGACAATTCACTCTATCTCAAAATCAACACGTATCCAAGCATTACCATATGTTTGCATATCAATCAAATCTCCACCACTTTGTATTCAAGCTCCAATGCACACATCACGAGGTCTTTAACAAGGTTGTAACGGGGCTAGAGATTGAAAACAAGGTAGGGAAAAAGGAATATATGGGTTAAAATTGTCAAGGAGAATGCATGAACAACCACATCAATAATCACACAGTCACCCAAAAATGATTCCAACTGAAACGCTCAACATGACTCCACAACATCACATCAATAACTAAGAGTAGGAGTGCAAAGAACAATTTTAAAAGAAGCTTGCAAAAAGCGTGCACGGAAACAAGCTCCTTCTACAATATATAAAACACTCCTTCAATGCAATCCCTATTTTTCCTCTTTTTTTTTAATCTTTTTTTTTCTTCAAATAATTTTTTTTTACTCTAGATCTTGCAATACACCTCATAACATAATTTTGAGCCATACTTCTCATGATATTCACTTCTAGGTACTTCTCCAAGATTTCATGCAACTATTGATACAATCTCCCGACAACAAGGTCAACAAGAAGAGGGGATATCGTAAGAAAAAGGCCGAGGGTATAAATTTCTAGAGTTGATCAAAGAAGGGGTCGGCTAGAAAGGGCTAACTAGGGGTATAACATGGGTAGGCCAACAAAAGTGGGTCCGAAAGGGGTTAATCCTAGGTGCCTCAATCATTTAAGTGCACCGAACCTGAAAAACTGTGGTCTCGAAATGTATGTCAACGCAAATTCTAGAATAACATTAGAAGTGTGGATACCACTCAAAGAAAAATATGAGCGAGTGCGCTCTTTGGCTAGGTGAAACCTCACTTTTAAGTGGTTTTTCGTTAGGGCTCAATGATTTTACCTCCAAAATTCTTAAACAATTGACCTAAGGTGAGTGTGTATCAACAAAATTGTGTGCTTGCATTGATTAATTACCGTTTGAATATTATTACTTCACACAAAATTTACATGAAAAAGTTGGTAAAATGTCATCAAAGGCATACTTGGTGCTATGAGATCTTAAAATGTCCTAAATATGCAATTCTAATATGCAAATGCATGAAAAGCTCCCCCACACTTAAATCATACATTGTCCCCAATGTATGGTTTAAATGGAAGGAAGAATGCAAGATATGCAATGATACACAAATAATATGGTATGCATGATATGAAAAAAGTATAAATCTAAATATGAAAATAAAATAAAATAAATAAAAGGGATGAGATTACATTACAATTCAATCCGTGTGGTGACGGGCCAACGTCTTGGAGCGGCATCATCATTGCCATATTCAATTGTGTCCTGGGTGGTGCGGGAGGGGAGGATACTTGGAATGATTCTGAACTCGCTGATGTCGCTTGTGGATGAAGGAGAGAAAGGGTTGCAATGTGGGAGGTGGGTGTCCTAGGATCCCGACTTGACCAAGAAGTGAAATCCTGCATCCTTGAAACAATTCTCAAATTCCCTAGGATCCCGACTTGATGGAAAAGTGAAATTCGCCTTTCTTAAACAAGTCCCTCAAACTTGTTCCTCCACACATGAACTTCAAATGAATGCCTCATATTTCATCACAAAATTCAGTTTTCTCTTCTTCTTTTTTCACCTGCAAAACAGACAAAAGCCTCCACCAAACATGCAAATATCTCTCTCTTCACTTATTCAACAAAAAAGAAACAAAACAAAATAAAATTACCAAATTTATTTTAATTGGGTTGCCTCCCAACAAGCGCCTTTCTTTAATGTCTTTGGCTAGACGTACTTACCTCAGCTATCCATTGTCAAATGGAATAGTTTTTCTTTCATGATTCTTCTTTGCATACTCAGTAAGTGAGCCATCCATCTCATCTTCGGAAGAATCAGCCGTGCCTTGGCTCTAGGCACTTTTATGAAGTATCTTCCCAATAAAAGAAGAACGGGATTAGGGGCCTCCACCTCCCAGTTCATGATATAGTGATCAGGTGGGAAGATCACTTCTTTCTCGCTCACTCGCATGTCCACAATCACCTTTACACTCTTTGGCTTCAACGGCTCCTCAAATATGACTTCCTCCGGGTGACTTAGCTCAAATTTAGGCGCATTATACTCTATATTCTCCAACACCGGGTGTATTTCTTCACCCTTTGGTTGATCAACATCTTCAACCATCTCTAATGTCGGATCCATCATAGGACAATCGTCTTCACCATCATACCATATAGGAGGGGAGGATGTTTTTAACCTTTGTAGCTTAAGCCGATCCAGTTCAGTTTTCAGATCATCAATTCTCCCTTGCATATTCTGAACCCATGCGCTTTGCTCTTCTCTGAACTGTGAAATCTCTTGCCCAATTTCTTGTAGTAACTCTACATTAGCTTTTTGGATCATTTGGGTCAGATTGCTAGTAAGAGACTGCATCATGGTTTCAAGAGATTCATTTGAATCAGGAATCGGACTTTTACGTTCAATAGACGGCTGAGAATGTGATTCACCATAGCTCCAATCTGGATAACTCGGCTCACTAAGATAACATCCCTCCTCATATGAATTATTTCCCCGGTATCCATACACATCACGATTCGCCATAGGAGTTGCGTAGTGGTAACCTGACATGCTTGCAAACAAGAAAAAACACAAAACAACACACAAAAAACTATATACAAAATTCTAAAAGAAATAAATCACTTAACACCGTTCCCCGGCAACGGCGCCAAAATTTGGTGGGTCGTCAAACCACCAAAAATAATTAACCTACTACCCTTATAGCTAGTATAGCGGAAGTAGGGGTCGAACCCACAGGGAACGGTGGACTTATTTCTCCTAAAATTTGTAAAACAAAATATATTTGAATTTTTTTTACTAAATCCTAAAATAGAAGAAAATGAAAACAAAAGACACAAAAATCGAGAAACGCTCCAGCTAATTAACTGTTTCCCCCTCAATTCCTACGACTGATCATTGATGCAAGGATGACTCGTTAAATTATTAATAAATTGGTTATAGCTGCCGACAATCGCCAAGCAACCAATTTTTCCTATATTCGATAAGCAGGACAATCACCACTACTTATTCTCTGACTGTGTAGCACACCTCTCAACAATCGCCAGAGGTTTGGTGAGAACAACCGCATTGACTTTTAGAAAAACCCAATTCTAGGTATTAACGCACATCGGGTTAACTTTAACCTAGATCGCTTATTTTCACAACAGGGAATCCTACGGGCTGCGAACCGGCAGACAATATGTTGGTTACCACTTAAAATCAAATCCTTTTTGACAATCGCCTAGACTCGATTTTTGGTGCTAGATCAAATTATTCATCTAATCATCCGGCCGAAACAATTAAACGAACAATCAAATCATAAATCGATGAAAGCCGAAAATAAATGAATACTAACAATTTAATCGAGTAGTATGAACAATTCGATCTCACAATCTATAGCAATCGAGGGATAAAACAATCAATCAACTAGAATAAGAAACTAGCTATTCATAAAAATAAAACAAAAATAAAGCAAAACAAAATATTACATGAAACCAAATTTCCGGCGAGATGGTACGGCCGCTTTATTCTTTTCACGTCTGTCCCTCCGTTCCATTCTTCTCTCCTTTTCTTTTTTCCACCAAAACCTAATATATGTATTATATTCTGGATGCTCTTCCGCTAACGTAAGGAAAAATGTCTAATAATTGAGAAAGCTAATTTGGGCCAAGCCCACTTATTTCTAAAATAAACCTTATGTAATAATAATAATAATAATAATAATACTTAATTATTAAAAGGGGTCTATGTGAATAAAAAACGAAAATGCACGGTTGGCTTTAATAGCTTTGTCTTCTCTTCATTAGTCGGGATCCCGACATAGGCGAAAACTGAAACTCCGAAACCTTTAAAAACCGTTTTTCTTCCATCTTCCACAAAACTTCCAAAAATTGTTCTGTGAGTCCCAAAATCTTCCATCATCTCTTCTGAGCTCCTAAAACCTGAAAATCAACGAAAACATACCCGAAACAGAGCATCTCCCGACAAAATAGATATAAAATAAGCACATAAAACACCTCAAAATACGGACTCATCAGAGACCCTTCCGATTAGGGTTTAACCGTTTTTTGATAAATGATTGTACTGCAACAAAGATCTCAGCCATGGTTGATGGCAAACAGCTAGACAAATTTAGAAATTAAAGGATCACATTTTACTAGAAATGTATTTGTTGTTGGCATTACTTGTTGTCCAAGGAACACCATCACAAGCAATATTATAGCTGAAAAATTGGAAATTTTCTTCATATATTGGAAATTTTTTTTAAATTTAGATGGAATTAGTTGGTGATGTACGTAGTGATGAATGAAAGTTGAGTTATGGGTTTTGTATGTTTTTATGTAGTCAATGTATTGATGTTGACAGTGCTGGATATACAGAAACCCGAATCCGGATCCGATCCATAATTGGATCGTCAGATCTGATTCACAGCACCGATCGAGACACTCGATCATGCACAGCGGAAGTTACGAATTAAATTCACATGCGATTTTACCACGATTTTAATTCACATAATAATTAATAATCTACAAAAAAGATAGTAGATTTACCCAACCGGAAAGAAGCCGTGATCTTCCAAGTTGTTTCTCCAAGCGACGACTGGTGGACGTCGATCCTCGTAGTAGAACCCCCACGAATATGCTTAAGAAAAACCCGATTTTTTCTTCCCCCAATGACTAAGACAAAAAAACAAATTTTTTTTTTCAAAAAAAACTTGTGTCCTTTTTTTCCATCATAATTGGCGTTGGTTTTGTTCCAAATTTTGTGTTGGGAGAAACTCTCTTTTTAATAATTTGAGAGTTTATCTTTACACACAGATTTATCTTTTCCTTTTAGGAAAATAAAACCTTTATGCAATAGAAAAACAAATTTACTATTTATCCAATAAGAAAACCAATTTCTTATTTAAAATTATTTAACACATAAATAATTATATTATCCACATTATAATTAATTAAGAGTAAATTTCTTTTCCCAAAACCAAAAAATATGGCGCCATTTTTATGTCATTTGGGATAATAGAACAATGTCTTTTCTATATTACATATTATTTACTTAATAAATAATATCCGCATATTCATTAAATAGACCAACTATTTAATTTATTCTTGAGGTTCCACAAAACGATAAAACACTCACGTGTTAGGAGCAAACCCGAGGACCATTGACCTATAACCAGTAGCTATAATAAATTGAATAAAATATTCATCGAACAGAATATTTCTACTCAACTTATTAATTCCGGAATTACGCCACCATAAATACGAAACTGAACTCTATCAATTATAGATATAACTTATTCTCAAAAAGTCGAGTCAATAAGTGTTTATTGATATAATCATTACATACAGACTAACCCTCCATAGACTATCCGTAACGAAGCGGGAATATTTCCGTAAATCTTCTTCATTACATCTTATCCTTATTTACCATTAACTCACTAGTGATCAATTAGTTCATAACCAATATGAACTCGGCCGATCGATTAGTTACTAGGATTAACAAATAAGGGGATTGTCTTTCTACTTCCCGCAGGAAGGAATTGATTACATATCAGTGATACGCACACTCCTCATTCACCAGAATAGTGCCAACGTGAAAGTGATTCGGACCGTGCCTCTTAGCAATCCTTAACGAACACATCAAACCCTATCTTGAAACAAGTAGGAGTATGCAATCACTTTAGGATTAATGTTAATCCATATATGATAATCTTGTGATTTAATAAGATTTCTCAATCATGGATATATATGAGAAATGAAGATTAAATCGGTCCAGTCCTATATGACTACATCATATATAAATGCCCCACTTAGATAACCAATATCGACGGTCCGGATAAGACGGTCACACCGTAAAGTGTTCTGGGCGCATTAATGGTGGTTTAATCAATAGACCCCATACTTTGATTAAGTTCACCACGGACTAACAGTTCAAGTGTATCCTCATAAACTTAATTCTCACATGTGACACACACTAAGTTATTTGGCTACATACAATACAACTTGGGGTTTTCAGCAGTGTATTACTTACAAGCACGAAGCGAATAATAAGATGAGAATAAATCTATCATTTATTAATTATAAGAACAATTATAGAAATTGTCTTTCGGGCGTTACTTCCAACAATCTCCCACTTGCCCGTATAGACAAGCAACAATTGTCTTTCGGGTACTACATCCAACAATCTCCCACTTGCCTGTAAAGACAAGCAACAATTGTTTTTAGAGCACCACAAACTTATTCTTTCTAGCCACAACATTCTCCCACTTGCTCTAAAGCAGATGAGACATATCTCCTAATTTCATACCCGCCAAGCGCTTATCAGTGATATTAGATGCCACACGACTTGGTAAACTGATCAGCTAGGTTTTCGGCTCGAGGCAATCTTTTAGGACCGAAACGTCGCCTCTTTGCATGGTCTGTCTGATCAGGTGGTAATCTCTCTCAATATGCTTTTGACCTTTTGTGACTGCGAAGATCATTTGCATGATCTACCTCTCAACTGTTTTCACAGTAAAATGGTATCAACTCATTGAGACCTGGAATCACTTCCCAATCCAACAAAGAACTTCTCAAGCCACACTGCCTCTTTAGATGCTCAGAAATCTGCTATGTATCCAGACTATAGCTCCATCACTATGAGTAAACACTGAGCCTGAGATCGACTTACGATCATCCTTAATATGACTTAAAATCAGAATCAGTATAGTCAATAATATCCAGGTTTGCACCTGAATATACACACACATAATTCCTCATTCTCCGGAGATACTTGAGGATGCACTATACTGCTATTCAACGTTCGAATCCAAGATTCGACTTTAATTGACTTTTAATAATCTGACTTTCTCTATCCAAAAGAGAGTTTATCGCATTTTCTCTATATCCAAAGACTAAGAGAATTATTCCGTGAGGGGTTGGGTAGGAAACCTCTCATTGAATCTAGCATTCAAAAATGCATTATCGTCTTAACCCATAAGATGGATGGGATACGGCCAACAACTTGTTCTCATGAACTCGACCCAATCGGTTTCTAAGAATATAGTCCACTTCTCTAATTCAGAGAACCTTTGTCTTGTCAGTTCTAACATCAGATAACACACCCATATTGCTTACAACTGTTGTAGTGTTACCTTGCATTTACACTAACGTTTACTCTTTACCAATATTGATTCTCTGGTCTACAAAAGACTCATCAATATTCTTGTCAAGCCCACATATTTCAAACATGTGACTTTTAATGACCGCTATTGGATTTAAGCTAAAACCCTTCCGTTCCGAATGAATCTAAGCTCCATTGTACGGCAATAAAGTTTCAGGGCTCACCCCTGTTAATCCTTTTGCTTTCCATGGAGTCAAGCAAGGGTGAGTGGTGAGAGAGTTCAGGGCATCACCCCTATTGAACTATCTACTTCTCAGGGAATTACCCTTAGACCACTTGGCTTTGCTTAGAAAGATAAACTTTCTCATTCATTCGACTCCTTTTCACGTAGATCCAATTACTCCCACTGGGCCTGAGACACTCAGGTGGTTTTACAAGAATGTGAATAGAACTGGAGCACCAAAACTCCATTTATAGACCAACCTCCTTTTATCAGAATCGTATATAGTCTTTCCAAAAGACCATAGGTTATCAATCACCCCTAGCAGACTGTAAACTCTGCATAATCATAGTGAGTCAATGGTTAAACCATACTCCCACTGCATTTGGGTGGTTTGATAATCTGATCTAGTTCAGTAGTATTTATCAGTGTTATCCCCAACAACCAATGTTGGATATGGTCTGATTAAATCAAATAGTAACTCCTTGAGTAACTTTACTCCAAGGTCCAAGGTTGTTATTTATACATTCTTCTAGAAAGGTTGTGACAGTTCAACCGTCATTCTCCTATCTTAAGAATCTTATAACCAACCTTCACTCATTGCATTATGATATTTCACGAACAATCACCATCTGAACGTGTATGTAAAATCTCCAGTCCTACCTTCAAACACTAGTGTTAAATGCCTCTATTTACGGAAGTGCAGTAAATGTACTCCACAAATTCATAAGCATCTTCTAGGTAGACTTCTCGGTATTATATAATAATGTAAACTGTTATTTTGCAACTAATATCTTAATTGAGTTAAACAGTGTAATATAGCATATCAATAACTATACAAGACAATACATGGTTTATCCTTTCAGTGAATTCGTTTCACTGGGAGGTAGGCCGAGCATCAGTTCCAAATACTATGCTATAGCCTATAACTGAGCATGGAATACTCGTTTCTCTGGTAATATTAGAGATTTCTCCAAATATATAGATAAACTAATCGGCGTTTAATTTCGAGTAGTCATTATACAAAATGTCTATTACTCAAAATCACCCACTAGCTCGTATCCTTCATAAGACCCTGAAGGTCAATATGAACAAACTTTCATACTTCTTCAGCTTTATTATCCTTTCCCAATTGAAAAGTTACTTAGTCATTTTTCCTTTGAGATAGTGTTCTTAGAATGGGAGATAGGAATCACCCTTAGCCAGTCTTCAGATTTTATCTTTAGGATGTATGCATTAATTAATAGATGTTGAAGAATCGTTTATCTCAATATTGAAACTGTTTTCCTTAATAGTTTATGATTAGTTACATACACATTTTCAGCATTACTTAGGGGTTCTGACTTTTCCAGACAAAATTCCGAGTCTCAGAATAGTATACAAATGTCATATTCACTTTCTTTAAGGCAACTAAGTTATCGATGTGAAATTGAATCCATTTGTTCCAACGAATCTGAAAACAGAAATTAATTTTCTGCGATATTCAAGGATTAAAATCCGAAATTTATTTTCTTATACCACTCCCACTATCTTAGCTGAAATAATTGTCCGTTGTCTTTTCTTCATCATGAATGCTCAGCTACCTTGTTCTTACAAAAGAACTTTAGCTTCTGAGTAAAATTACTTGGTTAAGAAAGTCTCTAAGGATTCATAGGTTAGTGATCCAAAATCACTTTCCTTATCCTTTATTTTCTTTTATTAATATTTCGTAAAGCCTTTAACTTATTTAGTTTTATATGACTTGTACTTGAGACATTTACCTTCCTATTCTTGGCTTTCTTTAAAGGAAATACTGTGAACTAGCAGTTCGTTTGAGTAGACACTACTTGTGGACTGTAGGATGTCTGGTAAGATTGATACCAAATAATTCTCGTCATCTTTGAACTAATATTAATTTGTCTCCCGTTCAACGCGAGTGACAACAGTGACATACTTATCAATGTCACTTAAGTTTGTAGTCTCAAGAGGAACATCCTCTTCAAAGAATTAATTTGCATTCTCGATTATTGAGTTCAACGTTCTTGTTACTTTTCCATTTTTATGAAGTCATTACTAGTCAATTTATCGTATTTAGTAGTTTAGATACATTGAGATGATATGTAGTTGTAAAAAAAAATTATGACAGAAATATAAATCAAATCATACACCAAAACATATAATAATTTTAGGAATTATAAACGTGATGTCATGCATGCAGTTTATCCTACCATTCCAAGGATTTAATCTCACACCTATAGTGCCGCCTCAGGGTAGATCAAAGAGGTGACGATTAAATTGAGACAATATCTCTCAACAACTAACTGAGAATCAGACATCTCTATTTAATTGCTGATTACCTTCCTTTTTCAGACAAGATATTTCCTAAAATATCCTTTAGAGTGTTACCTACTATTTCAGATCTCAAAGTACGCCCCGAGTATGCCGCCTCAGGGTTGGTCAGTGACTCAACGAGTACTAAAAATCCTATCCTTTAGGAGACCAAGCCTTGAAGTTTGATAGCGGTGAAAGCCACCGTCAGGGGCCGAAATCAAAGCGGCACGAGGCGTCACCATTCTCTCATGTGTTTGTGTCAACGGTAGAGGCCGAGGGGTCGGTTTTCACCTTCCCCGCTCCCACTCGTTATTTTGAAAATTAGGTAGTCTCATTAGGATTTTCAGAATTTCTTTAATAAACTATAAATCATGAACATTTAAATTAATCCTCCCACTAGTTCATCGGTACCAAATAATGTCTAACTAGTGTCACTATATTCATGATTTTCCCATTTTATAGATTTATTAAAATTCTTTGTGTAGACACTACACAATTTTAAATTTACCAAGAATTTTATAATCCTAATACATTAGGACTTATGAATTTCCTAATAATTTTAAAAACAATAAATCATGAAGTTTAAAGCTCCCACTAGTTTATCGGTTCCAAATACCGTCTAACTAGTGATGCTATATTCATGATTTTCTAATATATCGATTTTTTGGAAAATCTCTTGTGTAGACACTACACAATAAAAATTCACCAAAGAATTTTATGGTCCTAATAATGTCATGATAAAAATTTATTTTTCAATTATCTGAAAACAATAAATCATGAAAAGCAATCACCAACTTATCAGTTCCAAATACTGCCTAGTTAATGTCCTATCTTCTCACGATTTTCCAAATTTTCGGTTATTAAAATCCTTTTTATGTAGACATTACATAACCAAAATTCACAAAGTATTTTAGATCCAAAACCAATTTACCCCGTAAATTTTATTTCTATCATGTGAATTTTATATCCCTATAAAATTCTGTTTCCTTTAATTAATTTAATTTATTATTAATCTAAATTAATTATCGTTTTCATACATATCTAATTAAATTCCAAAATTAATTTTCTACATGTATGCATATGCTAGGAGTGAAATTTATGAATATGATGCATGACATGGTTATATCACATAAATAATCACAAGAGAAAATAAATACGAAAAATAAACCACTGAGATGGACCGTTGGTACCTCCGTATCTATTCTATAAAATAGAAAAAGCCCTAAACCCAAAATAATGGATTTACTAATTTCTAATTGAAAGAATCTCCTGCTGATCCGTATATTAATTTGCTGGCACAGATTTTCACCAATATCCTTGTAGTTGAACTGGTCAGCGTGTTCTTCCTCCTTAGGTCGCGGGTTCGGGACCCATCCGCAGCGAAATGTTGCATATTTTTTCAGAAAGCCTTCAAAATTCAATTTTTCATGAAAAATTTCTTAAAAAACACGTCAAGGGGGAGGGTCAAACTCGGGTCTTTAATTTTCAGATCTTGCGCCTCTACCACCATGATGACGAATCAAGTTGTTATGAAGATCTTCGAATAAATTTATATTCAATTGTGCCGCTGAATTGTTCCAAAATTTAATTACTAGGAATTTAAATTACAACAAATAAATTACATAATTTCCTATATCCAGAAAAATTTGGATTTACAATAGATCTAACGGTAAACAAGTACCAACCCCAATCCATCTCGTCAACCATAAACATTCAATCATGCATATATATAATAAACATAAAAAATATGCAATATTTATTCAATTCCACTCCTTATTAATTGATTATGCAATCAAGATCGCAAAATCGCTTTAACCTCGCTCTGCTACCACATGCTGGATATACAGAAACCCGAATCTGGATCCCATCAATAATTAGATCATCAGATCTGATTCACATCATCGATTGAGACACTCGATCATGCACAACATAAGCTACGAATTAAATTCGAATGCGATTTTACCACGATTTTAATTCACATAATAACTTATAATCTACAAGAATGTTAGTAGATTTTCCCAACATGAGAGAAGCCGTGGTCTTCCGAATTGTATCTCCAAACGAAGACTGGTGGACGTCGATCCTCGTAGTTGAACCTCCTCGAATATGCTTAAGAAAAACCCTAGTTTTTCTTCTCTCAATGGCTAAGACAAGAAAACGAAATTTCTCTTTTTTTCAAAAAAAAACTTGCGTCCTTTTTTTGCATCATAATTGGCGTTGGTTTTGTTCCAAATTTTGTGTTGGGAGAAACTCTCTTTTATAAGAAAATAACTAATAATTTGAGAGTTTATATTTTACACACAAATTTATCTTTTCATTTTAGGAAAATAAACCTTTATCCAATAGAAAAACAAATTTCCTATTTATCCAATAAGAAAACCAATTTCTTATTTATAATTATTTAACACATAAATAATTATATTATCCACATTATAATTAATTAGGAGTAAATTTCTTTTCTCAAAATCAAAAAATATGGCGCCATTTTTATGCCATTTGGGATAATAGAAAATGTCTTTTCTATATTACATATTATTTACCGAATAAATAATATGCACATATTCATTAAATAGGCCAACTATTTAATTTATTTTTGAGGTTACACAAAAAGAGAAAACACTCGCGTGTTAAGAGCCAACCTGGGGACCATGGACCTATAACTAATAACTACAATAAATTGAATAAATATTCATCGAACATAATATTTCTACTCAACTTATTAATTCCAGAATTTTGCCACCATAAATCCGAAACTGAACTCTATCGATTTTAGATATAACTTATTCTCAAAAAGCCGAGTCAATATATGTCCATTGATATAATCATTACATACAGACTAACCCTCCATAAACTATCCGTAATGAAGCGGGAATATTTCCGTAAACCTTCTTCATTACCTCTTATCATTATTTACCATTAACCCACTAGTGATCAATTAGTTCATAACCAATATGAACCCGGCCGATCGATCAGTTTCTAGGATTAACAAATAAGGAGATTTTCTTTCTACTTCCCGTAGGAAAGAATGGATTCCATATCTGGGATACACACACTCATCACTCATTCCAGAATAGTGCCAACGTGAAAGTGATTCAGACCGCGCCTCTTAGCAATCCTTAACGAACACATCAAACCCTATCTTGAAACAAGTAGGAGTATGCAATCACTTAAGGATTAAGGTTAATCCATATATGATCATCTTGTGATTTAATAAGATTTCTCAATCACGGAATTATATGAGAAATGCAGATTAAATCGGTTCAGTCCTATATGACTACATCATATATAAATGCCCCACTTAGATAACCAATATCGACAGTCCGGATAAGACGGTCACATCATAAAGTGTTCTGAGCGCATTAATGGTGGTTTAATCAATAGACCCCCTACTTTGATTAAGTTCACCACGGACTAACAGTTCAAGTGTATCATCATAAACTTAATCCTCACGTGTGACACACACTAAGTTATATAGCTACATACGATATAACTTGGGGTTTTCAGCAGTGTATTACTTACAAGCATGAAGCGAATAATAAGGTGAGAATAAATCAGTCATTTATTAATTATAAAAACAATTACAGAAATTGTGTTTCGGGCGCTACTTCAACAATCTCCCACTTGCCCATATAGACAAGCAACAATTGTTTTTCGGTCACTACATCCAACAGAAAACATATTTTGAAAGGAAAAATTACACTTTTGGTCCTCCGTTTTTCATTATTTTATTTAAACTAGCCCTTATCTTTTATATTGATATTCTTGGTCTCCTAATTATATTTTTTGTTATGCGAAAATAAAGAAAATTTGGGAACAAAAAGTGTAATCATCCCTGTTTTGAAAACTTGTGCGAAATTCTCATAACTAAAAAACTATATTATGAAAGCTTGTGGGAAATTCTTACAACTTAAAATTAGATATATTTTGAAACAGCAAACAATGCTCTTTTCTTCATATTTATATATATATATGGGTATAGTAATTGATACACCGATCAACTGTCTTGAAATTGATGATTTGGTGGTCCAACACTTACACATGTACCATCACAAAATTAGTGTTTTAAAAAACATAAGGTTTTTCCACTAATTTTTTTTTACTTGGAGAATTAATTAACTTGCAAGTTGTTAGCGTGAAGCAGTGGCAGAGGCATGATTGCCGTCCAGGGAGCACGATTAAGTGTCGGGAATAATATATGTTGTTGTTACTTCAAATTTTAAGAGGTTTCAAAATAAGTAATTGTAAAAATATTCTATAGCTCAAAAACATACATTGATATTTTTTATTAAAGCTAAAAAAAGGGAAAAGTTGGGAAAAAATCAAAAAATATAGTAGTACTTTTTATCATAGCATGATTAAGGGTCGGGAATAATATATGTTGTTGTTACTTCGACTTTTAGAAGGTTTTGTAAAATATTCTATTGCTCAAAATATATATTGATATTTTTTATTAAAGGTAAAAGAAGCGAATCGTTGGGAAAAAATCAAAAAATATAGTGAAGGAGCAGGGTTCGAATCTACGCACTACCTCTTAATAACAAGACGCAAAACAATTCTGCCATAAAGGAAAATTAAATAATATAGGCAAACAATACATATATCGAATGTTTTGAGATATTAGTATTTGACAAGAGTATTTTGGCTGTTACGAAAATCCGAGGGGGGCACGAGCCCCTCCTAAGTCCTCTGTAGCTCCACCCCTGACGTGAAGTAAGCTTTCAACCAATCAGAAACAACTATTTTCGGAGATTAAAGAGTGAGGGTGTAACGCCCGCTTCCGGATACCGAGCCCTTATCCAAAAGAGAACGTTCGGCGCGTATAACATTAAATAAATCTTACTTTATACGCAAGCCTCTACGTCGTCGTATCAAATAAAAGCAAACGGAAGCCCAAAAGACTCGGGTAAAACCATAAGTACCACTATGAAATCGAATACCAACCAACTAAAGATGGATAGTTAAATTACAACGACGGAAAACCCGACTTACACAATACGAGGTCTTAAAAGTCTAAACCAAACTTACAAAGATCCTAGAAGGAAATACAACAAGTCTAAGAAAAAGAATACAATAGTCTAGTACAACATTTACAAGGAAATAAACAAAAAGCTTACTCAAGGCATCAACGTCCTCAAAAGTCGTCATCTACGCTTGGTCAATCTGTTCGTCTTCTCACCCACAACGCATATAAAAGAAAATGCAAAGGAGGTAAGTACAAAGTACTTAGTAAAAGTGAGAAGCTAACGAATAATTAAGTTATACAACGAAAGGTTATTATTATGATTATTAAATTATCTTTATGAGACTGATTCAATCTAGGGTTCACTTCATGTCCATCAACACATCGTGACTATACGTATTTATCTTAACTTATCTTGGTTACGTCAGTATTCAAGGGCACTATGCATGATGTGTATCCATCACGAGATATCCTTGCCAACTAAGGTGAATAGCACCGATAGTCCCGGGATCTCCCCGGTATGCATATACGTTCAGCGAATTTCCTCCACTGCCATTCAGCCGTTTATAGGCCAGTAGCATTGTTTACTTTTACTGAAAGTATCACATCGCCGATATGAATCTGTGCCTTACCAAGAATAGCATGACGTTTAATCTTTTTAGTACACAAGTATGTAATTTATTAATTGTTATTAGCTAGTCACCTAAGTATTTTCAAGTAAGCTCCCTCACACCTACTGCTCTCTTTCCTAGACCACTAGACACGGATAAGGCCTAGCAAATACACAGACATTGATGAATGCTAATTCATCAAAGCACAAACCTCTCATGCCCTTCCGACGGTCCCGAACTTTAACTCCCTTGAAGAGTACATACGGTGCCGGAACTAAAAGCATCAGAAACCCAATCAAGGCTTATTTATTTCCATTTCATCTTATTTAAGCTCATTAGAATGTCTACAGTTCAAGTTAAACATCAAAATAACACTTGCCACAAAATCCATTGTCTGCCAAATCATAAATTTATATTTTCCAAAGAGAATAACACAACAATCTAACACCCACAACTATACATTATATATTTATTTATTTAAAAGAGGCTACAAATTATAACACTTTGTCAATGTTTACCGTTTAAATACTTCTTACTACCAATTGCATTTTTATTTTTATTTTTCATTCTTTTCCTAAAGGACAAAAAAGAAAAGAACAGTATTATTATTTTTCCATCCACTTTCGACGGCAGCATTCCTGAGTATTGATGAAGGTACTTGACGATGACAAATTATGTCACCTTAAAGATCCGGGCTTTTCCTTATGTTATTGATGAATAATCAAGAACCCTAATGCCAAGAACGAAGAAGGGGTTTTTGTGTATTCACGGCTGAGTCTAAGTGGGATTCTTAGAGTGCCTACGTATCCTGTTCTTCTTCCAGGAATCAAGCCATACGTAGTTCCTGGAACGTTGTATTTATAAGGACAATGCATGACCTAACCCTAATATGAGTCGGTTTGTAGCTATTGTCACATTTACCCTTCATTGGGCTTTACCCCTTGTCCAAGTTATCCTGTGGATAATGGGCCAACGTAGATGGCGTGGACTCCGTTCTCGATATCGGTCTACCCGACCTGGGATGACCGACTCCTGGAACTCACGCCCTGCACTGCCCGTAAGTCGATAGTCGTGACCTCGAGTCCCTAGCCATACTTCAGGCCCGAGGATCGACATGCGTGTTATGGCTCCCAAGTCGATAGTCCGACTTGTATGCCTTATCTGGCTCCTGTGCCTTGGTAAATATTTAACCCATGAGGCCCACTCGATGATGATATATCGAGGTGCGTAACCCGGTATCGTCATAAGCCCCCCAGACCTGAGGGAGGTGACTTCCGTTGTCCGAGGTCAGATCTGCCAATTTGAAATCATCTTCGAGTTGGACTAAATCTTGGGCGGGAAATGGTGTAACCGCTTCGTATGCCACATGTCTCCCCATCCAATCGTGGCCGTTCATTGTGACGTCAGAGCGCACTATCTTTTCGTCTTCTGCCATAAATGATGTCACCCTTGATTTTCGCGATTCATGGGGAGTTATAACTGCTAGTAACCCCCCTAATCACGTCTTTTCACTGTCATTTGGCATTAGCTACGCATAAAAGGGGAAGAGAAGAACCAAACGGTGAACCATTTCTGCCTATCCATCTTTTCTGCTATCGTCGTTTTCTTTTTGTTCCTACTGTTCTTGCTTGAGTCTGTCCATGTCTAGTAGCGCTACGATTTCTGATAGGATAGAAGAGTCGCGTTCCGGTGATCAAACACCAGTATCTGCTCCTTCCGATCAACCTCTGCAACCAAATCCTGAAGAGCCCTTGGGTACTATCAGGGAGCCCAAGAAACTATCCACCAGAATGGATGGAAAGGGGGCTAAGGGGTGCCTTTCCTGTCTTACCATGGATGATCTCAATCAAGTGCGGCGGAGATATGGGCTTTCTAGCCCTCAACTGGTGGTTCAACTTCCTTCCGGCCACCATCAGTTTGCCGATGAGCCCCCAGAAGGGTTCTGCACGGTCTATGAGGCCCAGCTGTCGAGTGGGCTAAGGTTCCCTCTGTGTCCGGCGGTCCTGGCTGTTCTTCGCCATTACGAGATTGGCGTATCCCAACTGGGCCCAAATGCGATCCGGACTTTGATGGGCTTCTTGATTGCCTGCCGAGTGGCGGGTATCGGCTTTACCGTTCCTTTGTTTCGGTGGTGGTACAAGATCGCTGCGATGCCGGATAAGGTGTGGTACACGTTTCAGAGGCGTACCAATCGCCACGAGTTCGTGTCTCGAGGACCTTCATCTCATGGGAATTGGAAGCCCAGGTTTTTCTTTCTCCGACATGGATCGGACAACCCGTACATCGGCTTATGGAGGTCGAGAGACGGAAGGGATGACAAACTGGGTCGCGAGGCTGCACCCGACGAGGCTCTTTCTCTCGAGAGATTCAAGTTTGAGGTGATTACAGAGGACCTGAGTCTCCTTTACGACCTCGCCCGTCTCGAGGAGGCGGGACCCTCACCCTGTATAGGCCTTCATGCCGTCGATCAAGAAAACCGTAGGAAGCTTTATTATTTTGTTTGCGGAGTCTTATTGATTTTTGAAGTTGTACCTTTTCTATTTCTTATACTGACTCCTTTTTCATTTGCGCAGTGGGAAGATTTTCAAAGGTCGCTGTCCCAAAAGCTTCCGCAGTAGCTGCTGCTGTCGCTGCGTCTAGGTCAAGGGTCATTCCCCCAGCGTCAGAGGAAAGATTGGCTCATGTGGATGATTCGACTGGGGGTGTCGAGACAACTACCCCTGTCACACAACCAGCTCCGCCTTCTACCTCGGGGGGACTCACCCATGAGCACCGGTCGATACGCGAAGCAGAGGATGTTGTCGACTTTACCGTCGGAGGGGGTGAAGAAACTTCTGGCGCTGAGGCTACCCGGTTGCAGAAGTGGAGGTCGGCCCTCGAGGAGCTGGTGAGAGATCAGCAAAAGCTGGCTAAAAAAGCCAAGGTCACCAAACCCTCTCTCGAACTTGCCGCCACGAGTAGGATGTCGGCCGAAGATGTCGAGAAGCTGGACGACCAGGTCCTGGCCTCTTTCCTCCGAGAGCTGGGTCGCGTGGTAAACACTAACTCTTGTCGATTTCATGTCTTCTTTTTGCCCCTCCCGAAGCTTATGCCTTAACCTTTCCCTTTTGGCAGCACTACTTTATGAGTCGAGAGGCTTCTCGACGTATGAGCACGCCGTCCGAGACCGAGGAAGAGCTGAAGACACAGATTCGGAGGTTGAACGACAGGCTTGCTATCGAGTCAGCTAGTGTCACCGGTCTGGAATCGCAGCTCAATGTTTTCAAGAAAGAAGCTGCTGCTGAGATAGAGAAGGTAAAGGAGGAGCGAGAAGCCGTCATTGCCGAGCTGAGGAGAGGTCTGGCCGCGGCCGAGGGGAGAGAGGCTGCTGTGAAAGAGGCTCTTGAGCAGGAACTTGCACGGGGAGCGGCCACTGCGGAAGAGAGAGATCGGCTGCAAACCGAACTGGATCAGATCCATAGGCAGCTCGAGGAAGTAAAGACTGCCGCAATACTCGAGTACCGGAAGTCTGACGAGTTGGGCGGGGATCTCGATGTAATCATGCAGACGGCCATACTCGGAGGATTCACCAAGGCGGTGGACCAAGTGAAGAAGGTCTACCCGGAAGTCGAGATTGACCAGCTCGAAGAGCCTGGCTGCTATGACCCTGACTCGGAGGCGTTGTACGACCCGTACTTCGACGAATTTCGGCAGGTATATCGCTTGCCCAGAAGTATGGCGGCCCTACAACGAGCTCGACTCCCGATAAGACGAATTCTGCTGTCATTGCTCCCACGCCGACTCCCGAAGATGCTAATCCGACTCCGACTCCCGATACTTCTATTTAGTTTTCTTGCTTTTGTCGAACTTTGTCGTTCTAAACTTTAACTTTGCAATTGCTTGTAAATTTTATTGACTTTGAGGCGACTTGAGTGAATGTTTACTTTATCATGGCTGGTCTCTTTGACCTGGCCTTAATTTGTTTCGAAATTTCTGCCATTTTATCTCTTTTTGTTGTTATTTTACTCTCTCATTTGTTGCTGTCTTTGGGCTTTCTTGCTTGTCGAGCCTTTGGCTCTGTTTGCTTCTGCCTTATCGATGTAATATTGCCCCCCAAGTGTTTTATCAACTTTAGTTCATAATGCACTTGGGTTCTATATGGCTTTTAGGTCGATCTAATTGCCTTGGCTTAGATCCTTATAGGCTTTTAGCCTTGGCTTTTAGCCTTATAGGCTTGCTAGATCCTCGAGTTAGTCCGACATTACGAACTGTCCTTGTCCCGGTCTAGTTGCCCCTTGGGCTGGTTAGACTTCCGACTTGGACGTTTGGCCCGACCCTGCGAACCGTCCTTTGTCTGCCTTATTCGACCCTTAGGTACGTTAGGCTTTTGACTTGGACATTTGACCCGACCTTGCGAGTCTTCTTTTTGCCTTCTGCATTGTATGCTTATGGCGTTGTCGGGAGTTCCGACTTTCGGATTGCTCCATACTTTGTCGAGTGTAACTTCGTGTCCTTTTGGACTTAGAATATTACAAAAATGACTTAATAAAACTGTAGAAAAAGAAATCATCAATTATTATAACGAAGATAGAACTGTCTCATGGACTGATTACAAATCTTAGAAAACAAGTAGAAACAAACTGATCGACTAAGGCTTAGACGTAAAATTTCCTCAAATTATTCGCGTGCCATTGTCGAGGAACTGTGGTTCCGTCTGCTCGACCTAGTTGATATGAAACTTTAGGGTGGACTTTTAGAATCTGATACGGGCCTTCCCAGTTCGGGGAGAGCGTCCCGATCTCCTTCTGTCGACTTGCTTCATTCTTCCTCAAGACCAGATCTCCGACCATGAAATATCTGTATTTCACTCTGGCGTTGTAATATTGAGAGATCTTCTGTTTGTACCTTGCCATTCTGGCTGAGGCCATTTCTCTCCGCTCCTTGAGATTATCCTTCTCCTGTCGGATGTCGGGGTCGTTCGTCTCAATATTATACGCTAAAACTCGAGGGGAAGGGACGCCGATCTCCGCAGGGATAACTGCCTCGCACCCATAGGTTAGGGAGAAAGGTGTTTCACCCGTTGATGAGTTTGGAGCTGTCCCGTATGACCACGGGATGCTCGGGAGTTGTAACGCCCGCCTCCCCTTCACCCTCTAGCCTTTTTTTCAATCCGAGTTTAATCTCGTCGATTCGTCCGTTCGACTTGACCATTTGCTTGAGGATGAGCCACCGAAGTGAAGTGCTGGTCGATATGATACTCGGCTAACCACTCTTTGACTCTTCGGTCTTCGAATTGAGTGCCGTTGTCCGAGATTAAAGCCTTCGGAATACCATACCTGCATAAAATATCGACCCATAGGAATTTCTTGATTGTAGCTGCTTTGATATCGGGTAAAGCTTTGGCTTCTACCCACTTAGTGAAGTAATCCACCGCAACTACTACGAACTTATTGTTCCCTGGAGCTCGAGGTAGGGGTCCCACAATATCGACTCCCCACACGTCGAAAGGCCATGCTGACGAGATGACATTCATTTCTTGTGCCTGTTGATGAGAGATG
Organism: Gentiana straminea; assembly: GCA_036785695.1. Classification (NCBI taxonomy): domain Eukaryota; kingdom Viridiplantae; phylum Streptophyta; class Magnoliopsida; order Gentianales; family Gentianaceae; genus Gentiana; species Gentiana straminea. The sequence continues at coordinate 17,214,065 of JAVUPR010000114.1, read as the reverse complement.
TTATCGTGGATTTGACAAGAATTGCATCTCTGCACTAACCTGTTCGCATCTCGTTGCATTGACGGCCAGAAGTATCCTGCGAGCTTGCATTTGCGGGCTAACATCCTAGCCCCGCAGTGATTTCCACAAGCTCCTCTATGGATTTCCTCGAGAAGATATTCTCCCTCTGTCTCAGATGCGCATCTCAACCATGGACTCGTGAATGACTTCCGATAAAGTATGTCGTTGAAGAATACATATCGAGCCGACTGTAGTCGGACCTTTCTTGACTGTACTTTATCATTGGGTAATATTCCGTCCTTTAAGTAAAGGACAATCGGATCCATCCATGTGGCCTGCTGAGATATCGGCTGGGCCTCTAACTCTTCATAGCTCCTTTATGTTAGCAACTCTACTAACACCTTCTTGCTAGAGACGAAATTCGATGCTAATTTGGACAGAGCGTCGGCCCTCTTGTTCTGGGTTCGATGTACCTGTTCGAATTGAATTTCGGCTTGAGGCCTTGAACTACTGCCAAATACTTCTTCATAGTCTCTTCCTTAGCCTCGTATTCTCCTTTGATATGGTTAACGACTAATTGCGAGTCACTGTAAACGTTGAGATTTTCGACTCCCAGCTTCAGAGCGAGCTTCAGACCAGTAATAATTGCTTCATACTCTGCCTCATTATTAGTTGCCTTAAAATCGAACCGAAGAGCGTATGGAAACTCCTCCTCGGGCTGACTAATAGGAGGCCTGCGCCTGCTCCTTCTTTGCTCGAGGCCCCGTCAGCTTGGAGCAACCATCGCTCTTCCTGACTTTGCTTTTCTTGCTCAAGTTGTACTGATATGCCTTCGGCTAAGAAGTCTTCTAAGGCCTGAGCCTTAATTGCGGTACGCGGCACGAACTCGATGTCGTATTGGGCCATCTCGATTACCCACTTCGCGAGTCGACCAGATGTGTCGGGCTTCGACAGAATTTGCTTGAGTGGTTGGGCTGTAACTACCACTATATGATGGGCTTGAAAGTATGGCCTAAGCTTTCTCGACGCGTGTACCAACGATAATGCGAGTTTCTCAGCTGGTGAGTATCGAGTTTCGGGGCCATGCAGAGCTTTACTTACGAAATATATAGGCACCTGGCCCTTTTCCCCTTCTCTGACCAAGACTGAACTCACTGCTTCCTCACAGCCCGATAGATAAACCAACAACCTTTCCCCCTCTCGAGGAGAAGTGAGAGTGGGTAGTTTTGACAAATATGCTTTTAATTCTTCGAAGGCTGGCTGACATTCGCTGTCCCAATGGAAAGGACTGGGCTTTCGAAGAATCTTGAAGAATGGTAGTGCGCGCTGGGCTGACCGAGATAAGAATCTATTCGGGTCGCCATCCGACTCCGTGAGTCTCGAACCTCTTTCATATTTCGAGGTGCAGGCATATTCTTTAGCGTGTCGATCTTGTCAGGGTTGGCTCGGATCCCTTCTCTCGACACCATATACCCTAGAAATTTGCCCGTTCTCACTCCGAAGGTGCACTTTTTTGGATTAAGTTTCATGTCAGTATTTCTTAGCACTTCAAATACTTCCCTGGCGTCTACCAAAAATTGCTTCATCGATCGGCTTTTGATGAGTATATCGTCCACATAGACTTCCATATTCTTACCAATCTACTTCGCAAATATTCTATTGATTGCCCTTTGGTATGTAGCTCCAGCATTCTTTAGTCCGAATGGCATGGTAACATAACAAAAGGTGCCAAACTCTGTAATGAATGCGGTCTTCTCCGCATCTCGAGGGTCCATTAAAATCTGATGGTACCCCTTGTATGCATCGAGGAACGCGAATACCTCAAAACCGATGGTCGAATCAACTAACCTGTCGATCTTAGGCAGCGGATAGGAATCTTTGGGTCATGCCTTATTCAAATCCGTGAAATCTACGCACATGCGCCAGCTGCCATCTGGTTTCTTCACCAACACTGGATTAGCAAGCCATTCTGGATAAAGTACTTCTTTTACTATATTGGCCGACAATAACTTCCCGACTTCGGACTCGATAGCTTCCAATCGGTCCCGCGCGAAGTTTCGCTTCTTCGTTTTGACCGGCTTTCGGGCCTGGTCAATCTCGAGTTTATGGATGGCGATGTCCGTCGGCGGACTGGCATGTCGGACGCCTTCCATGCGAAGACGTCCTTGAACTCTTTCAGCAAGTCGATCAATAACCGCTTTTCCTGAGCCGGGATCCAGACCCCGACTTGGACACTCTGATCGTCTTCTCTTCCCACAAGCTGACATTTTCAACTGCTTCACTCGAGGCCCAACACTTCTCTTCCTCTTCTTCCGGAATAAGTTCCTCGACGAGGACTTGTTGTACCGCCATCTTACCGTTCATCACTATCGAATTACAGCTTCTGGCGATTTCAATATCCCCTTTTACTTCGTGGGAACCATTTCGAGTCGGGAATTTCATGCTGTTATGAAACGACGAAATTATAGCTCGCAACTCGAAAAGGGATGGTCTACCCATAATGACATTATACGCGGAGGGAGCTTTAACGACCACGTAGTTCAGCTCTAGTGTCCTCCCTTTTTCTCCATCACCTACTGTCGTGAGTAGCCTTATGGAACCCATGGGATGGACGGCCTGTCCTGTGAAACCGAATAGTGGAGAGGCTACGGGCACTAAATCTTTCTCTTTAAGCTTCATACCTTGGAATGCCGAGTAGTACAAGATATTCACTGCGCTACCATTATCGACGCATACCCTCGATACTCTGGCGCGACTTATAACCGCTTCAATCACTAACCCCTCACTATGACTTGTCGACTTAGGGACGTCGTCTTTGGGGTCATACCCGACTTCCGTGGTCAATCTTGACTGCTTACGTGGCCTCGAGCTGTCGTCTGGTTCTCGACTGGCTCACTCCTTCTCACTCTCCCCTGGCCCAAATATCATATTCACGTAATTATTTGGGCGATTATCATCATAGCGGTCCCGACCATAGTAGTCCCTATCGTGATCGGGAGATCGGTCTCGTCTAGGGGATCGATCTCTTCTTCTCGATTCTCTCGACTTCGACCTCTATCCCGGTCGGGATTTTTTCTTTTGAAGTCTCGTTGCCCCCGGGCTCGTTGTAACGCGATCGGTCAATGACCTCATCCAGCTTCCCCTCTTGGATACGGGCTTCGATGTCTTTCTTCAAGTTGAAACATTCTTCTGTCGAATGGCCTGTATCCTCGTGGAATTCACAATACTTTGTCGACCTACGTTTTTCTCGAGGTTTTTTGATCGGAGGTGGCCTCTTGGCTAGGTTCTTGGAGACCATGATTGATAAAACCTCCGTACGGGACCGGTTGAGAGGAGTAAAATCTTTATCTTTTTTACCCCCTTTCTCTCTGACCGGCTCGAAACGGGAGCCTCGATGCGATCCCAAACCGATGCTTTTCTGTCTACATCTTGTTGTCGAGACTGGTTCTTATTTGCTCCTCGACCATCTTTCCTCGAGTTGTCCATCCACTCGGCTTGGGTGTGCCTACGCACTGCCTCTTCGCCTTGACAAAATCGATGGACGACATTCACACATTCATCCATGTTTCGTGGTAGGTTTCTGCTTAACTTCTCATATAGCTTTGTGTTGCGCAGGTCCCCACAAATGAAGTGATCGGACTCGATCTTGTGGGTCCTTGACCTCGCATGGCCTCTAGGTTGAACCTCTTCAGATAATCTAACACCGACTCGTCTCTATGCTGCCTCACATTCGTGAGGTGCGTCTCGCTCAACTGAAACTTTTTGTTAACGATGAAGGCGTCTCTGAATTTTCTGGCGAGCATGGTGAAGTTGGAGATGGATCCAGGTTTCAACTTGGTAAACCACTCTCTTGCTCGACCTACGAGTAGAGTCTCGAATGCCCGGCATCGCATCTCGTCTGGTGCACACTCCAGCCTCATCTGGGATAGATACCTGTGAAGATGGTCCTCCGGGTCGGTGGTGCCATCATACGGGTCTATCTTAGGAATCTTAAACCCCTTGGGTTTAGGATAATCTTCAATCTCCTTGGTGAAATGAGACTTTAACCACAACGAACCCTGGGTCTTCCCTATGATCATGTCCAGCTCCTGCCTAACGCTATCTTCATCGACGCGTACGTGCTTCTGCTGGATTTCTCGCTTCCTCCTTTCGACAGAACTGGAGGAAGCGCTGATCTCTTCGAACTACACTGGCTTAGGCTTATTGACGGCGATATTTAGACCGTCTTCCGCCTGGTGCTGCTGTTGTTGAAGTTTCTGTCGTGTAAATGCTTCCGCCATTATTTTTCTCAGAGCGTTGTGATCTGTCGCCGCCAACTGATCCACCATGGCCTGATGCTCTGGGGCAAGGCCCTGAGCCTGCTGTGGTGGATTTTCTTGGACGGTCTCTAAGGCTGGATCCTTGTCTCCCTGAGGCTCCCTACCTGCCTGTTCATTTATCTGCGGATTTTGCGGATCCACGCTTTTGGAGGTGGTTTTTCTGGCGGTTTTGTCTTTAGGAGGCATGATGATCTTGACGTATTCAACAAAAGAAGGGCCCTCCTTCTAGCGCCAATGACGATGACAAATTATGTCACCTTAAAGATCCGGGCTTTTCCTTATGTTATTGATGAATAATCAAGAACCCTAATGCCAAGAACGAAGAAGGGGTTTTTGTGTATTCACGGCTGAGTCTAAGTGGGATTCTTAGAGTGCCTACGTATCCTGTTCTTCTTCCAGGAATCAAGCCATACGTAGTTCCTGGAACGTTGTATTTATAAGGACAATGCATGACCTAACCCTAATATGAGTCGGTTTGTAGCTATTGTCACATTTACCCTTCATTGGGCTTTACCCCTTGCCCAAGTTATCCTGTGGATAATGGGCCAACGTAGCTGGCGTGGACTCCGTTCTCGATATCGGTCTACCCGACCTGGGATGACCGACTCCTGGAACTCACGCCCTGCACTGCCCGTAAGTCGATAGTCGTGACCTCGAGTCCCTAGCCATACTTCAGGCCCGAGGATCGACATGCGTGTTATGGCTCCCAAGTCGATAGTCCGACTTGTATGCCTTATATGGCTCCTGTGCCTTGGTAAATATTTAACCCATGAGGCCCACTCGATGATGATATATCGAGGTGCGTAACCCGGTATCGTCAGTACTAACCTAACAATAATATAATAAAATAATAGACTAGTAGCCTGCATATACAATATAATGCTTATATTTACGAACCGACCCAACATGATTCCGGTGCATTTTCTACCCCAAAACATAATAAGAACAGGAAGGTTACACAACACACTTTTAGCATGTTTCTTAACCTCATAAAACATAATTTAGACCGTTTTTAGGGGAGTAATATTCGTGCAGTTTCTAATTTAGACACGGGTGAGTTTAGTAAATCCGTCACTTTGATGGTTTACTACCTCCTTTTATTGATATTGACCCTATTCCGAGCACTTTTACCCTCCGGAATGTTTTGGTTGTTTTTTGTTGTTGTGATGATGTAGGGTATTGGTGTCTCGAGAACCCGGAAGGCGAAGATTTATGATGATAAGTGTGATCAAGGTGCAAGAATGAGCCAAGAAAGAAGAAAGAATAGGAAAAGGAAGAGAAAGAGTTGGTGCCCGAGTGACTGTTCTGATTCAGAAGCATTTTGACCCATGAAGGAGGCATTTTCTGGTCACGACTTCTTCATGAAAGTTGTAGAGAATTGAAAGAGCTTTCCAACGCATCTTGAATCACCCCAATCGGAGCTCGGACGAAGAAGTTTTGAAGGTTTTACTGCAGCAGAAAACAGCAGCATTTCAAACGCGCGTTTGGAACCATTTCAAACGCGCGTTTCGGCCCCCAACTCTCTCGTTCGTGAAGCCCTTTCTTCAAACGCGCGTTTGGGACTTTAAACTGGCGTTTGGCTGAAGCAAAACGCGCGTTTGGGACATTTCAAACGCGCGTTTGGGGCCGTTTTCTGCAAATTTTCACCCTATCTATAAATACAACCTCCAACGAACTTCACTCTATCTTTTTCACAACCTTGGGCACTCTTTGACCCATTTTCTTTTGATTATTGTAATAGTTAATTTCCACTTCCCTTAGCTTAAAAACACCAAAACATAGGTAGATTTCACCCCCTCTTAGCTTAGATTTCCATTTTCTCTCCTAAGATTTCACCTTTTGTGTGAAGCTTTTTATTGTACTTTTGGATCTCAACTCGAATTTCTCTCAATTTATGGTATATTTCTCTCCTCTTTTACTTATTATGGCTTCCATTTTCTGTTTTGTATATGTTTTGATTAGTATAATGAGTAGCTAATCCCTTTTCATAGTCGAATCATGTGAAATTTGGTGAAATCACCCTTTGGGTGATGAAATTGGGAGTGGGTAGTGCTTTTTATTGTTTAATCTTGCTAGTTTCACGTCTTAGAACTTGTTATAACGGATTTGGGCTAGATTAGCTACCTAGGTCAAATATCACACACATCACTCTTGAGAGTTGTTCGAGAGAGAGGGTGTGGGAAAAGGGTTTTAGGATCGTGGTGTAGTCTCGGTTTAGTTGTTAAACCGAGCTCATCGTGAGGTTACTCGTTTATACGTTTAAGCGGCTCGAGTGCAAAACATGACTTGTTAGGAGAGAGTTGTTCGACCTTAACATGGCATAAGGTGTTAGAAGAGAGTTGTTCGTACGCTAGCACCGGGTTTAGGAGTTCGCACCCGTGAAATTGAATGCAAGAGCTCGTTTGTTATATTGCACACTCCCGGTTTTGTCTATCCTCGGGGTTGAAATTAGTCATTTTGATCATGGTTCGGCTATGTCCCTTTCTCCCTTTAGACTTGTTAGTTTAATTTACTTTAGTTTAATTGAAGTGTACAAACATTCCAACAACTTGTTTGCCTAGACTAAGCAATAAGTTCACTTTGGTACTTACAAGCACATCTTCTCTGTGGGATCGACCTCGGACTCTTGTAGCTATACTAGCAATCGACCCGGTCCACTGCCGGTTAGAGAGCTTGTTTAGTCACCGTTGTCTTGAGTATTATAAATTTGTTTGGTGAAAAATAACGCTCATCAAAATGGCGCCGTTGCCGGGGAACGGTGTGTGTTATTTGTGATATCTTGTAAGTGAACCGAAGGCTTGGGCCTAGGTTTTGTTTTATTGTTTTCTTGTTGTTTTCTGAGATTTTGCAGTTGTGCTTAAATGGAAGGATTTTTCAATCAATGGTACTCACCTGAACAACAATACCCTTACCAACCTCGGGCACACAGGCGATATTATCAACAACGGTTCATGCCTCATCCTCAATATCGCGAAGAGTAACCAAAGTTCATGGGCTTATCGGTGCCCTAGTGCATACCAAAGTCAAAATTATGGTTATTCGAGCTATGAGCCACAACATTATGAGGATTTTCAGTATGATCAGTTCCCCTCCATGCCACAAGAAGAATTCACTGACAATCAAATGGAGCAGTTGTCGAATCAATTGCAAGAGTTCGAGAAAGATATGCAAGAGTTCAAGAAGGATATGCAAGAGGTCGACAAAAGATTTGACTCCGACATAAGCAATCTTGGAGACCGGATGGGGAAATTGCTTGAACTGATGAGGCACGAGAAAGAGGAAGAGACTTGTGCAATAGAGGTGGTTAAGGAGGATGAGGTGCTCATTGAAGAAGTTCGGGTTGAGAGTGAGATTGATGATTCGCTTCACTATGACGAGGTTTCTGAGCCAGACATTGATTTGGGGTCATTCATCACACCATCACATTCTATTGAAATATCTAATGATACCTTGGAAGAGTGTGTGGTGGAGCCAACCATTGTTATGACTGAGCAAGAATTCTTTGGTGATGAAACCCTCTGGGATCAAGAAGAACTGCAAGATTTTGAGATGGAAGCGGCGCAATTGTTGTCTACTACACCACCTTCCCATGATGTGCAAAATGATGAATTGACAGAGAGTGTGGTGGATTCGATTGCGGTTGTTGATTTTGTGGAGATAGAGCCGAAAGAGAAACTGGGATCGCCCATTTCACCATCACTCCCGATTGAAGTGTATAATGATGCAATTTTGGAGTGTGTGATGAAATCACATGAGCTTGGTATGACATCCGTGGTAGAGCTACCAGAAGAGTTGGAGATTATTAGCATGCCGGTCCCAGACTACTACACTCTTCCACAATGTGTTGAGGAGTATTATTCGATCGAGTTTGTGTACTCCCCGGTAGATGAAACTCACAAGATTCTTGAAAATGGACGACTACCATGGGATGGCAACTTCAAGAAGAAGAAGATAAAAGACTTTGAAAGGAAGGGACTCCCGAGTTGGCAAGAGGTGGCCTCGAGAGCCATGCGAGGTAAGTTCCTTGTGAACTCGTTTTTCCCTATGCTTGCTATTTTTGTTCTTCGAAGTTGTTGATCTTTTTGAGTTCGGATTTCGGTTGATGGTTTTTGGTGATTTTTGATTGAATTAAAAATGTTGTCTTGAGTTAGTTTGAGTCTTTTGTGGTTTTGGTCCATTTAAGTGCCACTTGGTCGAGCCAACGACGTAAAACAAAGGCGCTTTGTGGGAGGCAACCCACCTTTTTTTGGTAATAATGTGTTTGGAGTGGTTTTTGGTTGCAAGAGGGGAGAGTTTTGTCTTGAAAAAGAGAGGTTGGGGTGAGAGCTTCCTTTTGGTTCGGCCTTTGTACGTAGACGGGGATGTTTTTATGTGAGCCTCTGTGGCCTTATTTTATGCGTGGATGCTCTGTGTTTCTTTTGATTATCTTTACATCCAAGCACTTCCCGTCTAGTATGGTTGATATGCTTTGATACCTTGATTGTGGCATGGCTTCTATTTTTATATATCTCGTATCTATCACCATATTTTGGCACGTGGATTTTTTCCCGTGCATGTGTTTGCCTTGTTTTCCGTCTACATGGTGTTCGGTACTCGAGATGGAGCTTACTAGAAGATGTCACGTGAGCTAAAGTGCGCCTTTCTCGCCGGGTTTTGGTCAAACAAACTAAGTCTTTTTACTCTTTTTATCTCTCACACACCGAGGACGGTGTTTCGTTTAAGTGTGGGGTGGGAGACTTAGTCGTTTTCTTGTTTTCGTTGTTAAATGTGCTATAAATGTGGTATGCTTAGCCTATGATCGGGCTCGAGTCGATTTTTAGGTAATTTTTAAAATTTTTCAAGGGTCTTAACACCGTGTTGTATGTGTTATTTTCACATTTGAGTGGTGATCACCTTAGTCGGGATCCCGAACATGTACATTGTGGTTTGATATTATCTTGAGAATGGAGTCTTATTAATTTCACGAAAGCTACACTTTGTGCACAATTTGATTGCTACCACCTTTCATATCACTAGCCTTGAGACGAAATGTCATAGGTTTACCTAAGTAGGACATGGGATGACGGTTTTGGCGTTCTCTTGACCCTACCATAGCCAAATAAGCCTTAACCGGAACATTTACCCTTCGTAGCCCCTCTCAGCCTTGATAGAATGGTCTGACCACCATTCGCTTATAGCCGTTTTGTTACTTAGTCAGAAACCTACCCTTGAGCCTTATTATGGTCACATTTCCTTCATTTTATACCCTACGAGTGGACTTAGTCTTCTGTTAGACCACACTTGCTAAGGCAAGTGTGGGGTGGGAGAGATGATGTTTTTGATTGGGTTGTTGTTTCTCGTTTTGAGCTATAAAGTGTTGAGGAGCTCGTTTGGGCTTGGTGTTCGGCTCTTGGGCCAAAAGAAAAGAAAATCTCTTCTTCTATCTCTTACTTAAAAAAAAAAAAAAAAAAAAAAGAAAAAGAAAAAAAAAGAGGATGTACATAGAAATAAAGGCGTGGAGTCAAAGTAAGGATCTCAATGATAAATTTTTATGATGTTAGAGTTGGGATAGTGAGATAGGTGCTAGTGTGCTTGAACTCACCTCACGACACTTGAAACATAGTCGAGTTTGGCAATGAGTTCGGGTGCACTGGTAACCTATGGTTCCCAAAATGTCAAAGTTGATCAAAAAGGAGTTTTGGGTGGTTTGCATGATAAAGATGAGTTGGTACATGTGTTGATTAGGTTCACTCGTACTTCTTTTTCTCCAGTTCCCAAAATATCCTTTTCGATTAACCGAAATTACCCTAGCCTAACGTTATAACCGCTCAAGTCCTGCCCGATCGTGTCCAAACTTAGTGACCTTGATTAGTGGAGAGACTAATAGAGATGAAACGGTTGGTAGACTTTCGGTTGGGATTCAAGCCCCGACAATCATTTTGAGCACTTGGTTTTTGGCTTGGCACCACACACACTCCATTTTCTTGATAATGTTGTACCAATGTGTTTATGTTCGTGTTCCTTACTTTGTGGTTACCTCGAGAGTGTGAGTAGTAGCACCTACATCACAAGGTTGAATCCCTTGGTTTGTTTTAAAACGCCTATTTTACTCGAGGACGAGCAAAGGCTAAGTGTGGGGTGGTGATGGGAGTCAACTTTACGTGATTCCGGTGCATTTTCTACCCCCGTTTACCACACTTTTAGCATGTTTCTTGGTAATTTAGACCGTTTTAGGGGTAATATCGTGAGTTTATAGCACGGGGAGTAAATCCGTCACTTTGATGGTTTACTACCTCCTTTTATTGATATTGACCCTATTCCGAGCACTTTTACCCTCCGGAATGTTTTGGTTGTTTTTTGTTGTTGTGATGATGTAGGGTATTGGTGTCTCGAGAACCCGGAAGGCGAAGATTTATGATGATAAGTGTGATCAAGGTGCAAGAATGAGCCAAGAAAGAAGAAGAATAGGAAAAGGAAGAGAAAGAGTTGGTGCCCGAGTGACTGTTCTGATTCAGAAGCATTTTGACCCATGAAGGAGGCATTTTCTGGTCACGACTTCTTCATGAAAGTTGTAGAGAATTGAAAGAGCTTTCCAACGCATCTTGAATCACCCCAATCGGAGCTCGGACGAAGAAGTTTTGAAGGTTTTACTGCAGCAGAAAACAGCAGCATTTCAAACGCGCGTTTGGAACCATTTCAAACGCGCGTTTCGGCCCCCAACTCTCTGTTCGTGAAGCCCTTTCTTCAAACGCGCGTTTGGGACTTTAAACTGGCGTTTGGCTGAAGCAAAACGCGCGTTTGGGACATTTCAAACGCGCGTTTGGGGCCGTTTTCTGCAAATTTTCACCCTATCTATAAATACAACCTCCAACGAACTTCACTCTATCTTTTTCACAACCTTGGGCACTCTTTGACCCATTTTCTTTTGATTATTGTAATAGTTAATTTCCACTTCCCTTAGCTTAAAAACACCAAAACATAGGTAGATTTCACCCCCTCTTAGCTTAGATTTCCATTTTCTCTCCTAAGATTTCACCTTTTGTGTGAAGCTTTTTATTGTACTTTTGGATCTCAACTCGAATTTCTCTCAATTTATGGTATATTTCTCTCCTCTTTTACTTATTATGGCTTCCATTTTCTGTTTTGTATATGTTTTGATTAGTATAATGAGTAGCTAATCCCTTTTCATAGTCGAATCATGTGAAATTTGGTGAAATCACCCTTTGGGTGATGAAATTGGGAGTGAGTAGTGCTTTTTATTGTTTAATCTTGCTAGTTTCACGTCTTAGAACTTGTTATAACGGATTTGGGCTAGATTAGCTACCTAGGTCAAATATCACACACATCACTCTTGAGAGTTGTTCGAGAGAGGGGGTGTGGGAAAAGGGTTTTAGGATCGTGGTGTAGTCTCGGTTTAGTTGTTAAACCGAGCTCATCGTGAGGTTACTCGTTTATACGTTTAAGCGGCTCGAGTGCAAAACATGACTTGTTAGGAGAGAGTTGTTCGGACCTTAACATGGCATAAGGTGTTAGAAGAGAGTTGTTCGGACGCTAGCACCGGGTTTAGGAGTTCGCACCCGTGAAATTGAATGCAAGAGCTCGTTTGTTATATTGCACACTCCCGGTTTTGTCTATCCTCGGGGTTGAAATTAGTCATTTTGATCATGGTTCGGCTATGTCCCTTTCTCCCTTTAGACTTGTTAGTTTAATTTACTTTAGTTTAATTGAAGTGTACAAACATTCCAACAACTTGTTTGCCTAGACTAAGCAATAAGTTCACTTTGGTACTTACAAGCACATCTTCTCTGTGGGATCGACCTCGGACTCCTGTAGCTATACTAGCAATCGACCCGGTCCACTGCCGGTTAGAGAGCTTGTTTAGTCACCGTTGTCTTGAGGGAGGCAACCCACCATTTCGTAGTTTGTTGAGTTAGTTTGGTGTTTCTAGAGGTCTCGGGGTGGTTAGAATCAAGTGTGGGGTAGAAATCTTGAGTTTTCCTAGTTTCTGGTCCAAACGCCCGTTTACCCCTTTCAAACGCGCGTTTGCAGCTTTTTCCTCCCAAACGCGCGTTTAGAACCATTTCAAACGCGCGTTTGGAGCCTCAACTCTCTGATCGTGAATTCCCTTCCCAAACGCACGTTTCACCTGTCAAACGCGCGTTTGGGCATGCGAAACGCGCGTTCCACTCATTCCAAACGCGCGTTTGGACTCATCTTCTTTAAATACATGCCTCCAAACCGGCGTTTCAAAAATCGGATTTTCTCAACCCTAAACGTCCGGCAGCCGCGTTTCAACCCCCTTTCACTCGAAATTCTTCATTTCTCACCCGTTTTTGGCGATTTAAAGCCCATTCAACACCTCTCAATCTCTTCTTTTGATTTCAACAAGCCATTCCAACAACAAATCACCTTTATCCTCGATTTGATCGACATTTTTGGCGATTTTTCACCGAAGTCGAATTTGCTCATTTTCGACGTTTCGAGGCTCGTTCTTCACTCCAAATCATTCCTATCATCTCTCTTAAGCATAGAACAGGTATATTTCGGCTTTACGTTTAAATTTCGGTTAGGGTTAGTTTTTGGCCTATTTTTGGTTTAACGCCCTTTCTCGTTATTTATTGTTTATTGATTCAATATCCTGTTTTTGTTTGTTTTGTTTGCTGTGTTGATCGATGGTGAATGGTGTGGCTTGTGTGGGGTGTTTTGTTGTGAATGGTTGGTTTGTTTGAAATCCCGGTTGGACGATAACCGGGTCGGTTTTGATTGTAACTTGATTGTTTGGTGTTGTTCGGTTGGTGTTCATAGAATGAGGGAAACTAAACGAAAGGAAACCGAGGGTAAAGGTAAGGGCAAGCAACCAATGACTAGGCAAGCCCCCAAAAACGAGAAAACCCTAGTTTATCCTAGGGTACCTACGAGTGGTATTCGGATTGGTGGTGCAGTTGAGAGTAGAAACCCTCGAGCAATTAGGCCAGCGGGACAGTTGAGGGATGAAACATCTGACGAAGATTTTGAGCCGGATACCGAGGGGAGGAATACGAGTAGTGATAGTGGGGAGGCCACGGACCTTGAGAGCGATGTGCCCTTGGCACATTTGCAAGCCAAAACTGCTAGGACTAGTGCTCCACCACCTCCTCAGAGTGCCCCTCCACAGAGTGCTCCCGAGCAAGGCCCTCCTCTAGCTCCCCCTCCTGAGGATATTATCCCTTTCGAGCTGCGTTTCAACTCACCGGTTGCCTACTCTAACTATCATGATTATATCGCTGGGAAGAACATGTGTTATGAGAGGGGGCTAGACCTCAAAACTGTGCCTAAAGAGTTCATCGAAGACTTAATGAAGAGAGGGTGGAATAATCTAATTTATGAACTCGAGGGGCATCCGAATTTGTCAATAGTCCGGGAATGGTATGCAAATTTCGGTGTGGCTAATCCGGAATCCGGGTTTATCGAGTTAGAGGGGTTAATGTTCCGTGGTCGGTCAGGGCTATCAATGATTATTATCGGATACCGGCTTTCGAGGGCGGGATTATTTAGGTTGGTTTGCGGCGAGGTCACATTGGAATACTACGAGAATCCGGATCCATTAGAGGAGATGAGGAAAGCAATCAACCCCGACTTACCGTGGATTTCAAAGGGAAGCAATGCAAGAAGTCAGTTGGTGACGACGACTTGGCCAGATATTTGGAGAGTAAAAGCTAAGTTTTCTCAAAACCGTCTACTACCGAAGGACAACATCACGCACTTCCACATTAAGGATTTGCAACTGTTGTATGCTCTACACTATGATCTGAAGGTAGACGTTGGGAAAACCATCTTTGAGGAATTTAGAGAAAATCGAAAGGTTAAGCGTCGGATGATTATGTGCCCCTACCTCATCTTTGGTTTGTGCAAGGGAGCGTTGGTAAAGGAGTATCCTGATGATCGGATTCGAGGAAGAAGAATCGCGCCGTGGTACCGAGGCCGTTTAACGCCCGCACGCTTCTAACCCTCCTAGGCCCACCCCTCGACCCATTCACACCGTCCTCCGCCCTACCACCTCCACTACCTCCCCCACCCTACCCATACCTCCTCCTATCATTTCCTCCACTACTACCACTACTATACCCCCACCTCCTCCCTCTACTACTTTGGACCTTCCACCACACCTTCACCTCTACCTTCTACATCCTCTACCGGGGGGCCGTGGCTTAGTGAGAGGCGGGGGCTTCGATTGCACACAAACGAGAGACGGATGGATAGTCCGAGGGTGACACCGAACGGCATTGTGGAAAATCGGCGGGTATTGGCTCGGGAGAGGCGGGTTGAGCTTCCGAGTTGGATCTAGATATTGCACCGTTTCGGTATACCGCACGGATTGAGGAGGATTTGCGGCGGATTACGAGGAGTCATTCGTAGAGAGCCGGACGAGGGGTTTGATGATCTTGATTTGGATGATCTCGATGGGCACGGTTGCGAGTGGGACGAGGCGGTGAGGACGGGTGTTGCGGGATCTACACGGACCGAGAGTGCGGTGCGTGGTTGCACCAACATCGGGCACACCGGATCCCACCACCGACGTACGGGGACATGGAGCGACTAGCATGTTTTTCATGCAATTCTTACTTGTATTTACTTACTAGTCCGTCTCTTTTTTTATACTTTGACATTTTACCTACTTTTGACGTTCTTTCATCATACTTTGGACACATTTCACTTTGGCATGCACGTGCACTTATTTTTGAGCCCCGAGGCCTCGCTTGACCGTGTATGTTTTCCTTTTTATTGACTCGATACTTGTGGGATGACAAGGATGTTTTTATTAGCTTATATTTAATGCATGGATGTTCGTACTTTATTTTGATTCGATTGTATCCTTCCATTGCATATCCCGTATCCCCCTCGTTATGCTTTGATCTCGTCACCGTGGCTTAGACTCGTTATTTTATGCACCCGCTTACCCTATTGCTTGCTTTTTAGCACGCGGATTATGTCCCGTGCATGCGCTTGTCTTTGTTTCGTTGATCTCGCTTTAGGTTTCGGGATGGATTCACACGAGGCTATCACGAGTTTCGAGTCACGGTTGCGCCTTTTCGCCGGGTCTTTTGGTCAAACAACCTAAAGTCTTTTACGCCCTTATCTCTCACACACCGAGGACGTGTTTCGTTTAAGTGTGGGGTGGGGGACTTAGCCGTTTTATTGTTTTTATTGTTGAATGTGCATTATTTGTGGTATACTTAGCTTATGATCGGGCTTGAGTCGATTCTTGGGTGATTTTAAAATTTTTCAAGGGTTCCCGACACTGTGTTGTTTGTGCTATGTCTTTATTCGAGTGGCGCCCACCTTAGTAGGGCCCCGAACGTGTGCACTTCGGTTTGATTTTATCTTGAGAATAGAGTTTATTAATTTCACGTGAAGCTGCACTTTGTGTACAATTTGATTACTACCACCTCTCATGTCACTGGTCTCGAGACGAAATAAAAAGAGTTACCTAAGTAAGACACGGGATGACGGTCATGGCATCTCTTTGACCCTACCATAGCCAAATAAGCCTAATCTCCAACATTAGACCTTCGTAGCCCCTCTCAGCCTTGATAGAATGGTCTGACCACCATTCGTTTTATAGCCGTTTTGTTACGTAGTCGAAACCTACCCCGAGCTTAATTTTTGGTCACATTCCCTTCATTCATACCCTACGAGTGGACCTAGTCTTTTGTTAGGCCACACTTGCTAAGGCAAGTGTGGGGTGGGGAAATGATGTTTTCTTGTATGGAGCTATAAGGAGAAGAGGAGCTCATTTGGGCTTAGTGTTTGGGTTTGGCCCAAAAAGAAAAGAGAAATCTGTGAAAAAAAAAAAAAAAAAGAAGAGAACTCGATCAATCAAAGTTCAAAATAAATTAGAAAGTTCTCAAATGAATAAGAGTTTGGAGTTTATAAAATAAAGGGTTGGAATCAAAGTAATGAGCTCAAAGTTATACGTATGATGTTGGAGTTGGGATAGTGAGATAGGTGCTAATGTATTCGACCTCGCCTTATGAAACTTGAAACATAGTTGAATTAGGCAATGAGTTCGGGTATGTCAGTATCCTATGGTTCCCAAAGTTTTATAATAATCAAAAGGAGTTTGGATGGTTTGTATGGTAGAGATAAGGTGGTACACTTGTTGATTAGGTTCACTCGTACTTCTTTTTCTCCAGTTCCCAAAATATCCTTTTCGATTAACCGGAATTACCCTAGCCTAACATTATAACCCTTCAAGTCCTACCCGATTGTGTCCAAACTTAGTAGCCTTGATTTGTGGAGAGGATGGTTGATATGAGATGGTT
Organism: Gentiana straminea; assembly: GCA_036785695.1. Taxonomy (NCBI): domain Eukaryota; kingdom Viridiplantae; phylum Streptophyta; class Magnoliopsida; order Gentianales; family Gentianaceae; genus Gentiana; species Gentiana straminea. The sequence goes on along the minus strand of JAVUPR010000114.1, from coordinate 17,197,465 downwards.
GGTAGACTTTTCGGCCGGGATTCAAGCCCGACAATCTTTTTGAACACTTGAATGTAGCTCGGCACCACACACACTCTATTCTTTTGATAACGTTGTACCGGTGTGTGTATGTTCGTTCGTCTTACTTCGTGGTTACCTCGAGGGTAAGGATAGTAGCACCTACGTCACAATGTTGAATCCCTTGGTTTGTTTTAAAACGCCTAGGTTACTCGAGGGCGAGCAAAGGCTACGTGTGGGGTTGTTGATGGGAGTCAACTTTACGTGACTCCGGTGCATTAATTACCCCCGCTTATCACACTTTCAGCACAATTTTGGGTAAATTAGACCATTTTCGGGGTGATATCGTGAGCTTATGGCACGGGGAACGAATCCGTCACTTTGATGAATTCATACCCCTTTTTGTTATTATTAACCCCATTCCCGAGCACTTTTACCCTCCGGAATTGTTTGGATGTTTGTGGTTGTTTATGATATTGAAGGGTATTGGTGTCTCGAGGACCCGGAAGATGACAATTTGTGGTGAAAAAGCATAACCGAGGCAAGACGAGGGTCAAAAAGGGAGAAAAGTGAAGACTGGGGGAAACAAGGGTTCAAACGCGCGTTTGAACCCTCCAAACGCACGTTCCACACACCAACCGCGCGTTTGAATTCCTAAACGCGCGTTCCAGAAGTTCAGATTTGGTTCAGAGTTGAAGCCCTCTAAACGCACGTTTGGAAACCAGGCCAACCGCGCGTTCCAAGATCCTAAACGCGCGTTTGAACCTTCCTAAACGCGCGTTCCAGATGAAGAACAGTCAAGCCCTGCCCAGAAATTATGTGTAACGCACGTTTCAGCCAAGCGAAACGCGCGTTTGAAGATGCCAAACGCCCGTTCCAACCCTCTAAACGCGCGTTTGGACCATTTTTGCAGCAGATTTTCCCTTCACCTATAAATACCCCCCTTAGACATTTTCTTAGATATCAAGCTTTTCTTAGCAAAACTCTACCCATCTTTTGCTCGAATTTTGTAATAGCTTAGAATACTCTCTCTTAGTGTAAATCAACAATATCTTAGCATAATCTTTCCATTTCTTAGCTTAGATTTTCATTCCAAACACTAAGAGACCACCTTTTAATTACTTCTCTATTTTGTACTTTTTGGATCTAATCTCGAATTTCTGCAATTTTATGGTATATCTCTCTTCTCTTTTACTTGTTATGGCTCTTATTTACTTGTTTTATGCATGTTTTGATTAATATAATGTGTAGCTAAACATCTTCATAGCCAAATCATGTGAAATTTAGTGAAATCACCCTTTGGGTGATGAAATTGGGAGTGGGTAGTGCTTTTTATTGTTGTTCCTTGCGTATTTCACGTCTTAGAACTCGTTATAACGGATTTGGGCTAGATTGATCACCTAGGTCAAAAATCACACACATCACTCTTGAGAGTTGTTCAGAGAGAGGGGTGTGGGAAAAGGGTTCTAGGATCGCATTGTAGTGCGAGGCTACTCGTTTTCAACGTTTACACGGCTCTTATGCATGATTGTCTTGTGGAGGAATCTCTCTTAGGATAGGTTAGTTGACTTGACATAAGGTGTTGGGGAAGAGTTGTTCAGACCTTAGCACCGGGATTAGGAGCATGTACCCGTGAAATTGAATGCAAGAGTTCGTCGTTATTGCACACTCCCGGTTTTGTCTTTCCTTTGGGTGATATTAGCTATTTTGATCATGGTTCGGCTATGTCTCTTTAATTATCTTTAAAACCGAGTAGTTTAATCTTCTTTCTCTCTTTTTATCTTTAGACTCGTTATTTAGATTCACTTAGTGCCGTTGTAGTAAACAAAACCTTAAGAACTTTGTTTGCCTAGACTAAGCAATAAGTTCACTTTGGTACTTACAAGCACATCTTCTCTGTGGGATCGACCTCGGACTCCTGTAGCTATACTAGCAATCGACCCGGTCCACTGCCGGTTAGAGAGCTTGTTTAGTCACCGTTGTCTTGAGTATTATAAATTTGTTTGGTGAAAAATAACGATCATCAAAGAGCCTCTTACCTTAATTGCCAGCAAAACCAAAATCAAAACGCCAAGCAACCACAACAACTGTTGATCCTCAACCCCAAAACCTATTTGATCAACAAGAAACCCTAAAATCCTATTTTCCTTGCAAAACCCGGAATACAAAAGTGTGTGAAACAAAAGATTACCTGGATTATTTACTGTGAAACTATTTTTAGAATAATCTACGCTCCAAGACGATTGTTTTGACTACTCATGGATGCGAAACAGAGATACGGATTGAAAGATATGAATTTTTGAAGAATCGAACTCAACGAATACCAAAAACTAGGGCTAAACTAAAAACTTACCATTTAGAAAACGAAAAGCATGGAAACAACCGTCTTCATCCAGTGATCGATTTCTTCTGGCATCTTGAAACGATGAACGAATTGACCGCACGGTTGAAGATTACATTCTCCTTTTTTTTTTTGTGAAAACTTGCGTCAGTCCTCTCCGTTGCCGCCGTTTCATCTTTTTTTTTTCTTCAGAATTTGTGTATAAAACCAATAAGGTATTTTGGGGATTATTTCCTTTTATAGTCATTTAATTAAATTCCTTAATTAAATAACTAAATCCTTTTAATTAAATCCTTTTTTATTAAATAAATAGGATAATAATAATTAGGTCGTAGTGGGTATACCCAATTACAATTTTACCCTTTCTGAAAGGTCGGGATGTTACATTCCTCCCCCCTTAAGAGGAGTTTCGTCCTCGAAACTCGAATGTAACTGGGGTGTACTTGAACTTTGGACTTTGCATAGTGTTTCATCTCCTAACTCTTACAAACCTCTTCTTCCATCTTCCTACTCTTTTACATGTCTTGAGCCATCTTGAGGTTGCGACTATCCGCTTCAATCTTCACGTTGGCTTGATGTATCGACCTTGGTCTCATATTCTGCCGTCGCTCCACTTCATCCCAAAAAAATCACGTTCTTCCCTTTTCCCCACGCAGAGTTTCAAATGTTGACATCTAATGTTGGCGCGGTAGCTATTGTTGTAGTCAACTCTTCTATTGATGACCAAAATAGTAACGACCAACCTTAACCGGTAGAGTACCGGGTCGGAAGTACTATAGTGGTGAGCAAGGTCGTATCCCACGAGTAATCAATCGAGTACCGAAGTCGTTTTCGTACTTAGTTTAGGTCAATCAACGGTTGTTCGTGTTTTGATTATACTATTACGACAATTAAACTAAAGATAATGAGATATAAGGAGAGAAGCATAGCCAAACCATGATCCAATTGAATACTATCTTCCCTCTAATCGATTAATTTGGGAATGAACTTATCCAACCAACCAACCTAATGATCTTATTGACTCATTCATGGGTGCAAACTCCTAAATGGTTCTAGACGCCATGCAACAACCTAGTACCCTTTGCCCGGTTCAACAGTAAGGATTTAACTAACCGAAACAAGATTAAGAACTAGAGCCGTTCGATTTACACCGATAAACCTCGTTACCCAATCAATCTAAACAACTCAGTCAATTGTAAATAATGATCTTAAAACCCCATTTCCCACACCCCTTCGCAACATACATTTATAACAGTGGTGTGTGTGTTCATGAACTAGGTGTAGAAGCTAATTCAAGCATTAAAAACAAGTTTTAAGACATGAATTTATCGATACAACATCAATTAAGCACTACCCATTCCCAATTTCATCAATTAAAGGGGGATTTCTTAAATTTTCACATAAATTGGCTATGAACTAGTTTAGCTACTCATTATAATGAAAGAAACTAGAATCAAACATGAAATTAAAGTCATAAACCGAAAATAAGCTTGAATTAAGTACCAAAATGCAGAAAACTTGAAGTTGCATCAATCTTCATCCAAACTCATTGTCACAAGGGGAAGAAAGCTTCAATACACCAACAAAAAATAGAGAAATCTATGCTAAATTGTGTTTAACCTAAGAGAAAGAGTGAAAGAAAAGCTAATCCAAGGGAGAAAAGTGATTAAAATCGACCTAAGGGTGTCCTAATTAAGTCTAGGTATGAGTTCATATGAAATGGGGGTGAAAAATCTGTTTATAAGCGCCCAAAAATGTGTAGATAAGCAGTTTTGGCGTGCCCCAAAGTCCTCGCCGCACGCTAAAGCTGTTCTGTGATTTCCTGTGGTCTCTGTTCTTCTTTGGTGCGCACCAAAGTCCTCGGCGTACGCCAGAATTCCTGGACTAATACACCTTCAGTAATCTAGAAATATCTTTACGAGTAGAGCTCCGATTTGCATGATTCAAAATGCGTTAGAAAGCTAATTCAATTATATACAACTTCATGAAGACTAGAAGTCCATAAAAGGCCTTCAACATTTCTCAAATTGTAGATGAAGTGAATGTAAGGCGAAAACACCAACTATATTTGATCCGTTTCCATTCCAGGGCTTCGGTTATGCCACTCTAAGCCTCATGCCTCATCGTCCGGGTTTATGAGTCACCTATTCCATGCATCAAAACATTCAAAAACATATCGAGCATAACTCTGCAAGATAACTAGGGCTCGAAAAGGGTCAAAACACCGTAAAATGGTGAGGTTTTCCATCTATTTGACGGTTTGCCTCAAAGTGAGTATGCAATGCATTTTTCCATATAAATGGTCTAAAACTACCCAATACAAGCCAAAAGTATCATAAATGTGGGTTAAAACATACACCGAAGCATAGTAAAGTTGACTCTCATCAACCATCCCCACTTAGCGTTTGCTCGCCCTCGAGCAAAATGAGCGTTTTAAAAGAATCCAAAGAGTCAACGTTAAATGCGTAGGTCAAGCCAATCGCATATCAAAGATAACCGGAAAGTAAAAGAGTAAATATATGCCACTTAACCCTACCTTATCAAGCAAACGGGATGTGTGTGTGTATAGCTTCTCCTACATTTACCACGGTTCACCGGTTTGGATTATAGACGCTTGGTTATTGCAACTACACCATAGGCTCATACTTTATAAGCATCTCCACTAATCGGGGCCAAACCAAGGCTAAGCAAGGTTGAGTAGGACTTGCAAGGTTGTAATGTTAGGCTAGGGACGGAGCTAACCGAAGGGATTTTTTGGGGAATAAACAACAAAGAGATAAACACGAGCAAGTTCAATCATGGGGTGTAACAATACAAAACGTAATTAGCTCTACCCTTCTCTAGCTCAAAATGAGACTAGAAACATGATCCAAGAAATAAAATGCCATATCGCACTATGTCTCAAGTGTAACGTGGCAAAAATGTATAAGAAATCATGTTTCTACACTAAAGACTCATCCCAAACATCAACATCATATAACATAATGATACATGAGCCCTAAATCATTTGGCTTTCTTTGACTCAACCTTTATTACATTTTTATTGACTTTATTGCAAGCTTTCTTTGATTCATTCCATTTTCTTTTCACTTTTTGACTTTTTTTAGAAAGATGCATTATACACATTTAATAGATTTGAGTCAAAGGTCATCACGTACATACTATATAAGAATGAGCTCCTACCCTCCAAATCGTGAAATAGCTCATAAACACCAACTCCTATATACATACGTACTCCTTTATCACCCCACACTTGCCTAAGCAAGTGTGAAAAAAATGAAATGATTAAGCTCAACTCGTAGGGTGTTCAAGGGAATGTAGACCACGAATAAGGCTCAAGGGTCAGGTAATTGCGGGCTAAATACGAATGGCTGAGTGTCGGATGAGGGTCTAACCATCCTACCAAGGCTTAGACGGGCAACTGTGGAATATGTCATGGGATGGCTATTTGGCTCTGGTCGGGTCAAAGAAAAGCCATGACATTCATCTCAAACTCTACCAAGGTCGGCCTTTTTATTTCGTCTCGAAGTTAATGATATGAGTTCTATGTAGCCGAATTGTGCCTAAGACTACCATAATCGGTCACTAGTTACCATGGTTCATGAAATTGAAGCTATACGTGCGTGCAAATCCCATCTCCAAGATATGGTAGTAAGCCAAGTAACATGCATTCAAACATTCACTAAACCATTTATCCTATCAACGTGAAGACTCAACATACGAATGCAACGTCAATACCATGGAAAATAAAAATGCTCAAATTTTTTTACTAAAGAAGTGACCAAACGATAAGCATACAACACTTTGGCAAATGTCAACAGTGAAGCATATCAAATAACAAAGCTAAGCCTACCACCCCCCCCACTTTAAATATAACACTGTCCTCAGTGTGTGAATGATAAAGGAGAAAGAAGGCTTAGCTTAACCCAGCAGAAAGGCGCGAAAGAGTGCATGTGACATATCCACGAAGCACGCTCTCAAATACCTAAAGCCATGAAACAAAGACACCACGAAAATGCATGCACGAGGAACAACCACCGTGCCAAAAGCAAGCAATAGATAACGAGATATAATGAAAAGAATCAATGTCACATACACTATCATAGTATAACCGAAGGTACCAAACTCGAATCAAAGATAATAAAAAGTGAAACAAACATCCATGCATTAAATAAGGGGGAAAACGGGCTAAAATGATACCAATCCAAGTCTGGTCAAGGGATGAAAAGGAAATTTCCACTCGAGAGCTCTATTCCTAGGCCAAAATTATCCACTCTTTTATCTAAGACTCACTCCTAATACTACCAAAGAAAGAAAAAGTGGGTTGACTATCTCAAGCGCCTTTGTTTTACGTCATTGACTTGAGTTATAAAGAAACTAAAAGAAAAATGAAAAAAAAAAAGCACGAGTGAAATGAAAGAAAAAAAATTGCACATCTTTTGCTCAATAGCTTCAAGAACATGGAAATTAAAAAAAAAAAACTTTCCTCCACGTTTATTTAGATCAACAAGAACACAATACCTAAAACATTCTAAGTTTAAAGTCCTTAGTTCCACTTTCTACACGCAATAATGTTAAGGATAATTATGCCAAAGGAGAGCAAACCATTGCGTCTCCCTACAAAAATCAAAAGAATTGAGCACACCCTTAAAATGGGGCAAGACAAAGTAGGGGCTCAATCCCCACCACCAAGATTGGTTCAAGAATTTCACCGTGCAACACAATGAATTCAATTTCCCCGAATGAGAGCATATGCCAAGTAACAAAGATTCAAACACCAAGCAATAACATTTTGGCTCAACCACAACATCGACATATTCTATGTGATAAACCCCCACAGTTTTTTCAATAAGTTTCAAAGGAGAAAGAATAGTTGATTCACTAGTAGCATGTTTCATACCTTTTTCATAACACTCATGATGGGTGATTACCTCAAGAGTCGACGGTGGAGCAAATGAAATCTCATCATTTTTAGCACTCATCTCAACCTTCCTCTTCTCAATCAATTGCTCTACCCGGTTCTGCAAGTTATTTAATGCCGATTGAAGATTAGTAAATGTGTTTTTGGAACTAGTCCGAAGATCCCTCAACTCACGGCTTTGCTCTTCTATCACACGGCCTTGTGATAATGCCCTAAATGGTACCAATAATTATACCCTTATTCACCTCAAATTCTGCTCAAGAGAGGATAGATAGGCTCATTATTATGTGGAATATATGTTAAATGCTATGTGCATGTTTATAGGATCGTAATTCTGCTTCTATGCTATTTTCCCAAAAATTTGGTACGGTTTTGTCTCGTTTTGCATGTTTTATAGGATGTACCGAATCTGGAGCTTTGGAGAGTGGATCTGGACCAAAAGAAGTATATTGGGCCAAGTGATTGAAGTCCAATTAAGAAGAAGCTTGCTGAAGAAAAAGAAGAAAAGTTGGCCCGGTTTACCGAGGGCTAGGTCAGGTAAACCGGTGGCTTGTTTGACACAAAATTGATTATGCCGCATTATCTAGGTCGGTTAGGGTTTTAGAGAGTCATAAGTCGGTCATTGTATCTATATAAGGCCGCATCTACAGATTATTGAAAAAGCACTCAATTATATTCAATTACATTATACAATTTTGATGAAATAAAGTTCTTCGAAGCTTTTAAGGAGTTATTTCTGGTTTCCTCCATTCCTCCACCATCTCTACCTTGAGTAGATCGAGCTAGATCTCCATTGTTGAAGGTATGAAGCTTTGAACGTTCCTTTTTGTCTTAAATATGGTAGATCTGTTCGTATTTATGTGTTTAGTTAATCTGCATGTTTAAAGACCCCATAATATACTTAGAATAATCGTAATTGAGCAATGTAGATCCAGGAACAGGAAAAGCTGACCCCGGTAACCCGGTGGTCTATACCGATTTACCGAGGCATTATTTCGAAAACCTAAAACTGGGATTCACTACAGCTACGTTGATCGACATGTTTAATTGACAATAGGTTAGATCTGGCCAATCTGCTTATTGTAATCGTAACCTGGAATGAAATACGAATAGTGATGTGCTAAGTTTGGACATAGTCTAGAATGGACCCTAGGAACGTGCTGATCAATGTCGACAGTTGTCTAGGCGGATTAGCGGTATGAGTTATCGCTCGATATCGGCAATTCTAGTTTTTATGCATATGGGCTATTACGGACCAATTAAGGAGGGTAGCTTGCATATTGATTGTCTACTACCATTGTCGGAGTAGATAGGACTAGGAGTTGCACCCGTAGCTGATAATTATAATTAAAACAAAAGCTCATGATGAATTTAAGGAAATTATGTGGGGAAATGTAATGATTACCTAATCCAAGTTAGTAGATCGGTGAGAAGAGGGGGAGAAATATCAAGTTTGTTTTCTGTTTATTGTTGGTCATTGACCGCCTCTATGTTGCTTCTTAATTAGTTTAGAATCGTTTATACGTATAGTTGCATTGCCTCTGTGGGATCGATGTTGACTCACATTTACTATACTACGATATACCTAGTATTCTTGCTAGTAATATTGACATTAGTGACTTACACGCGATCAAGATTTTTTGCGCCGTTGCCGGGGACAATGACCAATTTTAAATATAAACGTTTTAATTCTGATTAAGAAGTCGTTTTTATTTTATTTTATTTTGAGTTTTGAGTCATTCTGTATCAAACCTGCACATGTTAAACTGCCAGAAAGAGAAATTTCAGGGCCGGTTTACCGAGAGTAACCCCCGATTTATCGAGGCCTAAAAAATCAAATTCTGAACAGCCTTTGTTATTCTGTGTTATTCCCTGTTGATTTTAGTTAGTAGGTCCGCAACAGTTGGGATCATACCCAACTGAAGCGGAAGTTTCTAACCTTTTCTTTGTTTTATTTTGTCTTTTTGCAGGAAGATCAGGACACTTCAGAGATTCGATCAAACCGGAGTTGAAAAAGAGCAAACAAGTCAAGCAATATGCCTAGAAATATTGCACCGATTTCCATGTATCCTGGATCCGCTGTCAGGGAGCAAACAAAGCGGATAAGAAGCGGTTGGAAAAAGAGAAAGAAGCAATCAAGCAAGAGCCTGAAGAGAACTTAAAAGAGTATGGCACGTATCGTCCAGGTGAGTTCCCTATCGAGTTAATTGAAATATCATCTTCGGATTATGATTCTGATGATCTTGAAGAGGATCATGACACGATGTTCTCTGAGCCTGAGGACTACCCAAACTCAGACACCGTGGTGAAGTTAGGAGACCCTGACACGTTCCGACTTCTGATTCCTGTTATTGGTATATCAGTAGGATTAGGTCTCTATGACTCTGGCTCGAGTTGCAACATTCTACCTTTTTCCCTTTGCCAGAAGATTAAGCTTCCGGTCATTATGAATCAAACTTGAACCATGACTTTCATCGATAGAACTAGAGATATGTCTGCCGGTCTGCTTAGGAAGTGCATGATTAAGGCAGGAGGGTTCAGTTATCCAATTGATTTCACGGTTATAGAAGTACCAGAGGACCCAAGTGCCCCAGTTTTGTTAGGAAGACCTTTCTTAGCGACAAGCAGAGCAGTCATGGATTTCGATAAGGGGGAAATTACTTTGAGGTTGAATAATGATGCGGTATCTTTTAAAATCTTAGAACCCCTAGAGAATAGGCCGGAAAGTTGACGTATTCTTTAGGAAATGTGGAAATTATGGAGATAAAGGGGCATAAGCATAGAGAGGTTGTAGTAGAAACTGTTGAACAGGAATTCATGAGACTAATGTTGAGAGAGAGAGAGAAGAGAAGGACCATAACAAGATGCTCACGGAAGCCAGTCCTTCCGTGTTGCGTAGTGAATACTTTGAGCTTAAAGAAGGAAATGTGGAGTCCTTGGATCTAAAGTCTAAATCTCGACGCAGAGGCAGACCTAGTATGCAAGCAAAGAGAGAGATGTGTGCTAGGAAGAGAGCTCAAAAAGTTTCTAGAAAGGTACAAAACTCTGGAGCGAAAGCTTGGCGAGTTAAAGCTCCAACCCCTGAATGATCGGAGATCTGAAGAAAGTCGAGCTGGTGACGATAAACTCAAAACTATTTCTTTAAACTCTTATTTAGATTAGGAATGAATAAAAGTAGCCGGATGAAGGGATGAGCTTTTTTTCATCCTACCGCACCCTTAGGCTTGAAACCGATGGTTGTGGAAAAGTTTTTTTTTACTCGTTGTGGATTCTAGTGAAGTAGGTTAGGATTGAGTCGGAAATAACAACAAAAAGAGTATGAGGCTAGTCAATTTGAGGTTAGAATTGAGCAGAGAGGTTGAGTAAATAGTGCAGAAAAGGTAGACAGAGGAATCTGGGGAAAAAGAACCCCCAGTAAACCCTAGGTTACCTCCGGGTTACCGAGCTTAGAATTTTGGAACGTCAGTTTGAAAGCTGAATTTGTAGAGCCACGTGGAGGACACACGTTGCACCAGGCACAATCAGTCAGCAGAAACTGCCACATTTTCCCATCTTTTCAAAATTTTCATCCTTTCCCACACTCCACCATAACTCCACCTCAATCCCATCAATCACCCCCTCAAATCCCTCACCCTAATTACTCACCTACCCACTATCCCACCAAATCCTTCCACCATCACTCATTTTTCCTATTTAAACCGCCCATTCACCACCATTATCATCACTCTCATCTACCATCTTCTCCTCAAATCACCAAACTTCTTCCATTTCTTCTTCTTCCATTCAGTCGGCCACCATCGGCACTACTATCACCACCAAATCTCCACCAAAATCAAACCTTTCTTCCATTTTTACCAACCAAAACACACATTTTCTTCACCCTGTTGTTGTATAGTGCTGCTGTGCTAGTGAGGTGCTGCAGTTCTTCATATTTTATCATCAAAGGCACTGTCCTAGAAAGAAATCCAGAAAAATTAGGCCGGTAAATCGGAAGTACCTGTCGGTCTACTGACGGTGAATTTTTCAGAAAAAGTATCACTATCAGGTCCTGTTATCATCCAGGATGGGTCCCAAGCGTAGCCGATCAGCTGTTTGTCCCAGTGGTTATCAAAGCATATACGGAGATGCCAACCCTTTGATAGATGGGGTTCATAAATTCCATTATTTAGAGATCTACGAGTCATTCCGAGGGCATTGGAACGCAAGACCAGTGGCTCGAGAACGAGGGGTAGAACTGGACGATTACGGTTTGATTTTTCCATGAGCCCTACAAGAGCAAGATATTTTGGACATGGTAGACTCACCAACTCGGCTCAATGCCACGGTGGTGATAAAATTCTATGCTTATGTTTCACACAACCCTGGAGCCACTTTTGCAATGGTCCGTGGTGTTAGAGTTGATTTTTCTATTGAGCGGATCAATGCTCATTTTAGGGTTCGAAATCCACCGGTGGGCCCGGATAAGTACACATCATCAAGCAACATTGAAGATTTAGAGAGGATGAACATGAAAGCTGAATATTTTGGGGTGCAATGGAAGCGCAACCTGTGGGAGCCCCAACCATCTTCCTAGAGAATGAATTATCCTGGGATCAGAAGATGGTCAACAAATTTGTTTGTACCCGCCTTCTACCGACCAAGCACATGATATCTGTCACCACCAAGAAGGCGGAGTTGATGTTTTATCTGGAGCAGGGATCTCCGGTCAACATCGGTCTACTGATGCATAGCCGTATTCACGAGCTTGCCGCCACATCTGAGCGTGAGCTGTTGCTATACGGGCTAATGATTGACATGTTTGCTTTAGAGGGCAAGGTGAAAATTCTCGTCAGTGATGATTGGGAAGACCCTGAGCCGATGATCAGTTCGCAGTCGGTTCAAAGAGTACAAAGACGGGTTGGTCAGAGAGCTGAGAGGGAGCGTACTCCGATCCACGGAGCACCCCGGACTCAGAGAGCTATGCTAGAGGAGCACTCGCGAGAGATTGCGAGTTTGCATCGAAAAATGGATAGGATTATAGACTTTCTTTAGCGTACCTCCATCGACCCCACCACCTTGGACTGCCCCACATCACCGAGCCTTTTCTTCCGCCGCTGCTGCCTCAAGTTCTGGTGCACCTCCCAGTTTTGAGCCTAGAGATGATTGGGACGGTTATTCTGATGATGACTAGTTTTTATTTCTTTTTATTGTTGTTTTCCATTTTCTTGTTTTTATTTTTATTTTTCTTTTCCTATCTAGTTGATGTAGCGGAATTTAATAATATAATCATTTTGTCGGCTTAAATTGTTTTAGAGTTAATTATTTTCTCTTTTACTGCCGCACTTTTATTATACGGTTTCTTGTCACCGTTGTTCTTCTTGGTTTGTTTGAGTTACTTAGCACAGATTCTTCATGGACTACTTACATGAGCTCGATGATTTGTACGATGATCCATTTCTTCTTTGGTTCCGCACTTAACCGAAGCTAAGTTCCTTTTCATTTTTCATTTTTCATCTTACACATTGGGGACAATGATTCGATTAAGTGGGGGGGGGGGGGGTAAGGGACGTCACTTAGCTTCTTAGAATTATATTCCATGAATTGCATGATTATCTTGATTCTCTTTGATGCATGATTCACCACTTAGAATTTGACTCATTTCGACAAAATTTCGAAAAAATTATGATATCATTGATCTTTTCGAGTTAATTGACTTCATCTTTGTTTTACTTTGTACGAGTGAAAGAAATGCCCACTTCTGAAGTAGTGGCGTATTAAGCGCATATTCTGTTATGAGCCACCATTTTAAGCACGTATAACTCACTTCCCTTGGTGTGTAGTCGATAGCATATTGCTTTGACTAGAGTTGACCCTGGCTTCATCCCGAATTATGTTTCACCAACGCTTATAAAGGCAAAGGAATTTTGGATTCGGTAGTTTATCATGAGTGGTGCCATGAGGATAGATAAATCAATGAGAGTTCACCCGCCAAGAAAGAGAAGTGCATTGAAATATATACATCTATAATCTCTTTGGCAAATATTTTAGTCGATGGAGCGTAAAATGCACGACTTTTGCATAGACCGATAAACGCGAGCCTAAGAGTAATATATACTCGGTTCTCGATCCGCCTTGCCAGCTCAATTACTTAATAAATAACATGTTCGAGACTAGTTAGTTCGACTACGGGTTGACGTAATGTGAGATTGTCTGCATTACTAAGATGTTGTGAAAGTTATTGCACACACACATTGGCCCATGACATGAATAATGTTTAATGCATTACTGATGGATACGAGTGGCATGTTCTTGATCTTGACTTTGTGAGGCATAATTGTTTTTAATTAACTTGTGTACTGATCAGAGTGTTGTTTTCTTTTCGCCTTTTTTCTCGGGACAATCAAAAGCTAAGTGGGGCGTAGTTGATAACGCCCTAAATGGTACCAATAATTATACCTTTATTCATCCCGAATTCTGCTCAAGAGAGGATATATAGGCTCGTTATTATATGGAATATATGTTAAATGCTATGTGCATGTTTCCAAGATTGTAATTCTGCATCTATGCTATTTTCCCGAAGATTTGGTACTGTTTTGTCTCGTTTTGCTTGTTTTATAGGATGTACCGAATCTGGAGCATTGGAGAGTGGATCTGGACCAAAAGAAGTATATTGGGCCAAGTGATTGAAGTCAAAGAAGAAGCCTGCTGAAGAAAAAGAAGAAAAGTCGGCCCGGTTTACCGAGGGCTAGGTCCGGTAAACCGGTGGCTTGTTTGACACGAAAATGATTCTGCCGCATTATCTAGGTCGGTAAGGGTTTTAGAGAGTCATAAGTCGGTCATTGTATCTATATAAGGCCGTATCTATAGATTATTGAAAAAGCACTCAATTATATTCAATTACATTATACAATTTTGATGAAATAAAGTTCTTCAAAGCTTTTAAGGAGTTATTTCTGGTTTCCTCCATTCCTCCACCATCTCTAGCTTGAGTAGATCGAGCTAGATCTCCATTGTTGAATGTATGAACCTTTGAAGGTTCCTTTTTGTCTTCAATATGGTAGATTTGTTCGTATTTATGTGTTTTAGTTAATTTGCATGTTTAAATACCCCATAATTTACTTAGAATAATCGTAATTGAGCAATGTAGATCCAAGAATAGGAAAAGCTGACCCCGGTAACCCGGCGGTCTATACCGGTTTACCGAGGCATTATTTCAAAAACCTAAAACTAGGATTCACTACAACTACGTTGATCGACATGTTTAATAAACAGTAGGTTAGATCTGGCCAATCTGCTTATTGTAATCGTAAACTGGCATGAAATACGAATAGTGAAGTGCTAAGTTTGAACATAGTCTAGAATGGACCCTAGGAACGTGCTGATCAATGTCGACAGCTGTCTAGGGGGTTAGCGGTATGAGTTAGCGCTCGATATCGTCAATTCTAGTTCTTTATGTGTATGGGCTATTACGTGCCAATTAAGGAGGGTAGCTTGCGTATAGATTTTCTACTACCATTGTCGGAGTAGATAGGAGTAGGAGTTGCACCCGTAGCTGATAATGATAATTAAAACGAAACCTCACGATTAATTTAAGGAAATTATGTGGGGAAGTAAACTTAACGATTAACTAATCCAAGTTAGTAGATCGGTGAGAAGATGGGGAGAAATACCAAGTTAGTTTTCTGTTTACTGTTGGTCCATGACCGCCTCTATGTTGCTTCTTAATAAGGTTAGAATCATTTATACTTATAGTTGCATTGTCTCTGTGGGATCGACCTTGACTCGCATTTACAATACTATAATGTACCTAGTATTATTGCTTGTAATATCGACGTTAGTGACTTACACGCAATCACCTTTCTCTTGCAAAGTCTTGTTGATTTGCTCCGATGACACTTCAGGCGTATTTTTTTGCGTTGGAGAAGCTATTTGTGAAGGTTAAGCATATTACAAATAGGTACTAGGGTGTTGAAACTGAGAACTTGGAGGACTCACACACTCATTTTTGTATGGTGATAAGTATGAGTTGGATTGATAATATGGTTGGAATCTAAAACCCATACTACCGAAATTAAAGCCTCCAAATGAGTAGGGAGAAGAACCATCACGGCCATATGGATCCATACACTACAATTCAAGGGAACAACAGGAAAACAATCACGGTATCCAGTCACCACCACCATTGCTAGGTAGTGTGACTGTTCAACAAATATCCAACATCAAGAAAAAGTAACAACAAAAAAAAAGCGACATAAGCCTAAGTCTTCAAACGAATTATGAGATATCGGTTGATTCCCCAGCAACGGAGCCAGAAAACTTGATGACCATAATAGTAATGACCAACCTTAACCAGCAGAGTACCGGGTCAAAGTACTATAAAGGTGAGCAAGGTCGTATCCCACGAGGAATCAATCGAGTACCGAAGTCATTTTTCGTACTTAGTTTAGGTCAATCAACGGTTGTCCGTGTTTTGATTATACTATTACGACAATTAAACTAAAGATAATGAGATATAAAGAGAGAAAAATAGGCAAACCATGATCCAATTGAATACTATCGCCCCTCTAATCGATTATTTTGGGAATGAACTTAACCAACCAGCCAACCTAATCATCTCATCGACTCATTCATGGGGGCAAACTCCTAAAATGGTACTAGACTCCATGCAACAACCTAGTACCCTTTGCCCGGTTCAACAGTCCGCCTTTAAGGATTTAACTGACCGAAACAAGATAAAGAACTAGAGCCGCTCGATTTACACCAACAAACCTCGTTACCCAATCGATCTAAACAACTCAGTCAATTGTAAATAACGATCTTAAAACCCCTTTTCCCACACCCCTTCGCAACATACATTTACAAAAATGGTGTGTATTCATGAACTAGGTGTACAAGCTAATATAAGCATTAAGAACAAGTTTAAGACATGAATTTGTCGATACAACATCAATTAAGCACTACTCATTCCCAATTTCATCAATTAGAGGGGGATTTTTTCAATTTTCACATAATTTGGCTATGAACTAGTTTAGCTACTCATTATAATGAAAGAAACAAGAATCAAACATGAAATTAAAGTCAAAAACCGAAAAGAAGCTTGAATTAAGTACCAAAATGCAGAAAACTTGAAGTTGCGTCAATCTTCATCCAAATTCATTGTCACTTGGGGAAGAAAGCTTCAATAAACCAACATGAAAGAGAGAAGTCTATGCTAAATTGTGTTTAATCTAAGAGAAAGAGTGAAAGAAGAGCTAATCTAAGGGAGATAAGTTATGAAAATCGACCTAAGGGTGTCCTAATTAAGTCTAGGTATGAGTTCATATGAAATGGGGGTGAAATATCTATTTATAAGCGCCCAAAAATGTGCAGATAAGCAGTTTTAGCGTGCCCCAAAGTCCTCGGCGCGCGCTAAAGCAATTTCGTGACTTCCTGTGGTCTCTGTTCTTCTTTGGCGCGCACCAAAGTCCTCGGCGCACACCAAAATTCCTGGACTGATACACCTTTAGTAATCGGGCAATATCTTTGCGAGTAGATCTCAGATTTGAGTGATTCAAAATGAGTTAGCCAGCTCATTCATTTATCTACAACTTTTATGAAGAACACAAGTCCAGAAAAGTCCTCCAACATTGCTCAAATTGCAGATGAAGTGAATGTAAGGCAAAAACACCAACTATATTTGATCCGTTTCCATTCCCGGGCTTCGGTTATGCCACTCTAAGCCTCATGCCTCATCGTCCGGGTTTACTAGTCACCTATTCCATGCATCACAACATTCAAAAACATACCGAGCATAACTTGGCAAGATAACTAGGGCTCAAAATGGTGAGGTTTTCCATCTATTTGGCGGTTTGCCTCAAAGTGAGTGTGCAATGCATTTTGCTATATAAATGGTCTAAAACTACCCAATACAAGCCAAAAGTGTCATAAATGTGGGTTAAACATGCACCGAATCATAGTAAAGTTGACTCTCATTATCTATCTCTATCTTCATGAAAGATCGTCAGGAGTACTTTTCCAACTCTTGTACATCCTGGACACTCCGAGATGAACTACAATTGCAATCTCATGGTTTTCATTCTTCATTGTCCTTCTCAATCTTTCGCATTGGGAATCCAAAGCTGATTCCGATGCCAACAGTTGTCATCTTCATCTAACTCGTGACCAATGGCTGGTTAGGCTCCAGCCACTCACTTGTAACCAGAGACAACTAGATCTTTGTCTTGTTTCTTCATGATCTCAACAATTGCCTCGCATCTCGCGATCAATGGTACGACATACTTGCTTCTGCTGACCAATGTCCTGAAGGCTTGAGCTTCCCAACCGACTCACAACTTTCTAACATACTTCACTTTTTGATCTCAACCTCCTACACTGTGGCCCAAGCTTGCTGTAGGACTGTAAGGATTCTGGCTGTAGGGTTTCTGAGACTTCTTAGGGAAAGGAGAACATGCATTTTCCATACTTTCTCTTTGACGGTCTAATTCAATCCTTATGCCAATTAGGGTTAGCTTGGAAAATAAATGAAATTGAAAAGTGGCAGAGTACCAGGGTGGTATGTCAACTAGGTAAGCCAAGGAAGGGTACAATGCACTTGAAATAAGGAAGGTTGCTTGGGTTACAAGCAAAACAAGATGATTCTGTGTTGGGGAAAAGTTGAAGGTGGTTCCAAACTGAAGAATGAGACATTGTATCATAATGCAAAGGATAGCCACCAAAAGGAAAACCAAAGGACACATTGCAGATGATTTTTTTTAGAGAGTGGAATTATGCAAGATACGGTGGTCTGCAAAGAACTCAGAGGCAACCTGAAAGGATGGTAATAAGATTTCATATAAGCCTTTAGAAAGTGGAGACGTTAAAGGAAACATCACCTGATGGACTTGGAAACATTAACTGCGAAGGAAAGAGAATGCCAAACTTGAGGACATTAGGCAGGTTACCTTGATTGTTAAACACTTGGTTAACAAAAGTGGATGTTGGCGAACTAGGAAAATATTCAGTTCGCATGAGTGCCGTAGAGGAAACATCACACAATAGAAAAGCAAAGTAAAGGTGCAAGGTCGAGCACAAGAAAGACTAAAAAAAAATTAGAAATCAAAAGAGAGCAAGAATCTCAACATGAAGGAGCCATGGGGACAAAAAGAGTACACCAAAAGGTCTCGGAATAAAATAAGCACTTGTCAAGAAGTGTCCAAGTTTGCAGTAGTCAAAGAGAGGTTATTTCAAGATTTAAAAGAAATAGAAATTTTCCTCAAGGAATTGTAAGGGAATATTAAAAGTTTGAATGAGTAAGCGGCAAACAAGATTTTAAGTGAATAGGAAACGACACTTAAGAGTTGTCGGATAAGGTTTGATTTCAATGAATTAATTCAAACTTTCAAAGGAAGTTTAAACGATCATTGACGATTCAAATCAAGGGTTCAAGGTTGCACTACTCGATAGGAATAGTACACTGCCAAGGAATAAATGCTCGAGGTTATTCGTCATGTGGAAATGAAGAGGTTAAATAAAAAATAGGCATTTCAACAGGTGTAACAAATGTAGTAGAAACGCCAATACATAAGAAGGAATGTTAAAAGGTGTGTCTGGTGGTTCATGGCTCTAAATGACCTGAAAGAGATTTAAGACTGAATGGTACAAGGTACATTAATCTAGATTGAAATTCAATAGAAGTTTTGGAGTTCAAATGTTGGTTGGATTTTGCTAAAAAATAAATGTTGGTTGACTAGATAGGTTCGGAAGGCATCTTGAAAAAGTCTACCTTCTTCTTGAAACTGGTGTGGCATAAATTGCTAGAATGTTAAGGGTAAGTAATTGAAAAGGAATGTCATGGTAGGCTTAAAAATTTGACCGGCAAAAGAAGATATGCATACCTTAAAAGTACAGACAACATTAGGTGAAATAGTTACAACATCGACACTACCCTTAGGAGGGGAGCTGAGAATGAACACAAGTAAGAAAAATGTTCTGACATCAGAAGCCTTAGTCAAATTTGAATTTGAAATGAATGATGGGAGTGCAACAATGTAGAATTTTGAAGAGAACTTGTTTCTTGATTTTTGAAACGTGAGAAGGTAAAAACTTGTTTAGAAGAAGAGCTTAAGGCAATATGTTTCTGAGGTAATTCATGACAACAAGCGGAGAGGATTTGTTGAGTTTAAAGATCTCAAGTGAGCGATTACATGAGAAATAAATTCCCAGAAAAGGTATAATTACAAAAGGGCACGAAAATGGTCAAAACATCAAACATGGCATGCTGGAGGATAGCATATTGGTTCTTGTTTACAACTGCAAAAGAAACTATAACGTAGATTTACAAGCATCCTACTAAAAGGTTTAACTCAAAAGGAGATCAAACTTCGGAGAACTCCTAAACATAACAATCGTAACTTACTACCCTCTTAGCCCAAACCCTAAGTCAAAGAGGTGAGGATTTCCTTTTAGGCTGTTGTGTATGATATTTACTCCAGACCTGTCATTATCGGCTTGTGTAGCCTAAACGAAAAGGAATTTGAGCATGATACAAAGATAAAAGATTTAGATATTGGAGTTTCCCAGGTGATAGAAAAATATGGAATTTTTGAATGAGATAAAGTCGGTTAAAAACAATTATTTCTGACGATTGCACAAAACTTTAAGAATGCCAGATTAGTAAACACTGAGTTGAATTGAAAATTGAGATCAAACGAAAAAGAATCTGAACTTCATTCCAAAAGGAAAACTGTAGATAAAATTTTTGTCTACAAAATATCAAAAATCCAGGTCATTTGAAAATGGTTAACCTGCTCAACGAAGAAGAAGTGAAGGTGCTACGCAGATTTTCTGGACAGAGTGTCCGGCATAAACATGAATTTTCTGAACAAACCATAATAATTATCGAGTCGGTGTAAAAAGAGAAATTGTAGAAAAGATAGCGGTCTATATTGTGGAAAATTTCCAGAATTTGTGGAGAACGGTAAGTGGTTTAACCTGAAAGGCAAACACGGAAACAAAAGCATTCACTCGTGTTGGATAAAACCGAACACGAGGATGATGAATACTATGTGCCAAAGTATGAGACCTTTAACACTAATAGTTGAAACGACTGAGGATTACTTGGAAAGAATAGAATTACACATGGAGTTCATGTAGGACCCATCTCAAGCAAAGCAAATGTCTAAAAATGTTGATAAACTCAAACCAAACGATGGTGAAAAGAGAAAGTGGAGGATTTGTAGAGTTGAATCAAATATCATTCTCTACAAAGTTAGGCCAAGACAAAAGTAGACTTAGATATTCGTGTGTAGAGAAGGTGGAGAGATTTCAATAGGGAAAGTAAGGAAAAAGGAAATCAACCAAGAGGGCCTCGACTTTAAGGTGTAGGCATAAGACTCCGATCCCAAAGCTTTAACTTAAAGGGGTTTCACTATCCCAAAGCTTTACTTAAAGAGGTTTCACTTAATCCAATATGACAAGTTATGGTTTGGAAACTTCAAAAGAAGATACGGCTTCTACTAAGGATCCTAGAAGGAACAAAACCTGAGGAAAACATACACAAGATGTTAGCTGAGAACTCGACTTAACCTTCGTCTAAGAAGACTCTTCACTTGGTCTTAATACAACCTAACCACGGTTTAAGGATTCTTAGTCTTACGAGGCTTACCACCAAGCTTAAGGCAATGTAGGAAGGTTCTAAAAGGTCTAAAGGAATCCTATCTTAGAGGAAAAGAAGCCAAGGATAAAAATGATGCTTCTCTCTGATACCAACTGTAACGCCCCGCTCCCGAATACCGAGCCCTTATCCGGAAGAGAACATTCGGCTTGTATAACATTAAATAAATCTAACCTTATATGCAAGCCTCTATGTCGTTGTATCAAATAAAAGCAAACGGAAGCCTAAAAGACTCGGGTAAAACCATAAATGCCATTATGAATAGAATACCAACCAACTAAAGATGGATAGTTAAATTACAACGACGGAAAATCCAAGGACTTACACAATGCGAGGTCTTAAAAGTCCAAACCAAACTTACAAAGATCCTAGAAGGAAGTACAACAAGTCTAAGAAAAAGAATACAATAGTCTAGTACAACCTTTACAAGGAAATAAACTGAAAGCTTCGTCAAGGCATCAACGTCCTCAAAAGTCGTCATCTACGCTTGGTCAACCTGTTCATCTTCTCACCCCATAATGCATACAAAAGAAAATGCAATGGAGGTAAGTACAAAGTACTTAGTAAAAGTGAGAAGCTAACGAATAACTAAGTTATACAACGAAAGTTATTATTATGATTATTAAATTATCTTTATGAGACCGACTCAATCTAGGGTTCACTTCATTTCCATCAACACGTCGTGACTAGACGTATCTATCTTAACTTATCTTGGTTACATCAGTATTCAAGGGCACTATGCATGATGTGTATCCATCACGAGATATCCTTGCCAACTACGGTGAATAGCACCGATAGTCCCAGGATCCCCATCGGTATGCATATACGTTCGGCGAATTTCCTCCACTGCCATTCAACCGTTTATAGGCCAGTAGCGTTGTTCGCTTTTACTGAACGTGTCACATCGCCAATATGAATCTGTGCCTTACCAAGAATAGCATGACGTTTAATCTTTTTAGTACACAAGTATGTAATTTATTAATTGTTATTAGCTAGTCACCTAAGTATTTTCAAGTAAGCTACATCACACATGTTGCTCTCTTTCCTAGACCACTAGACAAGGACAAGGCCTAGAAAATACACAGACATTGATGAATGCTAATTCATCAAAGCACAAGCCTCTCATGCCCTTCCGACGGTCCCGAACTTCAACTCCCTTGAAGAGTACATTCGGTGCCGGAACTAAATGCATCAGAAACTCAATAAAGGTTTGTTTATTTTCATTTCATCTTATTTAAGCTCATTAGAATGTCTACGATTCAAGTTAAACATCAAAATAACACTTGCCATAAAATCTATTGTCTACCAAATCATAAATTCATATTTTCCAAAGAGAAAATAACACAACAATCTAACACCCACAACTATACATTAAATATTTATTTATTTAAAAGAGGCTACAAATTATAACACTTTGTCAATGTTTACCGTTTAAATATCTTACTACCAATAGCATTTTTATTTTTATTTTTCATTCTTTTCCTAAAGTACAAAAAAGAAAAGAACAGTATATTTTTGTTCCCCTCCACTTTCGACAGCAGCACTCGTGACTATTGATGAAGGTACTAACCTAACAATAATATAATATAATAATTGACTAGTATATAGCAAACAACAAAAAGACTGCATGTACAATATAATGTATAAATATATTTACATACACTAGAATCGACCCTACATATATATAATTTGTGTTTTTTTTAAGCATATACGTGCCGATACTTCTAGGAAGAATCCCAGTATAAACTCCAAAACATAATAAGAACAGGAAGGTATACAAAACAACAGCAGTAGCAGTGAAACATATATATCTATAATCTCCTTTACTTCACATTATCCTCATAAAACATCAACTATTCAATAGTAATATCCTCTTACCATAATTCAACACCAAGTCTCAACATAAACATTATAAAACCATAATTACTCGTTAGGAATAGCCTCTTACCTTAATTTCCAGCAAAACCGAAATCGAAACGCCATGCAACCGCAACAACTGTTGATCCTCAACCCCAAAACCTACTTGATCAACAAGAAACCCTAAAATCCTATTTTCCTTGCAAAACCCGAAATACAAAAGTGTGTGAAACAGAAGATTACCTGGATTATTTGCTATGAAACTATTTTTAGAATAATCTACGCTCCAAGATGATCATTTTGACTACTCATGGCTGCTAAACAGAGCTACAGATGAAAGATATGAATTTTTGAAGAATTGAACTCGACGAATACAAAAAACTAGGGCTAAATAGAAAACTTACTGTTTAGAAAACGAAGAGTATGGAAACGACCGTCTTCATCCAGTGATCGATTTCTTCTAATGCGGTATCTTGAAACGATGAACGAGTTGACCGCACGATTGAATATTACATTCTCTCTTTTTTTGTGAAAACTTGCGTCAGTCCTCTCCGTTGCCACTGTTTCATCTTTTTTTTTTCCTTCAGAATTTGTGTATAAAACCAATAAGGTATTTTGGGGATTATTTCCTTTTATAGTCATTTAATTAAATTCCTTAATTAAATAATTAAATTCTTTTTAATTAAATAAATATGATAAATAATAATTATGTCGTATGGGTAAACCCAATTACTATTTTACCTTTTCTGAAAAGTCGGGATATTAGGTGTTGTAACGAACGTCTGACTATTGAGCAAGAATGTATATGTACGATTCAATAAATGATTGTCTTCATTAAAAAATAAGAGTCGTAAATACTGCCTTTTGAACAATGAGCCATTGAGCCGCACATCTCGGTTTTCGATTTACAACGTATACAATGCTCGGCAGAGAGGAATCTTTTAATTGTGGTTCAACCTTCTTCTTTCTATATTCAATAATGTTGCATATGTAACAAATGATATTGTAAATGGCCTAAGTCTTAAACTCGAGTTTCTCGATAATAATAATAAAAATAGAAGTTAACATGGCCTATATAAGCAACAGAAGCCGACTATGTCACGAATTGTAGAAAAGATTTTCCTTGTATTCATCAATCACATAGTTCCGGTATATATAGTAATATCTAGGGCATCTCCATCTACCAATACTTACCACTCAACCTTTACTAATATATAATTACAAAATATATCACATATATCACAATATATGGTAATACCCCCCCCCCCCCCCCCCCCCCCCTCAAGGTGGAGCGTGGAGGTCTCGAACGTCCAACTTGCGCAATAAAAACTCGAACTGTTGTCGTCCCAATGCCTTCGTAAAAATATCTGCCAACTGATGTCGCGTGGGTATATAGGAAGGAACAATCAATCCATCTGTAACAGCATCACGCACGAAATGACAATCCACCTCAATATGTTTTGTGCGTTCGTGAAAAATGGGATTCTGGGCAATGTATAGTGCCGACTGACTATCACAAAAGAGTCGGATGCCAGGAGGATGTCTTACACGAAGGTCGGCCAATAATTGCTTCAACCACTTTAATTCGCATGTAAAGGAGGCCATAGATTGATACTCGGCCTCCGCGGAGGACCGAGAAACCGTGAACTGCTTCTTAGACTTCCAGGAAATCGGCGAAAGACCAAGAAAAACGAACCAACCACTCAGAGATTGTCGAGTAAGGGGGCAACTGGCCCAATCAGAGTCACACCACCCTTCAAGCTGAAGAGAACTATCGGATCGCAACAAAATACCCTGATCTGGATGTTTCTTCAAATAATGGACGAGGCGTAATGCAGCTTCCCAATGATCAACCCGAGGTGCCTGCATAAACTGAGAGAGAATATGAACCGAATATGCCAGGTCAGGACGCGTCACACCCAGATAAATCAACCGCCCCACCAATCGCCGAAATTTTTCTGGATCATCAAGAAGGGGCCCTTCGGCCAGGGCCAGTTTATGATTCTGTTCAATGGGGAAGTCGGCCGGTTTGGCCCCAAGTAACCCCGCATTGTGAATTATGTCGAGGGCATACTTACGCTGGTTCAAAAAAATTCCGGATTTATTCCGGGCAACCTCCAAACCAAGTAAGTACTTAAGCACACCGAGATCCTTCATTTTAAAACATCGACTCAGATATGTCTTGAAATTAGTCATCTTCACTTTGTCATTACCTGCGATGATCATATCATGCACGTATACAAGCACATTAAACTGGACACCGTTACGATGCAGGGTAAACAAAGAATAATCCGAATATGACTGACGGAACCCATATGCCTTTAATGCCGATGCAAGCTTCGCAAACCAACACCGTGGAGCCTGTTTCAAACCATATAAGGATTTTCGCATGCGACATACCAAGCCAGATCGGTTTTTCTCAAAACCGGGAGGGATCTTCATGTACTTCCTCCAAATCTCCATGCAAAAACGCATTATGGACATCCATCTGATGAATGTCCCAATTTTTAATAGCTGCCACACTAAGGAAATTACGAACAGTGACCATCTTCGCTACAAGAGCAAACGTCTCATTTTAATCCAAACCCTCCACCTGATGATGCCTAGATGCAACCAAACGAGCCTTTAAACGCTGCAACTGGCCATGCTCATCATAATTTTTGGTGTAGACCCATTTACTTCCTTTGCCTTTTTCCCGGGAGGTAAAGGTTGCAATTCTCATGTACCCTGGTCTTCCAATGCCTTAACTTTCTCAGCCATAGCTTTACGCCATCCGTCATGTTGCATAGCCTCCTTAAAAGTTTTAGGAGGAGTCCCTGTAGTAATAGCTGCGAGATACTTACGGTGCTTGTCAGAAAATAAATTGTAATTAACAAATGCGTAAGAGGATAAGGATTACCTGAGGATGCTATTGAAGCGGGTGAACAAGATGCTGGACTTTTCTTTCCCACAATAGTATGAGTAACAAAATACTGAAACCGAGAGTTAGGGATCTTCTGTCGTCGCCCTCTACCCAATTCCTCCACTACAGAGGTATCATAAACATGTTCGGGGTTGTTATGAGGTGGAAGTGGATCGAGTTCATTAGGCGTAACATTTTCTACAGGGTGAATCTCCCTTCAACCGGTGTAACTAGTTCTGATAGGGCTACCGGTTGAGAGGAAGATGTTGGAAAAACATCATCTTCATACACTTCATTGGCTACATTCGGCTTGGGTTAGTCAGGTTGAGTCACATGGGGTTCAGAAAAAGGAAAAACATGTTCATAAAATTTTACATCCCGGGACACAAAATTCTCCTCCGTATCAAGATCAAAAAGAGTCCAACCTTTCTTACAGAAAGGATATCCAACCAACACACACTTACGACTGCAACTAACAAATTTATTTTTGGAAGGGCGATGATCATATGCATGACACAAGCATCCCAGAACACGAAGCATAGAAAGATCAGGTGGCTTTCCAAAAAAACATTCGTAAGGGGTTTTGAAATTAAGAATACTAGATGGAGTTTGGTTAATTAGATGCGATGCTGCCAACACACATTCCCCCAAAACCGAAGAGGTAGGTGACCCTCAAAACGAATTGCCGGGCAACATTCAAGATATGTCTATGTTTACGTTTTACACGACCATTCTGCTGAAGGGTGCCCACACACGGCGTTTCAAAAATTATCACATGTTGTCTAAAATAAGGATTAAGACACCTAAATTCAGTCCCATTATCACTATGCACACGCTTAATAGTCGCATCAAATTGGCGTGAAACTAATGCCACGAAGTCTAAGAACATAGTTTCAACCTCAGTTTTATTCAACAGCAAATAAATCCAAACAGCCCGAGAAAGGTCATCAACAATTGTCAAAAAATAAGTGGCCCCACAGGTCGAGGGAGTACTGTAAGGACCCCATAAATCACAATGAACCAGTTCACAAATACGACTTGCACGACTTTCACTCACAGAAAATTGTTCACGTGACTGCTTTGCTCTAAAACAAACATCACAACCATCTTTATTTAAATTCTTAGAAATTATAGTATTTGGAATATGTCTAAGAACCTTTTCTGACAGGTGCCCCAAAACGCCGGTGCCACAGCTCCGTAGACTCTTTTCCATCAACAGCCAAGACCCGTGCTTCTGGAACTCCACAGAAAACAAAAAGTCCATCTCTACGTTCACCCAGTCCAATCAACGTCCTCGTCTTTCGATCCTGCATAACACATAATGAAGAAGATAGCTGAATGCGGCAATCATATTCATCAAAAAATTTAGTGACAGAAAGCAAATTGCAAGTCAAATTCGGGACATATAACACATTTTCCAATTTTAAATTTCCGGGTAACATCACAGTGCCCTTATGCAATGCAAGAGAGATACTGCCATCCGGTAGGCCAACAGGGCATTTATCAATTTCTCGAACATCCATTAATAAATTTCTGCACCCAGTTATATGATGTGTAGCTCCTGTATCGATAATCCACGATGACTGAGCTAATAATCGATCTCTCAATTTGAGCAAATCAACGACACTTTTCCATTGGGCCGGACTAATATCAGTTAGAGCAGCCTGATCATGACTTTGAGTCAAGCTCGACTCGCCTTCTTGCAGCAAACTCGACATTGCTTCTTCCTCGTTCACTCTCGCAGCAGTTTGGTTTTGGGCTGATTCAGAGAGATTGAACCGTCCAAAAACGATTTCCACCTTTCAGATTTTAGGAAATAAATAGACGAATAAGCCCTCAAAATTTCGGCATGATCAGAGTCCGTTTCAATTTCCGTTCATCGTAAAAAATAGTCTGCTGAAACAATTTGCAACAATTCGGTCTCTTTCTATTCAGAGAAATTGAACCGTCCAAATGGAAATTCCACCGTTCAGATTGTAGAAGAAATAATTCCGAACATCTCCTCAAAATTTCATCACGATCGGAGTCCGTTTCAATGTCCGATCGTCGTCAAAAACATTCTGCTGAAAGAAATTGCAGCAGGTCGGTCGCGGTCGATTTCAGAGAAATTGAACCGTCCAAACGAAAATTCCACAGTTCAGATTGTAGAGGAAACAATTTTGAAGAATCCCTCAAAATTTCATGACGATCGGAGATCGTTTTAGTGTCCGATCATTGCCGGAAAATTTCTGCAGAATTTTTTCAATCCAACGAATTATTTTACTTTATTTTATTTTTTAATTTTTTTTCTAGTTATGGCTCTGATACCATGTCACGAATTGTAGAAAAAGATTTTCCTTGTATTCATCAATCACATAGTTCCGGTATATACATTAATATCTAGGGCATCTCCATCTACCAATACTTACCACTCTACATTTACTAATATATACAAAATATATCACATATATCACAATATATCGTAATACCACAATTTGTTCATTCAAGAGTGTAGTCAATCTCTCCCAACACCCCCTCAAGTGTGGGAATATATAATTACAAAATATATCACATATATCACAATATATTGTAATACCACAATTTTTTCATTCAAGAATGTGGGCAATCTCTCTCAACACCCCCCTCAAATGTGGGCAATCTCTCCCAAAACTTGCATATTTTTTTTTAAATAATGTTCCAACCAGGGTTTGATCCCGTGACCTCTGGCTCTGATACCATGTTAAGATCAAACGCTTACCGTTGTACTAAAACCAATTGGTTGTAGTAGAATGGTAAGCGCTTGATCTTTAACATGGTATCAGAGCCAGAGGTCACGGGATCAAACCCTGGTTGGACCATTATTTAAAAAAAATTATGCAAATGTTGGGATAGATTGCCCACACTTGAGGGGGGGTGTTGGGAGAGATTTCCACACTCTTGAATGAAAAAATTGTGGAAGCTCTTGAATGATAAGAAATAAAGTTGTGCATTTACTGGCACCAATTGGTTTTAGTACAACGGTAAGCGTTTGATCTTAACAGACTATGAAAAGATTCCGAATTAGTTATTCATCTTTCGAATACCTAGCCGTAGTAGACGTGATTTTTAATTCTTACGGACCGGTTCATAATATGATTATAAATAAATTCTCTCACTGGCAAAGACGGAGCCAGGAATTTCTTTCTGGGTGGGCTGGAGTATTGTCCGGCAGCTACTGGTGGCGGTGACCATCGGCGATTTGTGAGGATGAGGGGTGGTATCTGGTGTAGTCGTTTGCAATTTTTTTTATGAACCGTCATTTGCAAATAAGACAATTACAGAGCCAAGATATTTGCTGCTGCTGTTTTTATTTCTTTTTCCGTGAATGACTTTTTTTTAAAGATTAGGTAGAACTTATTATTATAAATATAGGGATTTGTTGTTTTACCGGAGTTGCAGATTGATAAAGAGATATTGTTTCTCCCAAAAAAAAAAGATATTAGAAGAAAAAGTGGATCTAAATGGCTGGTAGGGTGGGCTATTTTAATTTTTATTCGGTGGGTTGAAGGTCTACTGGGCTTAGTTCATAGGCTCTTTATAAAAAAAATGGGGTGGTCTTAGCCCCCCTAAGCCCACTTACTACCTCCGTCCTTGCTCACTAGGGCATCATGAATTACGTACATTTATTCTCTCAATGAGGTTCTATAATTTTACGGTAGATTCCTCCTTTTTTATTTATCGCACGGCTACGATCACTATCGTGGTACTTGTGTATGTCAAATATATTATCATTACAGGGTCTTCTATGGAGCATGTACAGTTTATCATTGATCCATTGGGAATTTGGTTTTCTATCAAAGATTTGGGATCCTTGTCTTACTGTCTTGGTGTGGAGGTCACTCCTAATGACTCTGGCTTATTGTTGACTCAGACTAAATACATCTCGAATTTACTTATCGCGTTAATATATATGCAGGACTCTAAGCTTGTCGCCACTCCTCTTTCTACCGACGCCTTTTCTTCATTGCATGCTCCAAACGTTACTATGTTTCAGCAGGTCTTGGTGGCGCTTCGGTATCTCTTATTTACTCGTCATGATATCGCTTATGCCGTCAACAAGCTCTCTCAATATATGCACGCACCCACTGTTCTTCATAGGACACTTGTCAAACGAGTTTTGAGGTTTTTCGTAGGTACTGCTCCGCATGGCTTGCAACTGTTTTCAAGTACCACTTTTGACTTGCATGCCTTTTTTGATGCTGATTGGATGGGAATAAGGATGCTGATTATTCCTCCACGAGTGCATACCTTGTATTTATGGGCCGAAATTTATTGTCTTACAGTTCCAAGAAGCAGTCCACCGTAGCTCGGTCTTCCATTAAAGCCGAATATCACTCTATTGCTTCCACTGCTGCTAAGTTGTCTTGGATTACGTATCTTATTTATGATCTTGGTTTTGCTTCTGCTGCCACGCCGGTTATTTTTTGTGACAATATTGGTGCTACTCAGCTCTCTGCCAATCCCGTCTTTCATTATGAAACATGTTAATTTCCATCGACTACCACTTCATCCGAGAACAAGTTCAACATGGTCTTGTTCATGTTTCTCATGTTGCCAATGCTGATCAGCTAGCTGACGCGCTTACCAAACCCTTTGACCGCATTCCTTATCAACATTTCAAGTTCAAGTTGGACCTTCTCTCACCCGCAGTCCCACTTGAGGGGGCGTATTAGGATAATATTGTATTTTATTATTATTATTATTGTATTTGTCTATAATTGTAATTACACAGATAGCTAGAGCATCCTTGTAAGTGTTGATACATATGTACAATAGTCTCGATTAATCAATGGAAAACACTTTCCACTAATTATTCTAGCACTTTTCCACATGTCGTTTCAAAATAGAACCATATATAAAATTAATGTTTTTTCTAAATATTTTTTTTCAGCTGGTTTTCGATGTAATATTCATTGTTTTTCTCCTGTTCAGCAAGGTGTGTAGACCCCATTAGGGATAGTGTGTCCGCATCTGGTGATAAATGGGTATTACGTTATAATCGGGGTTATAAATGTTTTGTTTCTACTCAAAAAAAAAAAAAATTGTTTTGTTTCACGCACAGTTTCATTTGATATCATAATCGTTCTTCCTATTATAGAATTTTCCTATTACAAATAGGGATTTCAACATTATTTTTCTTATATTATTGCATTGATTATTTAATCACTAAAATATAGACCAACATAGAGTTTTTGTTATTGTTCGCTAATTGGCAGTGACGGTTGAGCTACATGGTGACGAGTTTACGTGCCCTCATTTAGGGCCGTCCCTAGCTATGGGTATCTGGCCAACAAAGCTACGGCTTAGGGCTCCTGTCAAAATTTATAATTTTAATGCCCCGTTTCCCCCTCCCCCTCCCCCTCCCCCTCCCCCACCCCCAAACTATGCTCCCGGCCGTTTATAATAGTGTACTTTTTTTTGTCAATTTTTATTTTTTACTTAAACTAAAAATCGATAAGACCCAAATTCATTCATGATTTCCGTAACAAAAATGTCTAATATGTATGAAATTGACTCTCTAATTTTATGTAACATTTTTTTCCGCAACATTTTTTTATACGCCCATCAACATAATGTACCTAAAAATTATTTAATATGTATGAAATTGACTCTCTAATTTTATGTATTTACCCACTATTTTATGTTTTGACATAATTAGATTTATAAAAATAAATGTACAAATCTATGTTTGAAAGAGAAAAAAAAATTGCGAATTTCTGTCCCCGATATTAAAAATCTTGAAGCCGCCCCTGCGCCTGACCTGACCAGACTGACAATAGTTATTGATGGGTGATAACAAATGGAGGAGTGAGATATGTCCACTTTACCCTTACATATTCCTAATATATATATATTTATAATTATATATATATATATATATATATATATATATATATATATATATATATATATATATATATATATATGAAAGAATGTGTGTAAAAACATATTTCACCTCTCCATTTTGCATCCCCCATAAAATCAGTCATGTATAATAACTTTTCTTCACCAAACTCACCCAATCTCCAATTTGGCTCACTCATTTTTGACTTTAATCACTTTTGTGGGCCCAAGACCCACAATATTTACCACAATAATTGACCAAGGCCATTATAGTTTGCTCTAAATACCATCACATTCCCTAATTGCATATTAATCAAAACAAAACTTTAGTAGAAGAAAAAAAAAAAAAAAACCACAAAACACATGGAACTTGTCAACACATTTTCCTTTTTCATGCTATCGTCTTTAGAAGCATTCTTCATCATACTAAATTCCAATACAATCTTCCTCTTACTATTATTCTCTCTTACTTTCATAATCTTGATTTTTAATTCATTCCATTCTAAATATTCACCAACATACTTGGTCAATTTTTCTTGTTACAAACCACCCGATTCATGTAAAATACCCTTTTCGTACTACATCGAGCACGTAAATCAGTTCGATAACCTCGATTCAGGATGCGTCGATTTCATATCTAAAGTCTTATCTCATTCCGGCCAAGGTGAACAAACCTATCTCCCTCGGGCGTTACATTATATACCGCCCCGATCTTCCCATAAAGAGGGCATAAACGAAGTGCATACGAGTCTTTTTACGGTGTTTGAAGATTTGTTACAGAAAACGGAGATAAACGGTGGAGATACGACGTATTAATCGTGAACTGTAGCGGGTTTTGTCCGGTGCAGTCGTTGTCTGCGATTTTAGTGAATAAATATGGTTTGAGGGAAGATGTGAAGAGTTATAGTGTTAGTGGTATGGGGTGTTCTGCTTTGGCTGTGGATATGGCTAGTAGTATCATGAAAAGTTATAAAGATTGTCATGCGGTTGTTCTTAGTACTGAGATACTATCAACTGAATGGTACAGAGGTAATTAGGAATTCACTTTGTTTTCAATTATTTAGAATTTGGCTGAGAAAAACATAACAAATGATATAATATTACACGTACCGTTTATTATTGGTTCCATATTAAAACCATAGTATGAAAATTATCTCAAGTAATATGCATTATAGTCACGTATTTCTACTTCTTTTTTTTTTTTTTTTTTTCACATAATAGAATCTAATGTGCAAGAACGTAGCCATGTATAGTTTTAGGAGGCTAAGCCTACCCGAACAAAAAAAATATTACACTAAAATATCTAGGTAGTCCAGTTTGATTCATAAAATATTCTTAATTCATCCCACCCGACAAACTCGACATAGTCTATTAGCCCGCCTTAAATCAAAATCATGACTCCGTCCTTTCTACTATGTTTGATTATTATCAATGAATTATATTGTGTCGCTCGTTACGTTACACCTGGTTGTGATTAAGAGCATTTGCATCAGATTCTTTTCACAAGTTTTCTATTTTACAGTTTTAAATACATATTTTTTATATTTTACAGATTCTCTATACAAGATAAAATAAATCAGATTCTCTATTTTACAAAATGTGGTATAGATATAAAGTAAATATTACAGAATTTGGATGATTGCGGTAGATGTAAAGGAAATTTTACAAAATCTGTATTTTACAGTATAAAATAGAGTGTGTTGCAGTGTAATTTTTCCAAAATCTGATGCTCTAACAGTATAAAATAGAGTATATGTTGCTCTAATAGTAGTAGATATTTCTCTCTTTAAGAGTACTCGCATCAAAAACTCTTAACGAATACTTTATTTTACAGTTTTAATAACACGTTTTTCTAGTTTATAGATCTCTGTACAAGATCAAATGCATTAGATTCTCTATTTTACATAATGTGGTAGACATAAAGAAAAATTTATAGAATGTAGACAAATGTTGTCGATGTAATGAAAATTTTATACAATCTGTATTTTACAGTAAAAAATAAAATATCTGCTGCAGTGTCAGTTTTTCTATTGAAATCTCTAAAATTGAGTTTTTTAAACGATTTATGGTATCTACTGTAAGTGATTTAATGCATTGTTTCTTAATAATATGCAGGAAAAGAACACAATAAGCTCGTACTTAACTGCATGTTCCGTATGGGAGCATCAGCAATTTTATTAACCAACAAAAAATCATTAAAATTGAAATCCAAATACAAACTCCTCCACACCCTCCGCACAATCCAAGCATTCGACGATCAATCTTATCTCTCCGGCATTCGTGAAGAAGATTCCGACGGCTTTAGTGGATTCACCATCCGAAAAAACCTAATCCACGTCGTCGGCGAATTGCTCCGAGCATATAAAAAATCTCGGTACAAAGATCTTACCGTTTAGTGAACAAATCTTATTCGCGCTTTCGGTATTAAGAAGAAGGTTGTTGGTGGATAAATCGGTGGAGATTTATGTACCGAATTTCAAGTCGGTGATTCAGCATTTTTGTTTGCTGACGTCCGGTAAGCCGTGGATAAAGGAGATCGGAAAAGGATTGAAACTTGGAGAGAAAGAAACCGAGGTGGCGTTAATGACATTCAATAGATATGGGAATCAAAGTTCTTCTTAATTGTGGTATGAATTGGCTTATATGGAAGGTAAGGTGAAGGTGAAGAAAGGTGATAAAGTTTGGCAACTTGGTATGGGGAGTGGGCTAAAGTGTACTACTTTGGTTTGGGAATGTGTTAGTCCTATTTTAGGTGAGGGAGAAATTGGACCATGGGATGACACCATTTCTGAGTATCTTATTTGACACATCATCAGTAGTGGCGTCATATCGAGATATCATGTTTGACTTTTCAAAGGTCAAACATCTCCGTTCAATCTTTAGAAAGGTGAACCATACGTATCAGGTTAAGCTTTATAGATGTCGAATTTTACTGTGGGTTTCTATCGTTGGAAATTCGAACCTTATACATGAAGTTCGAATTTATAGATATTGAATGTTCATAGTTTGGTTCAACTTTATGATATTTTTCAACATTATTAACGTTTAAGACAATCTTCTGAGACGTGATGCGAGTCAACTTTACGAGATATTTCACTGTAAATTTACCCTTATAATGAGCTTAGTGAATAAAAATCACAATCAAAAGAGTTAAATCTGTTATTTCATAATTTACCCGACATATTTCCTCCCTGACATGACAACGAACCCTCTCCCGGCCGATTCACCCAGTCAAAGCAGCCGCCCTAGCTCGTAGCATTTACTCGACGCGACATATTTCCTCCCTGACATGACATTTACCATGTCAAGGATTCCGCCCCAGCACGTACGTACGTAGCTTTCACCTGACGCGGCAGGTTTCCCCTGACATGGTAGCTACCATTTCTCTCAGCAGTTTTACCATGTCAAGGCCGATGCCCATGCACCGTAGTGATGGCGCCATCGTTTATATTTACATAGAGATTCTACACAATATCTTCACACATCACAATATCTATAGCACACAAAGGACGGATAGAGGATCACCTTGTCTCAATCCTCTTTCCATAGGAAATTCAGCAGTTGGGCTCCCATTTACCAGGACGGATACTAGAGCAGAATTTAGGCAGCCCCTAATCCATTTCCGCCACATAATCCCAAAATCCATCTGCATCATAATGGAGTCTAAGAAATCCCAAATTACCGAGTCGAATGGTTTTTTGAAATCGGCCTTGAAGAAGAAAAGCTTTTATTTTTTTTTTTTTCACATAGTCTAGAAGCTCATAAGCAATCACCACCCCATCAAGAATCCGTCTTCCTTTGATGTAAGCTGTCTGCGTCTCACCGTTCAAGAGATATTGTAAGACTATTTTTAATCTCTCGACCAGCACTTTCTAAACAATTTTAAAAATGGATCCAACTAAGCTGATGCATGGGCCGATAATCTTTGAAAGATGTGGGGTTACTTTCTTAGGGATAAGAGAAATAAAGGACGACTTTAATCGTTTAAACCTTTATCTAAATGACCAACAACCTCAAAATGTTTAACACACCTCATAATATCACTTTTAACAAGCATCCATTGTGCTTTGAAGAAGCTAAGATTGAGCCGTCCGGCCCTGGCGTTTTTTCCCATCACAATTCAAATGGCATTTTTTACTTCAGTCTCAGAAAAAGGTTTTTCAAGTGAATCTCTAATTACCGGGCTCAGCCTACCAAAATTTCTCTTACTCCAATTTTTAGAGCGGATTTAACACATTTCAGCTTAGTCTTCAAAACCGTCCCCGGCAAAACCAATAACTTCACACTCATGCCACGCTTTACTGACAACATAATGGATCTCCTCGTGTTTCATCCATTTGTTGAAAAACCTGAAGGGACAACTGGACAAGGGCCGGAATCGTTTCCCACCTGTTTGAGGAGTATGAGACAGTGATCACTGATCAGAGAGGTCCGATTGCATACCAATCAAGGAAATATTCGGCCAGACGTCAAGGACTTTAGTAGAGATAATCAATCAATGCGACTCAATTTCGACCCGGATTAATTTGTTGATCCAAGTGTACTTTCTACCTTCCAGTCTTAAGTCAATTCAACCAGCGCTTGTGAAGAAGTTCAAGAGAATGTCAGCAAGGATGCACGGATACAGATACGTGGATACGGGATACGCAGATACGGGATTAATATAGGATACGGATACGAGGTGTATTTGTAAATACTAAAAATATAAGGACTAAACTCGTAAATAACTAAAATAAAATATATATATATATATATATATATATATATATATATATATATATATATATATATATATATATATATATATATATATATATGTGTGTGTGTGTGTGTGTGTGTGTGTGTGTGCTCGCGCGCGCATGTACACGTATTAAGGTTCAAAGAGGCAAATCAATACCAACCGACGAGCCAGAGGCACAAATATAACCATCACCGCTGAAGCAACTAACAATAGAATAATTGTTCTTCTTCCATATGCACGTAAGAGTGTAAGACCTCCAGCTGCACCGTTAGATGGTGTTAAAGATTTCGAGTGGAGAGTGATGCGCTGTGGAGGAAAGTTGTAGTTTCTATTTATGGAGTTGAGGGAGACTTTGTTACAGGCAGGGAATTTGAGGGGCATCGGGGCGGGGTTTCGGAAGAATTTTGGGTGGCATTATTAGAAATTGTAAGCGTATTGAGGGTGCAGGGATACCTTTTCTTACTTTTCATAGAACTAGAGTGGGTAGCGGAGTAAGTACTAAATTTTGGTCCGATCCTTAGGTGGGTAATTTTTGGGCTAAATTTCAATTTTGGTCCTCTAACTAGACACGTTTTTCGATTTTGGTCCTGGTTTTCTCCGGCGACAATTTTAGTCCTGTAAGTGGTCTTTTTTTGCAAAAATAGTCCTAAACGCCGGAAAGACCACTTACAGGACTAAAATTGTTGCCGGAAAGACCACTAACAGGACTAAAATTGTCGCCGGATTTTTAGTCCTGTAAGTGGTCTTTCCGGCGTTTAGGACTATTTTAGCAAAAAAAAGACCACTTGCAGGACTAAAATTGTCGCCGGAGAAAAACCAGGACCAAAATCGAAAACGTGTTGAGTTAGAGGACCAAAATTGTAATTTAGCCGTAATTTTTGGCTAAGTGATACTTTTCCTAGACTTCATAAAATGGCTTTATTCAAAAATTGTCTTGTAAATGAGTGTGGCAGGTTTGAGGATGGTGTGTGGAGAGGGGAGATGGGAGATGGCTTGGAGGAGAGGAGTGAGGGGAAGGGGGAGAGCGATTTAGAGCGTCTTCTGTAAATTTCATCATCTACAAATTGTGTGCAGATACTATTGATCATAACTCTTGGACTTTATTAGGTGAGCATCAATTTTAAGGTGGCTACCCCTAAGAATTTGTTGATGGAAACCGATACCTTTGTTGGCCTTAGCAATCCTAACGCTATCCCAACAAAGTGTACCAATTTGGTACCATCGAAAGTCAATGTGTTCTTTTGGAAAGCGTCTAATTGCAGATTACCTACAAAATCGAATATGGTTAGAAGAGGCATCTCCATTCCACACGTAACCTGTCCTTTTTGTAATCTTGTTGATGAGGATGAGAAGCATTTGTTTGTCCATTGTAGCTTTTCAAGAAGTTTTTTGGATCGGATTTTTAGATGGTTCGACGACGTTCCGGGCGGCTTTCCTTTGGATTGGAAAATCTTTTGCACTTATACCCCCACAACTTTCAGCATTCACAGTGTTCCTTGGTTGTGGGAGAGTATTAGGAAATTGAGTATGTGGAGCTTGTGGCTATCCTGAAATAAAACCATTTTTCATGCTAAACCATTTGATGTTGAAGGAAGTTTCAAAGAAGTGACCAGCTTTGTGTGGATTACGGGTAGAGGCTACAATCTACACGGTGATTGGAATACTAGCTTTGTGATCCGAAGTGTGCTCTTAAAAAAATTGATTAGCCTTGTTAAGTTGCATATGCTTTGTTTGTACACCGTTAAGTGTTGTTTCATTTTCCTTTTAGCATTTGCTTCTCTCTGTTTATTATGCTTATGTACGAATGCTATTTTAGCCATTTCAGCTACTTGCTGAGGCCCAGATTTAATAAGAAAATTCATTTTGTCAAAGGTGTAACTGTAGCAAGTGTGGTAAAATGGGTAGACGGTAGGTGTTCTTTTCTTTGGGCTTCGAGGAGAATTTTGAGGGGGTTCGAGGATGAGGAAGTAGGTGTGTTGGAGGTTTTAATTAACTTTATTGATGGAAATGCATGTCCAACTGATAAATTGAGATGGAGCCTTTGTTCAAATGGTGTTTTCTCAGTGGCTTCCTTGCGAAAAAATCTTGAGATGGAATTTTTCAAAAATACATTTTCGGCTAATGAACTGATTTACAGGCGGAACAAACTGTTGCCCTCGAAGGTAAATATTTTCATGTGGAAAGCAAATCTCAAAAGGATCTCTACAAAACCGAACCTTATTAGTTGCGGTATTGCAATTCAGGGTTCCTTTTGTCCATTATGTTACAAGTTTGAGGAAACTGTCAACCATCTATTATTTGCATGTAATGTAGCGTTACTGATATGGTCTCATATTTAGAGTTGGTGCAAGATTGTTGGACTAAATGCCTTTTCATTTATTGATATTTGTTTTTTAAAAGCTGAAAATGCGTCGTCAAATGTGGTTTCATGCTTATGGTCAGCTTTAATTGGTATTACGGCTTGCGTAATTTTGGTTACATAGAAATAAAGTCATTTTTTAGTCACACGTTCTAGACCCTGAGTTGATTTTCAAAGATATACATAGATTATCCTTCTCTTGGTTATCAAATTATAAACTTCTAAGAAAGCTGGAGTGGGATGAATGGAAGACAAATCCGATGACTACTGCAACTTAATTTTTGGAAGACCGATGATGGATCACTTTTTGTTTGGAGAAGAAATGCATCCGGTTTTTGAATTTGTTTTCTTGCGGATGGTTTTTTTTTTTTTTTTTTACTGTAGCTTGGTTCTCTATTTGATATGATGTTTTGGACAATTTTTGTAATCTTATAGCATCTTGCTGATATATGATAATTTTTGGCTGTTCAAAAGAAAAAAAACACACAAAACATCACATTAACACATAATCTTAATACAATTATGGGCGGTTACCGATACCCTTGTGTCTCCGACTCTCTTAAAAAACATGAAATAACATAAATAAAACCTCACGGTGTGTTTATCGAATACTGGTTGCCATCTTAAAATATAAAAATATCCGGGTAAAAGGCTTTTATAGCCAAAACATAAGAACATGAGTCATCTTCAACGGAATGTGGCTTGAGAAATTCATATGCCCCCAAGCATGAATTGAAGCACAGAGGTGGATGCAAGATCATGAGGTGAGGGGATAATAATATTAAAGTTTCTTTGTAATCAGAAAGATATATAATAGTATTTTTTTCTGTAACTTTGGATTTGGCGAAGAAAGATATATAATAGTATTTTTTTTCTGTAACTTCGGATTCGGCGAAGAAACTACTACATATTGCAAATAAGCACTGATATACATGTTGTTATATATATATATACATATATATATATATATTAGAAAAATAAAAATTTATATCAATTGATTCGTACAAATTAATCATTCTACCCTATGAATACATATTTCACACATTAAAAATAATTTTTGAGAGACACAAAATTTCACTTTATTTTTTTGAGAGAAACAAAATTTCACATTTTAGTATTATTGTTTTCTAATAATAAAATATTATTACTGTGTACCTGTTTAGAAGCATCATTATTGTACCGACTATGTATATTTATTTACATAATAAAAGCTTTATATCAACTTATTTGATTATTTTAGATAATAGAGACGAATATTTTCCTTTAAAGAAGACAATCATAAAAAAGAAATATTTCAATATGATAACATATCCATATAAAATCAAGGAAAAAGATGCTGTTTATAAAATGAAATGCTATAAGAAAGTCTGAAAAATTGACACGTTACAATTGAAGAAATAACAAAAGAGGAAATTTCAACAAAGCAGCCTGGAAAAAAAAAAAAAAAAAAAAAAAAATATATATATATATATATATATATATATATATATATATATATATATATATATATATATATATATATATATATATATATATATATTTTTGCACTAAATGCTACCCATACTTTTTCCTTGCATAAATAAATGGAGCATAATGCACAGAACAAAAGAGTTGAAAAAAATAAAGAATTGAACATGCATTTTGGAAATAAAGTGATCGAAAGTGAAAGGAAATAAAGAATTAAAAGATAATATAGACATTAAGTTATGCAGAGACAATTGATATTCATCATCTAACACCATTATTATCTGTGTCTCTAAATGATATTGTTGGATATACTTTTAAAGATATCTTTCACACCCATGTTATTTTGATCGAATTTGATTTATGATATCTTTTTCATCCCATCCAAATTTAAATCAGGATGCATGTAGGGCATTTTCTATAGTCTAGCGATCGTGGAATTACAATTGATATTTTCGATGCAAATTTAGTCGGTAAATTAATTAACATATTGCCGAAATTGGGCTATGAAACACAACTGATACTTAATGACGTAAATTCATTTGATAAATTAATCAACATCCCGCCTAAAATTTAGTCCGAATCAATTAATAAAAAAATCAAAAGGTAAACTGAAAAATAAAAATATAGTATGTTATTTTTTTTTTAGCTGTGAAAAAACTTTTACTACCGTAATAAACGGGACTGGAAGAGGAAAAACTCATAAATGTTGTATTACTTTACTCGATAGGACTTTTACTTGCATATATGGATGTAATATTTAAAACATTGAGACAATAATATATGTTCATCTTTCAATTTAAAACAGTACCCTCCCCCGTCCAAAGAATATAGGGCATTTCGGTCACCTCGAAATGAGTTATTTTTTTTAATATTTCTAGGTAAAATATTGTATTGTTTTCTGAGACTGCCTAATGATATTGCAATATTTAGTATGAAAGTGAAAAGAATGCATTTAATATTGTATTGGAATATGAGAATGCCCTTCAATATGAGAAAAGTCTAAAAAACTAAAATACCTTATATTACAGGACGGAGGGGGTATAAAATAATATAGATCGTCGTTATATAGTCATTTTGTACAACATAATTTTGATTAAAGGCGGCCCTTCCATTAGACAACCTAGTCTGAGCCTCGGGCTCCCTTCACTACTAGAAAACTCGTTTTTTGGGACGACAAAAAGTCGTCCCAAAAGACCACATGTCGTCGCAAAAGTTGTTTTTAGGGACGACACGTCGTCCCAAAAGTTTCGCCGCTTTAGATTTGTCCCAAAAAACAAGGCAAACGTTTTTTGTGACGGAAAGTCGTCCCTTTAAAAATGTGATGACGTGGCTTTGATTTTCTTGTTAGCTGATGTGGAGAAGACCAGCTGACGTGGCAAATGTTTTTTGGGACGATACTTGTCGTCCCTAAAGCAATTTATTAATTTTTTAAATTATTAAATAATATTAACCGAAAAAAATAATAAAACAATTTTTGTGACGACATGTCGTCCCAAAAAACATTGTATAATTTTCTAATTTAATTTTTTTCAAATAAGAAAATATATAAAAATTGTTTTTTGGGACGGCTTGTCGTCCCAAAAGGTGTTTTTAATATTTTCATATTATGATTTTTTCGAATAAAAAAATTTAAAATATGCATTTGGGACGAAAATGTCGTCCCAAAAGGTGTTTTTTTTAATATTTTCAGGTAATAATTTTTTGAATAAAAAAATATAAAATATGCATTTGTGACGACTATGTCGTCCCAAAAAACCTTTTTTTTTAATACAAATTTTGTTTCTGCATGGCCTCCCATGCTCATTCCATAATCTTATACATGTTTTCATATTCAAAGCCATACCAAAACCAAAAAAAAACATACGATGTTTCATAAAAACCATAATGTTTAAAAACATGCATACAAACCTTACTGTTTACTAAAGTGTACTACAAACCTTACTGATCATCACCAAGATCAATATCAACATCATCATCATCATCATCAACATCATCATCATCATCTGAAGGCTCTGGCATGTCCGGCATGTATATGGTTGGATCGCGACTTTTCATAGATTCAAACAAACCCTTCAAACAAGCCGTTAACCATTTGTTTTTCAAATTTGATGTCCCGACTTTGGGTTGATGCCGATGTTGAGGCATCAAACTGTTGCGAAGCGAGCAATTGACGAGGTTGAGTGGGTCCAAGGCCTATCAAATAATCTCGCCTTGAATCTAAGGCTTGAGCAAAGATTTGCTCCTCTTCTTCATGAGTTGCTCGTCTTCCGGGAGCAATCCTTTCCTTGAAATCAAGCAGCCTCTTCTAAACATACATATAAAAAAAAACTTTTGTAATTAAGTTAATTGAGGAATAAAATGTTCACAATATATACATATATATACATATATATATATATATATATATATATATATATATATATATATATATATATATATATATATATATATATATATATATATATATATATATATATATATATATATATATATATATATATATATGTAAATATTAATTGAGGAATAAAATGTTCACAATATATACATATATATATATATATATATATATATATATATATATATATATATATATATATATATATATATGAAAGGTATATCACTTACGAAATCCTCCTCCGCTTCTGCATTAACGAATTGACCTTCAGAGTTCCGATGCTTCGCGGCCCATATCTCGATAGGATCATCTCCCAAAGGATATTCAAGAGGATTTTTCTAGAAAATACATATGTAGTATTAGTTTGGAAAATTAAAAAATAAAGGATGAAGTTATAAGGATTTAAAATTTAATACTTACATATTTCCATCGAATAGCGGGCATAGACGTCCGTCCTTGAGAACACATATATTTAGTTTTAGCACGGTTTTTTTTGTTCTGCTCAGATCGCTTCTGCAATAAAATGTGCTTTTCGATTAGATTCAAGTAATATATAAGAAATAATGATTGAATAAATGTAACACGTGTATTAGAATAAAAAGTTCACCTGAAATTTCTCAGATTGAATATATCGGAGAAACGCCTCCCAATCCGCTTGTGTTGCGACGGTTTCATCTAAAGGGAGGAGGCCAAGTTCCCCCTTTTTTCAAGTAGTCGTTTACTTGAGTGGCCATCTTACTCTTCCATTTTCTAAATATTTCTGAAGCTTTTGCTAGCACTATTGGGCGATAAACAGGTGTAAAAGTGTCCCGAAAACGCAATAAAACCAAACGTTTGGTAACTAATAGAATGAAATGTATAATGCGATAGTGTTGAGCACTTAAATTTAGTTAAATATACCTCAATTTCTCGCCAAATTAGCTCTTTGGCCTGCCCGTCGACATTTCGCCAATTCTTGGTGCTAGGGGGACATCGGATCCGCACGACCCTACCTATCTCAGAATCTAAAAATGATGAGTTTTACCCACCGCCTTTCGTACCTTAGGAAATCTTAGATCCCATGTAAGCGGGATCTTGGATCCCG
This sequence comes from Gentiana straminea, assembly GCA_036785695.1. Classification (NCBI taxonomy): domain Eukaryota; kingdom Viridiplantae; phylum Streptophyta; class Magnoliopsida; order Gentianales; family Gentianaceae; genus Gentiana; species Gentiana straminea. The sequence continues at coordinate 17,153,909 of JAVUPR010000114.1, read as the reverse complement.
CTAGGTTTGAAGTCATCAATCGACTAATTAACGAGCCTAGGTTGAAATCACTACTCAATAATGAACCTCGAGTTTGAATCACTACTCAATTATGAACCTCGAGTTTGAAATCTACTACTCAATAATGAACCTCGTGTTTGAAATCTTGAACGGACTTATGAACCTCGGGTTTGAAGTCATCAATCGACTAATTAACGAGCCTAGGTTGAAATCACTACTCAATAATGAACCTCGAGTTTGTTTCACTACTCAACTATGTACCTCAGGTTTGAAATCTACTACTCAATAACGAACATCGTGTTTGAAGTCTTGAACGAACTGATGAACCTCGGGTTTGAAGTCATCAATCGACTAATTAACGAGCCTAGGTTGAAATCACTACTCAATAATGAACCTCGAGTTTGAATCACTACTCAATTATGAACCTCGAGTTTTAAATCTACCACTCAATAACGAGCCTCGGGTTTGAAATGTTGAACTAAATAACATACCTCGGATTTGAAGTCATTAATTGACTAATTAACGAGCCTGCGTTGAAATCACTACTCAATAATGAACCTCGAGTTTCATTCACTACTCAATAATGAACCTCAAGATTGAAATCTACTACTCAATAACGAACCTCTTGTTTGAAATCTTGAAATAACTAACATACATAGGGTTTGAAGTCATCAATTGACTAATTAACGAGCCTATGTTGAAATCACTACTCAATAATGAACCTCGAGTTTGATTCACTATTTAATAATGAACCTCGGGTTTGAAATATACTACCACTACAAGAAAACGGGCCAACAGTGACAGAAATTTAGTGAAGGGTGCAAATCCCATCATTAAATGACTGTTTTAATGGGGAAAACTGTGAGGGGGAAATATTTATATAGCTAAAAGGTGATCATTAACCACCGAATTTTAATTACTCTCACTATTTATATGAAATCCCGTCATTAAGATAAATAAATAAATATTTCCTCTCATTATTCCCAATTACTTATTATTATTTTTCTCTCTAATTTTTTTAATAAAATATCACACTATTATATCCTATCATTTTCCCTCATCAAAACTCCATTTTCGTTTCCACTCCGAAAATCAAATCCCAAACAATATCTTTCTCCCCATCCTCTCGCCCACCCTCCCTAGGTTTAGCACCGCCGATGGTCACCGCTAGTCCCCCACATCCATCAACACAAACAAGACATCAACAACTGGGATGCTAAAGATATTCGTAGTTCAGAGCTCTCATTAAAGGTGCGATCCGGCGATTCTGAGCGGCTGAACGCATCTTCCATGCTCCGATGATTTGATATACGGAGAAGCTTCTCCGGCTTTCTTCTCTTGGTCCGGCAGGTTTAGATTGTCTTCATTGATGCCTGGGGGTGTTTTGATGCTCTTCGCTGCTTATTTCTTCGACGTAACCCCTTCTCTGTTTGCGAAGCGGCTGAATTGGGGGTTTCAATTCAGGTAAAAATTAGGGGTTTTCCTCTGTTTGACTGATTTGGCTGCTGAATTTCTTGGTTTGAGGATTCAAACTCTTAGATATTGCTGTTTGAAGGTAGGTTTCTAGTGCTCGCCTCAATATTGTCGGGTTGGCTACTTTTGATTTTCAACCCTGCAACTTTTTTATCTGAGTTGGCCTCTTATCTGATTTATGCTATTCTAATGCTATTGTCTCTGAGATTGGCTCTCCTTCACAGTTGGTATTACGTGCTGCTATGATTTTTGGGTTGTTGAGGTAAATTCTGATACTGTAATTACCCATGGTGCTCCTGCTGTTGATTTTTGTGTCCTTATTGATGCTTTTGCTGATATTTATGGAGATTTTTAGGGTACTTTGTTTAACATAGAACTGCTTTTGCTGATTATGACTCTTTATATAGACTTTGTTCAGTTTTCTGTTGGTTTCTACTAAATTGTATTTAATGTGCATTTATCACAAATTACTAAAACTGAATTTGTGGTGTATACAGGGGTAGGTGGTAATACTTTGGTATTTGATCTGTCCAAGTGATAAGTTAAAAATGCATGTTAATATATGTTTTAGTATATGTTAAGTTGATCCTATGAGTGGCTTAGTTTCAATCATAAGGTGCCCTTTGTCGGCCTTGAATTATGGTTAATCTGTTTAAGTCGGTCTTTCATTCCCGTGTAAAGTGTGGTGTGTCCGGGTTGTTTTCAATGTCTACAATTTTATTTGTAAGACTGATTTGCTTCCTTAGATCAAGTCCACTATGTGTACATTTGTCTTTAACAATACTCATTTCAATCCAGGGCATGCTGCATTTAGTCTAGTTTCTGGTCATGTCCTTGCTTCAGGTTGCATCTCTTGCATCAGGTTTTGTTAACCTTTTGTTGCGTATTTGAGTATATCTTCTATGTCTTGTAATCCTGGTTTTAGCCTTACCATATACTCTGATCAGTCTCGCCTGGTCTGTTTAGGTAAGCACAATTTGTTTGTGGTTTGTTATTGAGGTTTGTCATTGAGATTGAGTTCATGTTGTTATGTCCAGGTCTTAGTATGTCTGTTGTTTAGTTTATGTGTAAGTCTTGGATTGATCTGAGAGTCTGGTTTGCTATGTGCTAAGTGTCCTTATGTATGTCCATGACTAGTAAAGACATGTTTAAAAATGTCCAGGACATGTCCAGACATTTCCGGACATGTCCAGGACTTGTCTAGCCAGTGGATCTGAGTCTGGATCTTGTCTTAGTGTATTGGTGTATGCTACAAGGTAGTGTGAATCATATGAGGGTTGAAATTCTTGATGTATGTTTAGATTTGTTATAAGAAATGTTTTCCTTTCGCTGATGTTGTTTCTTACTTATCTTGGTTCAGTTTATCGATTGATATTGTTGGTATTTTCTTTTTTTCTTGCTAGATATTTGTTTGAGATAAAGCAGTAACTATGATTTTATGGTTGATATATTTTCTTCACATTTGATGATTTAGTTGCTTTTGTCAATTGATTTACAAGATTTCAAAGGTAAATATTTCATCTTGGTATTTGTTGATAATTTAGGCTTGGGAGTGATTGATTCTATGTTTTTCTTAATTATTTTAGTAACAAAAGTTTCTTAGTTCATTAGTTTGTATTATTTTCTTGGCAAGTTTCCCCGTTTATTCCGAATGATCCAAGAATGTAGATATCCCTGGTTTCTGTATTTTGTGTAAGAAAATTGGGCATGTTGTTGTTTCTTGTGTTGGTTCTTCTAGTCTTGAGCCACAGCTTTATGTGAGCAGGTCTAGAAAACAAAAGACTGCCCCTGATCTCTATGTTTCGGACATGCCTGCACATAAAAAGTCTCTTGTTGTTGATGTTTCTTGAGTGAATGCTGATCTTTTGTTTCTGCTGCTGCTGAAATAGATTTGGTCTTGAATTCTGATTCTGCAAATGGAATTATGGTACTGCTGGTTCTAACTCTGTTTCAGCTCTTGCTGCTGTTGACTTGGATTTTAATCATACTTGTTGTTATTAGACAGCTCACCCGCTTCCCGTTGCCGCCGTTTTTGTTCCTTCTAATGCTTGTTTGCTTGATGGTTCTGCTGCAGCACCTGTTGCTGAATTTGGTTAGAAGGATATGGACATTAGTATGATTATGCCTACTACTGCTCCTTTGGTTCCTCCTGATGCAACTCTGTCTGATAATGCAGGTTTGAAGGATGGTTCTGTTTTTCAAAGCAAAGTGTTCAAGAAAGGAAAGTAACTTTGAATAATGATGTATTGCTTTTATTGTAGACATTTTTGTGTGTATGTCATGATCTTGTAGAAATTTCAGAGGTTTGATTCCTTCTACGAGTACCTTCTTAAAGCTCACATTCTTTTTGGAAGAGATGAATTTTAGAGGATGTTTCAGTCTGGTCAGGAATACATGTGTACTTCTTTGGTTTTCATAGTTAATGTTTCCTGACAAGTGCATATGTGACTACAATAGTAATATGTTTTGCTAAGATTCACAATATGTTAAAACCTGGTTTAGGCTTTTAAGTTGCATCAAGTTCTTGTTGCTAAAATTGAGCGGTTTTAGATTTTTAATATCGTTATAAAACTTGTTATTGTGGTGCCTTTTACTGCCTTATCTTTAAGTTCCTAGTACGTATTATTTTGTTTTAAACAGTTATTGATCTGTGATTTATTTGTTTCAGTTCTTTGATGATGGAACTTACAGGCCTTCGTTTTGGATATCTCGGACTAATTTTCTTAAGGTTTGCTTTCTCAGTGCTTGAACAGTTAGGTCCTATATGTTTCATTGTTCCGCTTTGTTCAGTGAAGCCGCCTGCTAAGTCATGTTTGTCTTTGTCTGAATCTCGGCCTGATCTTGTCTGATGTAGTAATGTTTGGCAATTCGTCTTGAATCTGTTTTGGTCTTGTCTGGAATGTCATGAGTCTTCGTTATGTCTTGTCTCAGGTTTTGGTTGAGTCTAAGCTCAGAACATGCCTGTCTTGCACACTATAACCCAGCCTAGATTGAATCTGTTTTGATGCTGAACCTGGCCTGTCCAGCCTGCTCTGCAAATTGTTTTTGCTCAGTTTTTCTATGCATAAATGTTTGGCTCAGTCTCAGCTTCTTGTTTGTGATCAGTTTTAGAGACTGTTTGTTATACTATGATATATGTGTGTTACAGAAATTATAAAGTGTATGGTTTAACTAGGAGATTTCTAGAATTTCATGTGCCTAACCTCCTTGCTGTTGTGAAACGGAACAATTGTGCTTATGCATATATACTTCTCAACCTTTACTCTTTTCTTTTCTACATGCTCTTTACTTAAGGTCAAGTATATTCATTGGCTGTTTATACTAATTTTTTTTGGTGGTTTATGACTAGCATGCAGATTTTTGTGTTCTTACCTTGGCCACCTGTTTATACCCTTATGGGATTAATCTATTAGAATTAAGTTCATATCTTGATCTATGATTGTATAACTGGCTAGATACGTAATCTACAATCTGTTTTGAAGCTTGAAATATGAAATGCTTGGCTAGTTGCTATGTGTTTTGGTATGCTGCTCTAAGATATAATTTGTTTATGTATTAAGATCATATAAATGTATGCTAAACCTATTCTGTACATGATCTTTGGGCTTAGTGTGCTAAGTCTTGTGAACTAGGTTGAATTTGTTGCATCCTTGAACCTGTCAACCTGATATGACTGCTGTGTTTTGTCTAATCTTGTATCTGATTTGTACGATACTCATGCATTTTCTCTTTCGACGAGTTTAAACATCTTGTATATCTCATGCATTTTATCTTTCTAACAGTTTAAACATTTGTCTAATCTTTTATCTGAATTTTTTAGCTGTAAGGATGATTTATACTTTTAGAGGTCACCCTTCAAAGTATATCTCATGTATGCACCAGCAAAACAGTTATGTTTCAAAGTATCTAATGTATGCTCCTGCATAAGAGTAAAGTTACTAGTTAGCAACATGATTTCGTTTTTCTTGGGCTTTGTGAGGTTCTTTTTCCGTGCTTTGTGTTCCAATAGTGAAATATATCTTGCTTCTTAATTTTTTTCTTTGGTGTTGTGAAGTGCCTCATGAGGTGCAGAAGTGCTTGTTACTGTTTTCTTGCTTGGCTCATCATTTTTTTGTTGACGTGATTCATTGTTATTTGGTTGAGCCTTTTCCAAGCCTTCACATATTATTTTGAACTTCTGTACAGTTCTTTGCGTTACTATAGCAGTGACACATGTGGCTAAAGCAACATTTGGTTGAAAGCAAAAATAGCGTTGGCCTAACATCCACGGTAAAAGAAATGGAAAATGCGACAGTCATCAAGCACTGACTTGGAGAGTGAATATGAAGTTCATGATCTTGTATTATTTTGGTTAGTAAAATGCTGGTATAACATTAATTTAACCTATTCTCATTAAATGTGCTTTCGTTTTCATGGGTTGTTTTCTGTTCTTTTTATACTTATACATAGTACCTTTTTGTTCAAGAGTTTTGTTATTTCTGCTTATGGATTGTTTTTCAATATTTGACAACTTATTTTTCATTAAGTAATGTGTTTTGTTTTGCTTGACGGTGATGGGATGAATCATCATTGAATCACGATTTAGTGAGAGTTTGGTTTACGTACAATTAATGAGGGTATATACTATCGTTTCAAATATTTGACGAGGGGGAATCCGGTCATTAAAAGTCACTTTCCCATCATGAAGACTTTTAATGACGGGAAATTTACTCTCATCGGCCCCCCTCGTTATTGCTTCTCTATGTAAAGGTCAATAATGAGAGTAAACTGCCCCGTCATGTTTGATAATTTTTAATGAGGGTAAAATACCCATCATTAATGAGAAATAGCCACGGGATCGTTTTACTCTCATTATTGACCTTTACATAGAGAAGCAGCAACGAGGGGCGACGAGAGTAAATTTCCCGTCATTAAAAGTCTTTCATGACGGAAAAGTGACTTTTAATGACCGGATTTCCCCTTATTAAAACTCAATTTCTTGTAGTGTACTCTATAACGAACCTCGTGTCTGAAATCTTGAAATAACTAACAAACCTCGGGTTTGAAGTCATCAATCAACTAATTAACGAGCCCAGGTTGAAATTAATACTCAATAATGAATCTTGAGAATGAATCACTACTCGTTTCATTAAGTTATATAATCAAACCGTAATTTTGTTCCAAAAAATTTATTTAAATAAGAAGACGTATGTTATTAGAAATGGACTAATTATCATTTTTTTAAATAAAAAATAATATAATTCATTCATTTAATGAAAAAATTATAAATCAAAACTTATATTACAATAAATATTAATTGGTACAAAATTGAAAATCTTTAAAGGGACGACTCATGTCGTCCCGAAAAAAGGATAGCCCACGTGGATTTTTCATAGTTTATATAATAAATAGTGCCTATTTAAAGGGACGACAATAGTCGTCCCAAAAAACAATACAATTCATTCATTCTTGTATTACAATAAATATTAGTTGGTATTAAATCTTGAAAATATTGAAAATCTTTAAAGGGACGACATAAGTCGTCCCAAAAAATGGGCAGTCAACGTGACTTTTGCAAATTTTATACAATAATTTATTACAATTTAAAGAGACGACTACTGTCGTCCCAAAAAATGAGAGTGTCCACGTGGCTTCCAGGCTGGACAGTAGTCGTCCCAAAAAATACATATGTCGTCCCAAAAGACATATTAAATTTCCCGTGAAAAAATTCCGCCAAAAGTAAAATTTCCCTCCGTTCAACATGTCGTCCCAAAAAGGACTATGTCGTCCCAAAAAAGTATCCGCCAATTTTTCCCACCAAAAAACTCCCAAAAATTCGACTTTTCCCGGAATGAGCTTAGTGAATAAAAATCACAATCAAAAGAGTTAAATCTGTTATTTCATAATTTTTGTAAAGCTTGTGATTATATATTGTTGCTCCTAGCAACAAACATGTATGAACCATTTCACAAAGTCTATGCCCGGAAAGTCCAAAGTCTCGATACTTAGCTCTCGGTCTGCCGGTCTGATTTTTTTTTGTTCATAAGGCTTGCAGCTTCATCATGTCACATTTAATCGACTAATAAAAGCTTGAGGTCCTGCACAAGACACTCACGTACACTTGTCAACCACACCGCCATATCATAATCGCAAGTTATCGTGCAATCGGGACCAATACACCGAACACACGTTCTTTGACAGCACAATGGATACTACTAGAAACACGGACGCATACGTTGCGACAGATTCCCCCCCCCCCCCCCCCCCCCCGACATGACAACGAACCCTCTCCCGGCCGATTCACCCAGTCAAAGCAGCCGCCCTAGCTCGTAGCATTTACTCAACGCGACATATTTCCTCCCTGACATGACATTTACCATGTCAAGGATTCCGCCCCAGCACGTACGTACGTAGCTTTCACCTGACGCGGCAGGTTTCCCCTGACATGGTAGCTACCATTTCTCTCAGCAGTTTTACCATGTCAAGGCCGATGCCCATGCAACGTAGTGATGGCCCCATCGTTTATATTTACCTAGCAATTCTACACAATATCTTCACACATCACAATATCTATAGCACACAAAGGACGGATAGAGGATCACCTTGTCTCAATCCTCTTTCCATAGGAAATTCAGCAGTTGGGCTCCCATTTACCAGGACGGATACTCGAGCAGAATTTAGGCAGCCCCTAATCCATTTCCGCCACATAATCCCAAAATCCATCTGCATCATAATGGAGTCTAAGAAATCCCAAATTACCGAGTCGAATGGTTTTTTGAAATCGGCCTTGAAGAAGAAAAGCTTTTATTTTTTTTTCTTTTTCACATAGCCTAGAAGCTCATAAGCAATCACCACCCCATCAAGAATCCGTCTTCCTTTGATGTAAGCTGTCTGCGTCTCACCGTTCAAGAGATATTGTAAGACTATTTTTAATCTCTCGACCAGCACTTTCTAAACAATTTTATAAATGGATCCAACTAAGCTGATGCATGGGCCGATAATCTTTGAAAGACGTGGGGTTACATTCTTAGGGATAAGAGAAATAAAGGACGAGTTTAATCGTTTAAACCTTTATCTAAATGACCAACAACCTCAAAATGTTTAACACACCTCATAATATCACTTTTAACAAGCATCCATTGTGCTTTGAAGAAGCTAAGATTGAGCCGTCCGGCCCTGGCGTTTTTTCCCATCACAATTCAAATGGCATTTTTACTTCAGTCTCAGAAAAAGGTTTTTCAAGTGAATCTGTAATTACCGGGCTCAGCCTACCAAAATTTCTCTTACTTCAAATTTTTAGAGCGGATTTAACACATTTCAGCTTAGTCTTCAAAACCGTCCCCGGCAAACCATTAACTTCACACTCATGCCACGCTTTACTGACAACAGAATGGATCTCCTTGTGTTTCATCCAATTGTTGAAAACCCTGAAGGGACAACTGGACAAGGGCCGGAATCGTTTCCCACCTGTTTGAGGGGTATGAGACAGTGATCACTGATCAGAGAGGTCCGATTGCATACCAATCAAGGAAATATTCGGCCAGACGTCAAGGACTTTAGTAGAGATAAGACATCTATCAATCAATGCGACTCAATTTCGACCCGGATTAATTTGTTGATCCAAGTGTACTTTCTACCTTCCAGTCTTAAGTCAATTCAACCAGCGCTTGTGAAGAAGTTCAAGAGAATGTCAGCTAGGTTGCACGGATACAGATACGTGGATACGGGATACGCAGATACGGGATTAATATAGGATACAGATACGAGGTGTATTTGTAAATACTAAAAATATAAGGACTAAACTGTAAATAACTAAAATAAAATGACTATACATGTATGTGTGTGTGTGTGTGCGCGCGCGTGCGCATGTACACGTATTAAGGTTCAAAGAGGCAAATCAATACCAACCGACGAGCCAGAGGCACAAATATAACCATCACCGCTGAAGCAACTAACAATAGAATAAATGTTCTTCTTCCATATGCACGTAAGAGTGTAAGACCTCCAGCTGCACCGTTGGATGGTAGTAAAGATTTCGAGTGGAGAGTGATGCGCTGTGGAGGAAAGTTGTAGTTTCTATATATGGAGTTGAGGGAGACTTTGTTACAGGCAGGGAATTTGAGGGGCATCGGGGCGGGGTTTCGGAAGAATTTTGGGTGGCATTATTAGAAATTGTAAGCGTATTGAGGGTGCAGGGATACCTCTTCTTACTTTTCATAGAACTAGAGTGGGTAGCGGAGTAAGTACTAAATTTTGGTCCAATCCTTAGGTGGGTAATTTTTGGGCTAAATTTCAATTTTGGTCCTCTAACTAGACACATTTTTCGATTTTGGTCCTGGTTTTCTCCGGCGACAATTTTAGTACTGTAAGTGGTCTTTTTTTTGCAAAAATAGTCCTGAACGCCGGAAAGACCACTTACAGGACTAAAATTGTTGCCGGAAAGACCATTTACAGGACTAAAATTGTCGCCGGATTTTTAGTCCTGTAAGTGGTCTTTCCGGCGTTTAGGACTATTTTAGCAAAAAAAGACCACTTGCAGGACTAAAATTGTCACCGGAGAAAAACCAGGACCAAAATCGAAAACGTGTTGAGTTAGAGGACCAAAATTGTAATTTAGCCGTAATTTTTGGCTAAGTGATACTTTTCCTAGACTTCATAAAATGGCTTTATTCAAAAATTGTCTTGTAAATGAGTGTGGCAGGTTTGAGGATGGTGTGTGGAGATGGGAGATGGCTTGGAGGAGAGGAGTGAGGGGAAGGGAGGAGAGCGATTTAGAGCGTCTTCTGTAAATTTCATCATCTACAAATTGTGTGCAGATACTATTGATCATAACTCTTGGACTTTATTAGGTGAGCATCAATTTTAAGGTGGCTACCCCTAAGAATTTGTTGATGGAAACCGATACCTTTGTTGGCATTTGCAATCCTAACGCTATCCCAACAAAGTGTACCAATTTGGTACCATCGAAAGTCAATGTGTTCTTTTGGAAAGCGTCTAATTGCAGATTACCTACAAAATCGAATATGGTTAGAAGAGGCATCTCCATTCCACACGTAACCTGTCCTTTTTGTAATCTTGTTGATGAGGATGAGAAGCATTTGTTTGTCCATTGTAGCTTTTCAAGAAGTTTTTTGGATCGGATTTTTAGATGGTTCGACGACGTTCCGGGCGGCTTTCCTTTGGATTGGAAAATCTTTTGCACTTATACCCCCACAACTTTCAACATTCACAGTGTTCCTTGGTTGTGGGAGAGTATTAGGAAATTGAGTATGTGGAGCTTGTGGCTATCCTGAAATAAAACCATTTTTCATGCTAAACCATTTGATGTTGAAGGAAGTTTCAAAGAAGTGACCAGCTTTGTGTGGATTACGGGTAGAGGCTACAATCTACACGGTGATTGGAATACTAGCTTTGTGATCCGAAGTGTGCTCTTAAAAAAATTGATTAGCCTTGTTAAGTTGCATATGCTTCGTTTGTGCACCGTTAAGTGTTGTTTCATTTTCCTTTTAGCATAGGCTTCTCTCTATTTATTATGCTTATGTACGAATGCTATTTTAGCCTTTTTAGCTACTTGCTGAGGCCTAGATTTAATAAGAAAATTCATTTTGTCAAAGGTGTAACTGTAGCAAGTGTGGTAAAATGGGTAGACGGTAGGTGTTCTTTTCTTTGGGCTTCGAGGAGAATTTTGAGGGGGTTCGAGGATGAGGAAGTAGGTGTGTTGGAGGTTTTAATTAACTTTATTGATGGAAATGCATGTCCAACTGATAGATTGAGATGAAGCCTTTGTTCAAATGGTGTTTTCTCGGTGGCTTCCTTGCGAAAAAATCTTGAGATGGAATTTTTCAAAAATACATTTTCGGCTAATGAACTGATTTACAGGTGGAACAAACTGTTGCCCTCGAAGGTAAATATTTTCATGTGGAAAGAAAATCTCAAAAGGATCTCTACAAAACCGAACCTTATTAGTTGCGGTATTGCAATTCAGGGTTCCTTTTGTCCGTTATGTTACAAGTTTGAGGAAACTGTCAACCATCTTTTATTTGCATGTAATGTGGCGTTACTGATATGGTCTCATATTTAGAGTTGGTGCAAGATTGTTGGACTAAATGCCTTTTCATTTATTGATATTTGTTTTTTAAAAGCTGAATACATATTAATCATTCTACCCTATGAATACATATTTCACACATTAAAAATAATTTTTGAGAGACACAAAATTTCACTTTTTTTTTTGAGAGAAACAAAATTTCACATTTTAGTATTATTGTTTTCTAATAATAAAATATTATTACTGTGTACCTGTTTAGAAGCATCATTATTGTACCGACTATGTATATTTATTTACATAATAAACGCTTTATATCAACTTATTTGATTATTTTAGATAATAGAGACGAATATTTTCCTTTAAAGAAGACAATCATAAAAGAAATATTTAAATATGATAACATATCCATATAAAATCAAGGAAAAAGATGCTGTTTATAAAATGAAATGCTATAAGAAAGTCTGAAAAATTGACACGTTACAATTGAAGAAATAACAAAAGAGGAAATTTCAACAAAGCAGCCTGGCAATATATATATATATATATATATATATATATATATATATATATATATATATATATATATATATATATATATATATATATATATATATATATATATATATATATATTTGCACTAAATGCTACCCATACTTTTTCCTTGCATAAATAAATGGAGCATAATGCACAGAACAAAAGAGTTGAAAAAAATAAAGAATTGAACATGCATTTTGGAAATAAAGTGATCGAAAGTGAAAGGAAATAAAGAATTAAAAGATAATATAGACATTAAGTTATGCAGAGACAATTGATATTCATCATCTAACACCATTATTATCTGTGTCTCTAAATGATATTGTTGGATATACTTTTAAAGATATCTTTCACACCCATGTTATTTTGATCGAATTTGATTTATGATATCTTTTTCATCCCATCCAAATTTAAATCAGGATGCATGTAGGGCATTTTCTATAGTCTAGCGATCAGGAATTACAATTGATATTTTCAGATGCAAATTTAGTCGGTAAATTAATTAACATATTGCCAGAAATTGGGCTATGAAACACAGTTGATACTTAATGACAGAAATTCATTTGATAAATTAATCAACATCCTGCCTAAAATTTAGTCTGAATCAATTAATAAAAAAATCAAAAGGTAAACTGAAAAATAAAAATATAGTATGTTATTTTTTTTTTAGCTGTGAAAAAACTTTTACTACCGTAATAAACGGGACTGGAAGAGGAAAAACTCATAAATGTAGTATTACTTTACTCGATAGGACTTTTACTTGCATATATGGATGTAATATTTAAAACATTGAGACAATAATATATGTTCATCTTTCAATTTAAAACAGTACCCTCCCCCGTCCAGTAATATAGGGCATTTCGGTCACCTCAGAAATGAGTTATTTTTTTTAATATTTCTAGGTAAAATATTGTATTGTTTTCTGAGACTGCCTAATGATATTGCAATATTTAGTATGAAAGTGAAAAGAATGCATTTAATATTGTATTGGAATATGAGAATGCCCTTCAATATGAGAAAAGTCTAAAAAACTAAAATACCTTATATTACAGGACGGAGGGGTATAAAATAATATAGATCGTCGTTATATAGTCATTTTGTACAACAGGCGGCCCTTCCATTAGACAACCTAGTCTGAGCCTCGGGCTCCCTACTACCAGAAAACTCGTTTTTGGGGACGACAAAAAGTCGTCCCAAAAGACCACATGTCGTCGCAAAAGTTGTTTTTAGGGATGACACGTCGTCCCAAAAGTTTCGCCGCTTTAGATTTGTCCAAAAAAACAAGGCAAACGTTTTTTGTGACGGAAAGTCGTCCCTTTAAAAATGTGATGACGTGGCAGCTGACGTGGCTTTGATTTTCATGTTAGCTGATGTGGAGAAGACCAGCTGACGTGGCAAATGTTTTTTGGGACGATACTTGTCGTCCCTAAAGCAATTTATTAATTTTTTAAATTATTAAACAATATTAACCGAAAAAAATAATAAAACAATTTTTGTGACGACATGTCGTCCCAAAAAACATTGTATAATTTTCTAATTTAATTTTTTTCAAATAAGAAAATATATAAAAATTGTTTTTTGGGACGGCTTGTCGTCCCAAAAGGTGTTTTTAATATTTTCATATTATGATTTTTTCGAATAAAAAAATTTAAAATATGCATTTGGGACGAAAATGTCGTCCCAAAAGGTGTTTTTTTAATATTTTCGTGTAATAATTTTTTGAATAAAAAAATATAAAATATGCATTTGTGACGACTATGTCGTCCCAAAAAACCTTTTTTTTTAATACAAATTTTGTTTCTGCATGGCCTCCCATGCTCATTCCATAATCTTATACATGTTTTCATATTCAAAGCCATACCAAAACCAAAAAAAAACATACGATGTTTCATAAAAACCATAATGTTTAAAAACATGCATACAAACCTTACTGTTTACTAAAGTGTACTACAAACCTTACTGATCATCACCAAGATCAATATCAACATCATCATCATCATCATCATCAACATCATCATCATCATCATCATCATCATCTGAAGGCTCTGGCATGTCCGGCATGTGTATGGTTGGATCGCGACTTTTCATAGATTCAAACAAACCCTTCAAACAAGCCGTTAACCATTTGTTTTTCTTCTTTAACCGATTTTGGGACTTTTTTATCTTTTCAAATTTGATGTCCCGACTTTGGGTTGATGCCGATGTTGAGGCATCAAACTGTTGCGAAGCGAGCAATTGACGAGGTTGAGTGGGTCCAAGGCCTATCAAATAATCTCGCCTTGAATCTAAGGCTTGAGCAAATATTTGCTCCTCTTCTTCATGAGTTGCTCGTCTTCCGGGAGCAATCCTTTCCTTGAACTCAAGCAGCCTCTTCTAAACATATATATAAAAAAACTTTTGTAATTAAGTTAATTGAGGAATAAAATGTTCACAATATATATATATATATATATATATATATATATATATATATGTGTAGAAGGTATATCACGTACGAAATCCTCCTCCGCTTCTGCATTAACGAATTGACCTTCAGAGTTCCGATTCTTCGCGGCCCATATCTCGAAAGGATCATCTCCCAAAGGATATTCAAGAGGATTTTTCTAGAAAATACATATGTAGTATTAGTTTGGAAAATTAAAAAATAAAGGATGAAGTTATAAGGATTTAAAATTTAATACTTACATCTTTCCATCGAATAGCGGGCATAGACGTCCGTCCTTGAGAACACATATATTTAGTTTTAGCACGGTTTTTTTTGTTCTGCTCAGATCGCTTCTGCAATAAAATGTGCTTTTCGATTAGATTCAAGTAATATATAAGAAATAATGATTGAATAAATGTAACACGTATATTAGAATAAAAAGTTCACCTTAAATTTCTCAGATTGAATATATCGGAGAAACGCCTCCCAATCCGCTTGTGTTGCGACGGTTTCATCTAAAGGGAGGAGGTCAAGTTCCCCCTTTTTTCAAGTAGTCATTTACTTGAGTGGCCATCTTACTCTTCCATTTTCTAAATATTTCTAAAGCTTCTGCTAGCACTATTGGGTGATAAACAAGTGTAAAAGTGTCCTGAAAACGCAATAAAACCAAACATTTGGTAACTAATAGAATGAAATGTATAATGCGATAGTGTTGAGCACTTAAATTTAGTTAAATATACCTCAATTTCTCGCCAAATTAGCTCTTTGGCCTGACCGTCGACATTTCGCCACTTCTCGGTGCTAGGGGGACATCGGATCCGCACGACCCTACCTATCTCAGAATCTAAAAATGATGAGTTTTTACCCACCGCCTTTCGTACCTTGGGAAATCTTAGATCCCATGTAAGCGGGATCTTGGATCCCGCTAGGTTTGAAGTCATCAATCGACTAATTAACGAGCCTAGGTTGAAATCACTACTCAATAATGAACCTCGAGTTTGAATCACTACTCAATTATGAACCTTGAGTTTGAAATCTACTACTCAATAATGAACCTCGTGTTTGAAATCTTGAACGAACTTATGAACCTCGGGTTTGAAGTCATCAATCGACTAATTAACGAGCCTAGGTTGAAATCACTACTCAATAATGAACCTCGAGTTTGATTCACTACTAAACTATGTACCTCGGGTTTGAAATCTACTACTCAATAACGAACATAGTATAAAAATTTATATATATATATATATATATATATATATATATATATATATATATATATATATATATATATATATATATATATATTTATATTTATTAGATAAATATAAAATATTTATATATATATATATATATATATATATATATATATATATTATATTTATTAGAAAAAAATAAAAATTTATACCTGTTGTTATATATATATATATATTTATTAGAAAAAATAAAAATTTATATCAAATGATTCGTACACATTAATCATTCTACCCTATGAATACATATTTCACACATTAAAAATAATTTTTGAGAGACACAAAATTTCACTTTTTTTTTTGAGAGAAACAAAATTTCACATTTTAGTATTATTGTTTTCTAATAATAAAATATTATTACTGTGTACCTGTTTAGAATTATTGTACCGACTATGTATATTTATTTACATAATAAACGCTTTATATCAACTTATTTGATTATTTTAGATAATAGAGACGAATATTTTCCTTTAAAGATGACAATCATAAAAAGGAAATATTTAAATATGATAACATATCCAGATAAAATCAAGGAAAAGGATGCTGTTTATAAAATGAAATGCTATAAGAAAGTCTGAAAAATTGACACGTTACAATTGAAGAAATAACAAAAGAGGAAATTTCAACAAAGCAGCCTGGCAATATATATATATATATATATATATATATATATATATATATATATATATATATATATATATATATATATATATATTTGCCTAAATGCACCCATACTTTTTCCTTGCATAAATAAATGGAGCATAATGCACAGAACAAAAGAGTTGAAAAAAATAAAGAATTGAACATTCATTTTGGAAATAAAGTGATCGAAAGTGAACGGAAATAAAGAATTAAAAGATAATATAGACATTAAGTTATGCAGAGACAATTGATATTCATCATCTAACACCATTAATATCTGTGTCTCTAAATGATATTGTTGGATATACTTTTGAAGATATCTTTTCACACCCATGTTATTTTGATCGAATTTGATTTATGATATCATTTTCATCCCATCCAAATTTAAATCAGGATGCATGTAGGGCATTTTGTATACTCTAGCGATCAGGAATTACAATTGATATTTTCAGATGCAAATTTAGTCGGTAAACTAATTAACATATTGCCTGAAATTGGGCTATGAAACACATTTGATACTTAATGACAGAAATTCATTTGATAAATTAATCAACATCCTGCCTAAAATTTAGTCAGAATCAATTAATAAAAAAATCAAAAGGTAAACTGAAAAATAAAAATATAGTATGTTAATTTTTTTTTTAGCTGTGAAAAAACTTTTACTACCGTAATAAACGGGACTGGAAGAGGAAAAACTCATAAATGTTGTATTACTTTACTCGATAGGACTTTTACTTGCATATATGGATGTAATATTTAAAACATTGAGACAAGAATATATGTTCATCTTTCAATTTAAAACAGTACCCTCCCCCGTCCAGCAATATAGGGCATTTCGGTCACCTCATAAATGAGTTATTTTTTTAATATTTCTCGGTAAAATATTGTATTGTTTTCTAAGACTGCCTAATGATATTGCAATATTTAATGTGAAATTGAAAAAATGCATTTAATATTGTATTGGAATATGAGAATGCCCTTATAATATGAGAAAAGTCTAAAAAACTAAAAGACCTTATATTACAGGACGGAGGGGTATAAAATAATATAGATCGTCGTTATATAGTCATTTTGTACAACATAATTTTGATTAAAGGCGGCCCTTCCATTAGACAACCTAGTCTGAGCCTCGGGCTCCCTAGCTTCCCTCCGTCCCGTCCCTACTTTTGAAGTTTTGTAATAAAAAAAATATCACAGCATCATAGGTTAATTTTCGTTTAAAAATATAGACATCATGACATATTCTTATAGCTTATATTCAGATTCAACGATGATAACCTATTTCCGAAATACCAATAATACATATTATTCTGAAAAATGCAAATAATACTAATACAATCATATATAATTTCTCGACCCATATATTCAAAAAAATAAAATAAAACCCAATGCTTAATGTCAGAATGCAGCGACACTTTCAACTTCGTGGTCACAATTGACATACGCAACTGAATTGAAAAAGATAAACATATATAAAAAATGTAAAAGATGTGGCATGTCACAAGTGAAAAAAATTATAAGATTTATGATTTTTTTTCATTTTTATTATATATTTATAATTTCACTATCCTTATCAAAGTGGTCTTTATAGTTCCAATCTTATAGCATATAGTTTCACTATTATTAATAATTTCCCATATATATCATTGAATAATGCTACTTCCATACTAATCTGATACAATAAATGTTAAAACCTGATCTGTCAGTAAAACAATTCATAGTTCGAGAGAACACTTATATCGAATAATGCTATATATAATCTCAAATGTTAACACATCATATTATATCGACATTCATATTATATGACATTTATATATATCTCACTAACACATCATATTATATGTATCACGTGTGATGTGATGATAAACTTTACTCGTATGATTCGAAGCCAACTAATCTAGCTAGGGGCAAATAGGCCATGGAGGATGGCATAGTTCTACAGCAATTTTTGCACCCGGGCTACTCATCATATCATTGATCAACGGATTCTTGATATAACCACACAAACAATCATATTGATAAATGATTGTACTGCAACAAAGATCTGATGGATTTGTAGCAGCCATGATTGCTGACCAACAGCTAAAAAGATATAAAAATGGATCACATTTTACTGGAAATGCATTTGGTGTTGGCGTTACTTGTTGTCCAAGGAACACCATCACAACGAACATTATAGCTGAAAATTTGGAAAATTTCTTCATATTTTTTGAAATTTAGATTGAATTAATTGGTTAAGTTATAGGTATTGTATGTATTTTATAATGCAATATATTGATGTTGACAGCTTATCTTGAAAACTTGTGGGAAATTCTTATAACTAAAATTAAACCTTGAAAACTTGTTGGAAATTCTTATTACTGAAAATTAGATATATTTTGAAAAAACAAGCATGATTTTCAACATATTTATGGGTAATAGTAATTGAAACAACAGGCCATTAATTTGATAATTTTGGGAAACATTCCTTTTATTTTTTTACTTGGAAGGAGTTGCAAGTTATTAGCGTGAAGTATACACTCAACCAATCAAAAACAACTATTTTCGGGGGTGATTAAAAAGCGAGTGTACTGTAATGAGAGTCTGACTTTTGAGCAAGAATGTCTATGTACGATTAGTAAATAATCGTCTTCTTTCAAAAATAAGATGTGTAAATACAGCCTTGTACACAAGGTATATGTAATCAGTTTAGGTCATCACAGACTTCCCTAAATTCTGATTCCATATCATTGACTTTAAATACTAAGTTTGATCCCTTAGCCTTCAATAACTGAGTTTTAACCTTCAGCCTTCAGTCTTCAGCAGGGTCCTAACTACTCTACTGACCTAGTTACCCTACTGATCTAGACAGGTCTGCTGATACAGTCAGTTGACCTAATTACAATGCTTGTTTGATCAAACCTATACAAAGATCAAACTCTAATAAACCTATACATTTGATCTAGACATCTTTTTGCATGTGCTCTATAACAGCTAGTCTGGCACTCATCATTAAAACTTACAATATGTCCAACAATTTCCCTCATTTTAGTGATGATGCCAATACCCTCCTTACAACAAAGTAAAAAGATAAAAACAAAAACAGGACAAATTCAGTCATCTTTCATTAAAATTATATTTGTTCAACATTATTACAAACTAGGATCAGCAGAAAGAAGTAAACAATGTAAGTGTGCTAATCTAGTTTCTGTCTTTGTCTTGTTCTCTCTTCTCATAGAACTCCTTGATTTCTCTGACAACATCCAACATCCATTGGTTTTCAATTGGGGAAAAGTCAACCCAATGATTCAACTCTTTCCACCACTTCCAGGCTTCTGGTAGAGTTAATCTTATATTATGAACACTGAAGCCCTGTCCCATATAGAAATGTTAGAATTCATCCAGTAATCCCTTGCAAACTGAACTCCCAGTCTTTGACCTCTTCCACCTCTTCCTCCTCTTCCACCTCTAAAGGAAGCTCTCAGTTCCTTGACCCTTGTTTCCCAAAGTTTCAATCCCAGAAAGGAATTCAGTCCCTCCTGAAATCTCATGTGATGATAGGGTTTCTCCCTTCCATAGTATAGCTTCTTATATTCTTGCAGGAGGTCATCAGTCAACTGAATCCTGCCAGGTGTAGGTTTCCTGAACTCATTTATATCATTCTCCCATCTATTCTTTGCAAAAATCCTTGCAGCCTCATTTGCTTCTGCTGTAAGGTCCTCTTCCCCCTTATTGACATCATCAATAAACCGGGACAGTAGACCATGAACACTCTCATGTGTGATCACTAAGTTAGCAAGTTGACCTTCCATAATCTCTGTCCTTGTGTCAACTGCAATGATCCTTCCTTTCATACATTGTTCCATCAGATTGATCCTCTCAGTAACCTTAGGATCCAATGCAGCAGGTTGAGGTACTTCAGCAGGGTGAGCCACAGCAGGCTTGGGTGCCTCAGCAAGCTTGTCAAGCTTTTTGTGTATTTAGGCAAACTGTTCATTCATATGTTTATCTCTGTTTGTTGTGCTCAGCTTTATATTTCTCACATCTTGGGTTAGGTCAGCAATAGCATATTGAGTGGAAGTGACGTTGGAAGCAACTGTTCAGTAGTTTTTCCTCTGTTTTCCCCCAGATTCATCAAGTCTTCAAATCTCTGTTCTTGTCTATTTAGTTGAGTCCTTAACTGTGTAATATCATCTCTTACTGCCCTCAACTCTTCCAAAACATGTGCTGGTACTGCACCAGCCATACTCCAGCCATATGTCCAGCAAAATCATCAGCAGGCTCTTCAACATTATAGTTTTCCCTTGGTGTGCTGACAACCATGGCTCTTGTCCTATCCCATCCAGCAGGTTCAGGACCTTCCACAATCACATCTCCAAAAATCTCTTCTAAAATAGGATCTTGTGCAGGTTGAGGTTCCAAAACATGTGCCTCCTCAAAAATTGGTACATGTGCCTGTTGAGGTTCATCAGCAACTTGTTCTTCCTCAGGCATTTGGAACTCCTCATCACTAAAGTCATAGTCCAACAACTGTTCATCCTCATCAACTACATCCTGCTGACTATCTTTACCTTCAGTAGCCTTAACTTCAGTAGCCTGTACTACAACACTAGGTTCTACAGCAGCCTGTGCTTCAGTAGTATTTGCCACAATATGTCCAGGGGATTCCTCCAATGCAATCAATGGTTCCAACCATTGTCCAGGTGTTGTCTGATCCTCAGCAGCCCGAACCTCCTGTTCCAACCTGTATTCAGGTGTTGTTTGTAACTCAGGAACCTGAACCACCTCTTCAACAGAAACATGAGTAAATATACCCAGATTTTCCTCTAAGAATCCTCTATCATCAACAACCTTCTGTAATTGATCTGCAACTTGAGATAAGGTTGCCTGAATGTCAAACCACTCCTGATACTAAGCTGAGTCCTCTGAACTTGCATCAGCTTCTTCAAACATAACAACATCATAGATAGTATATATTATGGCCTCTTCCAGGGATGTTGCTACAGCAAGTTGTATTTCCAAATCTTCATTGAAAGTATTTCCAAGTTCTTCATTTAGAGTCAGTCTGCTAATTCCCAGAATGTGCATCAGACTCCACAACCAATAGGGTGTCAGACATACTATTGAGCCTGTTATCTCCAATAGTTATCCCATCATTAATTAGAGCTTCTAGGTCATCCATGGTCATATCATCCATGTCTTCATCCATAAGATCAGTTTGCTGACCCTCAACAGACTTGCCATCATCGCGGATCCATCCGCATGTATCGTCTTCGATCCCTGTCCTACATCCTCAGTAGGTCTTTCCAATGCAGTGCCACTGGGTTGGCCTGGAAAGGAAGGGTGATCATCATCAGAATTAGAGGATGATGAATCATCATTATCAGGTGCATCTTGTGGTTCTCTGAACATGATGTTTCCTTTCTGCTTCTCCTCTTTCAATAATATCCAGCAGCCTCACTTGTAGCTCAGATGTATCAATCAGTGCAATCAAGCTCTCTACTCCCAACTGATTGAATGAACATTCCTTAAAATCAGTCATTGACTCTGCATTTGATTTTTGTCTATTGTAGAAACCAAACTTCCGCTAGATAATCTTCAATTTTCTTGATGTTGGGATCTACTTTTTCTTTCTTGGATTTATTTTCTTTTCTCTCAAAAGGCATTATGGGCCTTCTTGAGGCAGATTGCTCAGCTTGTTGTCCCCCAAAGGCTTCAACAATATGAGTCAATGTATCTATAGCAGATACAAACAGGTCAGTAGGTTCATCAGGTTGTACATTGGTTCCTACTACCTCCAACTGTTCCACACTAAGTTCCCCTTGAATTATATACACATCAGTAGGGTCTGCAACAGTTTGTTCTTCCCCCTGAGTTGTAGCATCCACAACAGGGTCTTGAACAAGTTCAACAATTTTCACAGCAGGGTCAGGTACAGTAGTGTGCTGTAGTTCTTCAATCTGTTCCTCAACAACAACATTATCTTCCTCAGTAGGCTCAACAGCCTCTTCTTCTACTTCTATTTGGTCCTCCAGGACCCTTAGCTCTTTGCCTTTACCATGAAATCTCTTCTTTGCAACTTGTTTCCTTCTTTTTGCAGGTTGTTCTTCAATTTCAGCAACTTTCCTCTTTCTTTTATCTTCTTTCAGCTGTTCTTTCAAAATCTCAGCAGCAGATTTCTTCCTTGTAACTTTCGTAGGCTCAGAAGCCTCAACACCAACTGGAACCTCAGTAGACTCAGCAGTGTCTACTAATTGCTGCCTTGTCTTCTTAGGCTTTAAGAGCTCAGTGATCTTTCTTGTATCACTAGACTTTCTTTTCTTAGCAGCCTTCTTAGGTGCAGCAGGTTGTGCAACTTGTTTAGGCTGCCCACCATCCTCATTATCATATCCATCATTATCACTTTCCGTTTCCTCATCATCTTCATCATCATCATCCAAACCAGGGATGAGATAACTGACTTCTGGCTTATATCTAGACTTGTTTATCTTTGTAGGTGCAATATCAGCAATCTTCAAGTGGTTCAATAGGGCCTGAATCATCAAACCCAAAGGATTTGCCTTAGACTTCCTTGTTCCATCTCTGTCTTCTGTTATCACCTTCTTCATGCATTGAACAAAGAATCCTGCCAAATCAAATCTCATACTCTTGCATATGATTATCAGCATGTCAATCTTTGGTCCAAAGAAAGTATCAAGACTGCCACTAAATCCAAAAATGTTCTTGGCAATTATCTTGCTCAGTAGATTGTACTCCAATCTGATATGCTTTACATTGATATTCAGTATTGATGGTATGGACCTGGTTGCCTTTATTGAATCAACAAAATCCAGTCTTGCAAGCTACATAGATTCATGATTTGTAGGAGCACCATTTCCAGGTTCAAATCCGATTGCCTCCCTCAGCAGATTTGAAGTGATTTGAATCTGCTGACCATTTACAGTGGTAGTAAATGCCTCTGTATCATCTCTATTCACTATATTTCTCCAGAAATTAACAACATTAGTGTAAGAGATGCTTTCCAATCACAGATTTAAAACATCCTATAGTCCTTCATATCTTCTGATTCTTCTACCAATATTGATAGCCAACTCAATCGTGTTAGCATCAACAACGAACCCTCTAACACTTTGGCTTGTTCCAATGTGCACATCACTTTTATTCCAACTTTAATCGTGGTTAAATGTTATGGAATCAGAATTTAGAGAAGTCTGTGATGACCCAAACTGATTACATACACCTTGTGTACAAGGTCTAAGTTCCATATGTTAAGTGGTGATTGGAATTTTAGTTATAATCAAAATGGTGTACTCTAACTTCATAATAAAAAGTTAGATGAAAAGCAGTCAGCTGAAGTGTTATTGAAACACATCAGACTTAAGCCAGCTGACAGATATGTACATCAGCAGACTAAAATAAGTCAAATATCTGCTGAGTATAAATCTCGATTTAATCAAGGGTTACATTGGAAGATTACAAGGATAAGAATGGATTACAAGCATTGATATTGTCAACAAATCAATGGCCAAGATGAAAAGAACGTTGGAAAGATTCAGAGGATTAACCAATGGACATAAGTCAAAGGGTAGACAGACTGAAAACTGACAAAAAGCAAACTGACAGTGTCAGTACTATGTACAGAGACAGAAAGCAAGTAAAGATGGAGACAAATCTGAAACGGCTATGTTTGAATTTCAAACATAAGTCACAGGATTCTCACTTATAAATAGAAGACTCCTGATTCAGATACATAAGATGAAAATTGATGAAAAACAAATATTCTACTCAAAGCTATCAAGTTTCTGATCAAGAAAATCAACCTACTGACATCACTGAGCTAAGAGCTACTGATCCAGAAAACTCTTCAAGTGTAACCTGCTATCAAGTTACATCAAGTACACACACTTGAAGAAATCAAGCTGCTGATCATTTCATCATGATCAAGCTGCTGATAACTAAATCATTTACTTGATTCAACCTTTCTTTTACAAGAAACTTGCTGAAGACAGAGAAGCACTTTGGTGTTAAAACTATTGTTTGTGGTGGAGCTAGTGAAGAGGCAATCCTACCCTTCAAGGACCAGTGGAATACTTTGGAGCAGTAATCCTACATGTTTCAAATATTTAGTTTGTGAAACCATAGTTATTGGTGAAGGACAGACATCTTAGGGATTTTTGTAACTGCAACCTCAAAGATCTCTAGTGAATTTCCTCCTACATCATAGGAGAAGAGTGGACTGCCAGGATTACACCACCTGGAACCACTATAAAATTTGCCCACTTACTTTTTGCATTTACTTTCTACATTTAGTATACTGATTACATCAACTTACTGAAACTAGCAACTGAATCACACACTTACACTACTGAGTATCTAATTAATACTTAGTATCATCTTTTTAACAACAAGTAACAAGGCTTAATTTGAATATATTCTGCTGCAACAAATCCAGTAATATCTGCTGTCAGCAGACTACTGAGTGGTCAGCAGACTCCTGAGATGTCAGCAAGCTACTGACATTGCTGAGTTTGTTAACTCCAAAAGTTTTAAGTGTTAAGTTTATTCACCCCCCCCTCTAAACTTAACCAAAGCCTTTTCAAGGTACCAACATGGACTTTGCTAAGAGCTCCGATGAGGCTGCATCTACCGGCTAGGGTTCAGTATTGAGTCCATTATGATTATGTCTACTTAATCCGCCATGACAGAAGTGTAAGTTTAGATTCAGAGGAAACAATTTTACTTGTGTCTGTAAGATGCTCTACTTTTGTTCACTGTTAGCACATGGGGACAACTAATTGTGGTACTTAACCAAGGTAAAGTCAAAAGTGATTGGTCTGGTACTTTGTTTCTACATCTTTGTACTATCGTGAGGGATATGAGTATGAATTTCAGGTATTCAGATGATGGTAAGCATGAGGGTGGTGTTCTATGATTCGGCTTTCTAGTTGGTAGCAAGACTGGGGCACTATTAATGATAAATTTCATTAACCTTTTGGTTTTTTCGATCTATTAAATTTTTCTTTTTCAATTTCAAATAGTCGCTGGAACAGGTGGAAGCATTTGGTTCCTTGGAATTCTAGCTGGTAAGAACCTCGTTTTGGCTGTAACGACTTTTCCTAAATTAAGCTTAAGATTTAGCGCTCTGTTTTAGTAGTTGAAGCATCGAAAAAAGGAAGGCAAAGCCTGTTTCCGATACATAGAACCTATAATTTGACATAGATTCATAGAGTTCCTGAAAAGTAGTAGTCTGCAGTTTGCTTGCTCAATACAATGTCTTAACTTTATCTGTTGACAAAATTTTTGTTTGCAGAACTTGATAGCAACTAAGCATGGAATTTGGAAAATCACAAGAATTACTGTGTTTGACACACGAGAGAAAAAAACACATGATTCTTTGCTGGAACTTAAGGTTAGTGATTTGTGATGGCAAGTGCTCTTATTATGCCCGTCATCATATAAATTTGGCATTTTGGTTTTCGGTGTGATCTCTGATGTCTGAAATTGGCAATCTCAGAATAATGCTCTGCAGATTTTTCTGTTATTTTTTACCTGATAAGATGTACTTCTAGTTGAACAACTTTTTTTTCGGTTTAGTTTCTCCCAATATGTTCAGCAAAAGCTGTGAGATTTCTAAAGGAGTGCCCCAAAGTCGGAAAGAAAGTCGAAAGCGGTGAATGTGAAGAATTTGTGAGACACAATTTTCCAATGGCTCAAGTGAGTTTCATTTTAATGCATTTTTTAGTCTCTTTTTACATAAATATAGTAACAGACTATAACGATGATAGTAAGTGCATAGACGAAGAAGATAATCTTGATATTGGCATGGTGAAGAAAACTTCCCTAACGACGTTGTACATATCTGCTGGCTATGGTGGCTTATCTCATGGCTTATAACAATCAGGTATATTCTTACACACATTTACAACATAGATGGTTTCATTTTGTTGGCAGAGTGGTAATGGCGCCGATGACAAGATGCAGGGCTATAAATAGGATACCTCAGCCAACAGTAGGGGAGTATTATTCCCAAAGAGCAACTGATGGTGGCTCCTTATTATTGAAGGCACCATGGCTTCCTTCGTTAGAAGTTTTCCAGGACTTCATTTCTAGGACTCGTAATTAAGGGTTCGCATAAACTTGTAGCATTTAATAATTATGGTTCTTGCTCAGTAAGCATGTTATTATTTTATTTTTATTTTTATTTTTAAATCAGTTATGATGAACTTGTATGGTAAAAACAGGGTATTACTTATATTTCCTCTGTAAGTGGCTATAGAAAAATTGCATGGATAATTTGAAATACAGAAACTGATGTTGCTATTTGTCAGGTTGAGCTTGTTATTGCACAGTCTAGAAGAGCAAAGGGAGACTTGATCCATCTAATACTTGTATTTCAAGTTGTGGTTTTTTCGCTTCTTTTCTTGAACTTGATACTCATCCTATTTATGGTGTTCTACTGTACACGTTGATTGGTTAAACTGTGGGAAGAGCTTTGTTGCAAGGATTTTAAATCTCGTGCTTCCATTTGTGGAAAGTTGAGAAGTTTCCATTCGGAAAAGAAACTAAAAAAGACAAACGATACAAATCAAAAGACCGTAGAATTGACGAACGTTTTTTTTCCGTACTTCACAGGCCTGCATAAAATCCAGGGAATTGGTGCTGGTTTCATTCCTGGGGTTTTGGATGTTGACTTGATTGTTGAAGTTATTCAAGTACGGATTGGTTTGGGATTCTACATCATACTTTCTTAGCAAATGCAATTTTTTTCTTACACTTTTCTAGAAACTTGATTGTATGCACTGTGATTTCTAAATTGGTTATTTTTGCCCCAGTTCACCTTTTTTTTTGCTTCTTTTGGATGAATGCCAAATTTTCTGGTAACTCCTTTCCTTGTCCACTTTGATTTATGGTGATATATCTTCGAGGTCCATTTATACATGTGAATATGTGATATCGATTTTCATTCTTATCCAATGAATTGGTTCGGCTACGATGTTTGGTGTATTGGGTATTGTATTGAATAAATTGAGGGTTGTGAGGAGAAAATTACTTTATGCAGATCTCAAGTTCAGAGCAACAATAGAAGCATATCAGCATTTTCTGTTTCAGATACAAAGGTCATTAGATTCAGATTCATATTGCGGATGCATCAGATTGCATGGTACAGTACATTTTTCATGCACTTAGCATATTGCATTCACAGATTCATAGCATTCAGCATTTAGTTCATGTAACATGCACTTAATATTGCATGGCACTATTCATAAACTTTTCTCAACTACCGTTAATCTATACTACATCAAGATGAATCTATAAAGGGTGCCTAAGGATAAATATGACTCAATCCCCAAAATAAGAGATAATTATGGACATATTTAATATCAAGATTAGAGCCTTTATGACTAAGGATTCTTTCCATATATGTTTATCCCACACGTGGAATAACAGCGGAGCTGTTCGGAAAGTTACCCGTTCAGCCCCCACAACCCACACGTCCGAACTGGGCAGCTTCTCTTCGCCGGTCCTTTACCGTCCTGCGGCGGCTGGAGGAGGAGCTCGGACCGGTCTCCCGTGGTAGACGATCCGCCCTCTGTTCGGCCATTAGGGCCTCTGGCCCTTAAAACCTTAACCTCAAGGGGTGGTAACTTATTAAGCACCCCTAAAGGTGACACATGGCATAATCCGGGTCGAGTATCATCATAAGCCCCCCAGATCTGACTTGGCTTCCTTAGTCGGTCAGATCTGCTCTGTTTGGCGGTTCGTCTGACACTTGACCAATCACGCGTTTCAAATTGATAGTGCCAGCTGGTGGCCTATTTAATAGATAATCATTACATACGCGATTTGCGAGGCGTTTTTCACTCTTCTCTATAACTGACGTCGCTTGAGTGTCAGGAGAGAGGTTATAAACCCGTCCCCTCATATCAGACCCTCTCTCTTCCTTCAGTCGCTTATTAATTCGAAGTCTCCTCTCCGGACTCCCTGCATTTCCAAGTAAGTTTCCAACTCTTATTGCTTTTGTTCTTTTACATTTCTTCTTCTCCTCTACTTTTCTCAGCTTATGAGGGCTAGTACTGCCTCTAGCAGCTCCATTGATAGAGAATTTGTGTCCCATTCTGAATCAGAAAACGAAGTCACTCAGCCTTTCATCCAGTTCGGTGGACCTATAGACGTTTCTGCGCTGAACACTATTGCTGCTCGCATAAATCCCGAGCAGATCGTCACAGATCAACCCTCATCTAGGTCTAGATACCACTCCGCCTTTGGGTTTTCCTCCTTAAATCGCGTCTCGCAGCCCATATGACCGCCGAACGGCTATAGGTGCTTTCGGTGTTAGGTCTAAACCGACCCAGATGGACTCTTGCAAATTTGTAACCGGTATGGCATAGACATGGACCACTATGCCCCCGCTTACCGGGGGTTCCCATCTTTATGCCCATCGCCCCCGTAGGGATATTGCACGGTGTACAAGGATCGCCCGTCCGCGGCCTTAGAGTTCCCTTCTGTCCGGCATTCTTGGCCGTGCTGAGTCATTACCAACTGGGATCTGTGCAGATCGCCCCTAACGGTGTTAGGGCAATCATCGGTTCTGTGATTTTCTTCCGTTTAGCAGATACGGAGTTCGATGTGGATCTTTTTAGGACCTTTTATCAACATAAGAAGGTAAGGAACCACAAATGGGTGGTATTACTTTCCACGCCGTACCGACTCGACCGGCGGAGGGGGGTCCCCATGCTTTCTACAGGAAAATCTTCGATCCATGAATGGAAGAATAACTTCTTCTTCATTCGCCACGATGGACACCCAGAGTTGAGTAACTGGAATTACTTCCAGCTCCCCGCCGATGTGTGCCCCACTACGGTCGGTGAGAACTTGCTGAATGATATTGCCAACGCCAATGTTCTCCTTGATTTTGAGTACTGGTCGGACGAACTGATCGAAGCTGCGCGCTTGTCCGACGCTGGCCCCGAGCCCTATTTAAGGCTCACTCAGGACGAATACGACCATCGTAGGAGTTGCTCTCTTAGTTTCCTTTGCCTTGCATACTTAATGTTATGGTTCTTCTCTGTTCTAACAATTTCTGCCTTTTACAGTGGCTGACGTTGCAGACATTTTCGACCAAGCACTTAATGAAGAGGAAGATGTGCCTGAGCCTCAGCAGAACTTGGAGGTTCAGAGAGAAGAGGCGGCACCAGAGCCCGAACTGCCTAACCCAGAGGCCGACCCGGGAAATTCCCGTACTAGCCTTCAACAAGACGACCTGACCCTGGGAGCACAGCATGCCGAGCAAGGAGAGGATAGTCTGGTCATTCGGACGTTTCAGACACACGGGTGACCGCCAAGGCGGCGCCCCGCGATCTGGACGGAAAAGGCCTAGGTCTGGCCAGGAGGCCTCTGAGGGAACTTCGGGCTCTTCGGCCGAATTCTTAGCTGAGCTGCCGGACAAAGATCTGGCATCAATCGTAAGTCTCCTTATCCGTTTGCTGTAAAACACCTTTCTACCCCTGCTCGCCTTACACTTAACATTTACAGTGGTTAAAGCTGGGAAGGAGGTTCTTCACCGACTCAATGACTTCTCTTCCCAGAAGGCATCTTTGGAGAAACGGATTTCTGACCTATCTGCCAGCCGCAACAAACACAAAGAAGAATCTTTATCCAAAGATGTCCAGATTGCAGATCTGGAGAAGGTCGTGCAGGCTCAACGAGCAGAGTTGGAGGAGCTGCGTGCATCTGGGGCTGTCCGTGAAGAGGTCTTGGCCAAACTTCAAGCCGATCATGCGTCGTTGGAAATCGCTATG
Organism: Gentiana straminea; assembly: GCA_036785695.1. NCBI lineage: Eukaryota > Viridiplantae > Streptophyta > Magnoliopsida > Gentianales > Gentianaceae > Gentiana > Gentiana straminea. The sequence goes on along the minus strand of JAVUPR010000114.1, from coordinate 17,123,777 downwards.
CCCGAACGAATTGCTCGTGCCATCCATGAGTATGCAAGAGCTCGCAGCATTTTACCGGGGCCTTAAAGGTGTTACTTGGCTCTATCTTGAGCCATGGGTATACCCTCGGTGTTAACCAGGCCAAAGAGCGCGTGCCCGAGCCGGTTATCTCGTACCTTCGGCATGGCAGCTTTGCAAGCCGGCGGCAACAAGTTGTACCGTGCCAGCCGAGGAGTATCAAGCCGGTGTGGACCCGGGCCGAGAAGTATGGACGTCGATCCGCGACCCGTCGGTACCGGAACCTCCCCGCCTCGGCGTTCCGGCACCCCGACCGATCCGCCTATGAGGCAACTGCCAATCCTTAAAAAATCAAGGGCTTCATTATTTTGTTGAAAAACTTTGCACCATTTTTTCCAACTTTTGCTATTTCTTGTTCTTGACTATTTGTGCCTTTTTGGCACTTGTTCTGTAATATGTTTTTCTTTGGCATCTTCATCACTATTGCTTTCACTTTTGGTTTTTGCACTTACTTTTGTTATGGCCCTTACCCCCCTGAAGTACGTCGTTTATAAAGCTTCGCTTTTTCGAGGAAGTACTTCAGTGTGTGCGCTGATCGTCTGTCCTGCAGACTTAGGAAGTATGATTACGTCAACTTGCTAAGTATTTTAGGTCTGTTTGCAGCTCCGCGCGGCAAATTTTTTACTGAATCCGACCTGCGGATCAGTTCGTTGAGTCTGTCCTGCAGACCTCTTTGGATTTGCCTTGGCAATTTTTTTACTGAATCCGACCTGCGGATCAGTTCGCTGAGTCTGTCCTGCAGACCTCTTTGGATTTGCGTTGGCAAAATTTTTTACTGAATCCGACCTGCGGATCAGTTCGCTGAGTCTGTCCTGCAGACCTCTTTGGATTTTCCTTGGCAAAATTTTATACTGAATCCGACCTCGCGGATCGCCGCCGAGCCCGTCCTGCGTACCTCTTTGGATTTGCCTTGGCAAATTTTTTACTAAACTGCGGATCGGTTCGGCCGAGCCCGTCCCGCGTACCTCTTTGGATTTTCCTTGGCAAATTTTTTACTGAATCCGACCTGCGGATCGCCCGCCGAGTCCGTCCTGCACCTCTTTGGATTTGCCTTGGCAAAATTTTTTACTGAATCCGACTGAATCCGACCTGCGGATCAGTTCGCTGAGCCTGTCCTGCACCTCTTTGGATTTGCCTTGGCAAATTTTTTACTGAATCCGACCTGCAGCTTAGTCGTGATCAAATAACATAGTGACAATGCATATAGCAATAAAATTCTTTATTCGATATTTGATGTCTGACTACAATTTATTCAAAATTAAGAACGCTAACATAATAAATAGTCTGGAACCTGTCCTAGACGTAAAACTTTCTCAAGTTAGAGGCATTCCAGCTGCGGGGAACAGTCCTGCCACTTGCGTCGGCCAGTTGATATGCCCCTTTACCATGTACTTTGACCACCTTGTAAGGCCCTTCCCGCCGGAGCCGCTTCCCTTGGGGTAATTGCTTACTAACTTCATTCTTTCGGAGCACCAGGTCCCCCTCTCTAAAGTATGAGTGCTTAACTCGAGAATTATAATATTGAGAAATTCGCTGTTTGTACTTAGCCATTCTTATGAAGGCTATGTTACGAGCTTCCTCCAGATCGTCCTTGGAATGTCTAAGTTCTGCCTCTTGTTCACCGTCTGTGTAGAGCGTTGTTCATGGAGAAGATAGGCCGATCTCGGCTGGAATCACGGATTCGCATCCGTACGCTAGGCTGAAAGGGGTTTCTCCAAAGGGTCGAGTTCGGAGTTGTTCTGTATGCCCATAATATATTAGGCAGGTGATCCGTCCAATTCTCTTTTTCCTCCTCTAAACGTTTCTTCAATCCTGCCTTGATCTGCCTGTTGGTCTGTTCGACCTGGCCATTAGCTTGGGGATGTCCCACAGAAGTGAAGTGTTGTGTAATATGTAATTCATTGCACCACTCTCTGACGATCCTGTCTTCGAACTGAGTCCCATTGTCCGAAACCAAAGTCTTTGGGATTCCATACCTGCATACTATGCTCTTCCACAAAAATTTCTGTATCTGCCTTCCTGTTATAGTGGCCAATGGTTCAGCTTCGACCCACTTGGTGAAGTAATCGATTGCCACAACTAAAAACCTGACGTTGCCTGGGGCTCTGGGGAGTGGCCCGACCAGATCTACCCCCCACTGATCGAAGGGCCAGGGGGAGATCATCGGAACCATCTCTTGGGATGGCCGATGTGACAGGTTGTCATGCACTTGGCATGATCTCGCACTTTTCCACCAATTCCTTGGCGTCTTCCAACATCGTTGGCCGCAATAACCGAACAGCCAAGCACTTCCTCGCAAGTGTTCGTGCTCCTTGATGATTTCCACAGATGCCTAAATGCACCTCCCGAGCGAGTAATTCCCTTCTTCTTCAGTCACACATCTCAACCATGGAGCGATATAAGATCTGCGATAGAGTACATTTTCGAACAGTGAGTATCTCACTGCCAAGAGCCTCGTTTTCCGAGCCTGACCTCTGTCTTGAGGGAGGATATTATCTCTAAGATATAACACAATTGGATCCATCCACGTACTGGCCTGCCTAATTGGCCGTACAGCCTGCTGCTCGTAACTTCTTTCTTTCAACAGTTCCGCAAGTACTTTCTTTTCTGATAAAAAGTTTGATGCCAATTTGGACAAAGCATCTGCCCTCCTGTTTTCAGCTCGTGGTATCTGGTCAACCCGGACCTTTTGAAACTTCTCTAAGAGTGCTTTAGCTACTGTTAAATATCTTCTCATAGGTTCTTCCTTAGCTTCATACTCTCCGTTTATGTGATTCACCACGAGCTGCGAGTCACTATACACCTGCATATCGTCCGCCCCAAGCTTACTTGCCAACGTGAGTCCCGTAATCAAAGCTTCGTACTCGCCTCATTGTTTGTAGCCTTAAAATTGAATCTTAAAGCGTAGGGAATTCCTCCCCTTTGGGGCCGACTAATAGGAGACCCGCTCCCCGCGCCGTCTTTACTTGACGCTCCATCAACGTACAAGTTCCACCTACGTACTTCTTGTTTCTCAAGATCATCATCCAACCCAACGAGATATTCCTTCGGCCAAAAAATCCGCTAAAACCTCGTGCTTTGATCGCAAGACGTGGTCAAATCAATGTCGTATTTCGACAACCCATTTCGCCAACCTATTGAGGTTTCGGTCATTAGGATTCATATTGCGGATGCATCGTATTGCAGGTACAAGACATTTTTCATGCACTTAGCATATTGCATTCACAGATTCATAGCATTCAGCATTTAGTTCATGTAACATGCACTTAATATTGCATGGCACTATTCATAAACTTTTCTCAACTACCGTTAATCTATACTACATCAAGATGAATCTATAAAGGGTGAACTATATACTAAATCAATGGGTGATGTCATAGGAAAAAGAAACTCTTCAATTTGGGGTCAAAAAATCGAAATTCAAAATCTGAAGACTATCAGTGAGTTCTTTGTTGTCTTTTCAAGCTACAGCACTCTTACTTGTGAATGGGGATTTCGTTTACATTCTTTCATCACCATTACATGTTATTATTTTTCCCACTATTTACATTTGTATTTGAAGATCAAATTGAGTTTATAAAGGCTTCTGACATGGACGGCTTTGGGGTACGTCTCGTAACTCTGCTCATCTATGAATAATGGTATATTGTTATTCCCTATGACTTGTTGTGCCTCTGCTTTACACAAGATCGACTTGGTGTGCTGAGTCTAAGTATGTACCCTCAATATGGTCTGTGTTCTTACCTTACAGCTGCTACTATATTTTATACTTAATCCAGTTTGTTACAACATTTTTTTATGCACCTGCTCCGATCAGATTACATGATATGTATGGACATGTTTTATGAATTAAGGCCTAGGTTTGTATATCAGTTTTGTATACATCTGTTCGTGCCTTGATCGACTCGCCATATGCATCTATTTGTATGATCTGTTTGTTGATCAGACTGCCTAGCAGTCAGCCTACTTGCTATTTATAATAGCTAGCCTAAGTTTACAGTATGCAATCTGTCTATTTATAAGCATGATACTTTTAATGGGTTTAGATTTGTTTATAAGTTGAACCTGCTATCATGAGAATTTCCTGCTGAACTGTTAAGTGCTTCACTCATGTTAATTTAGGCTTACATCAAAGTTGTATCGAGCAAATATCTTTTGATAAACTAGTTTGTCCATTCGCAGTACAATCTCTGTTTAGCTGTGTTTCTAAATCTATCTGCTTGATCAACCCTTTTTGGCTATATAATTATAAACCCATGAGTGATGTGTGTTTAACAAGTGTTTGTCATGTCGTGTGGTTAGCCTACAACTGCACAATCTCTGTTCACTGAAATATAACATGGATGACATTGTTATTTTTCCCCTTTTCCTACTCCCTCCCTAGTTGGATTTTGCATAATCATGAACACGAACTTCAAGCATATCTTGAGTGCTAAAGATTAGTTACATAATGCACAAATGAAGGTTACATAAGCATATCTTGCGTGGAAAAGCGTTGCAGGTTAGCTAAAACATGATGCATCTGCCATTGACAATAATTTTCTTTTCATATTCAGTTTTTTATTTATTTTATTTTCACTCATTCTGTTTCACTCTATGCTTCTTCTTATAAAGCTAAACTTTTATGTAGGTGATATCTTTTTATTTTTTGAATTCAACATATAATTGATACTGGCTCTGTTGATTAGACATGACAGTAAATGGTTTTACTATTTTCTCATGTGGCAGTGGATGATTGTCTGTTTTTTTACTTATTGCCATGCTTTTTGGACAGGTTGATTTTGGGCAAACTATATGCACTCCTTTACGGCCTCGCTATGGGCGTTGGGAATAAAATTTCCTGATGGAGAAATGTGGAAAAAGGTTTTTGGACCTGTTTTTATTTACCTTAATTTCATTCCTGAAGACTGATCCACTAAGTCTATGGGCACAGATGCCAAACAACCGGTACTTGTTTTAGTGTGAGACAGAAAAATTGCATGGATAATTTGAAATTCAGAAACTGATGTTGCTATTTATTAGGTTGAGCTTGTTATTGCACAATATAAAAGGCTTGAGAGGATTTTCTCGTCAATTGTTTTGAGAAGAAGCACATCTCTGACTAATCATGCACATTCAGGTTCAAGTATCCATTCTTTTTATTATTATTCGTTCAGGTTTTTGTTTTTCTTTTCATTCTCTTGCATTTTGTTGAGAATTTCTTTTGGATAGTAAAAGTTTTAGTTTACATGTTAGAGCAGGACCTGGACCTTGCACATGAGCTGCTTGTTCTTGTAATTAAATGTTTCATGAGCTTAGTTTATTAATATACCTTTTATTTTAGGAGATTGTTATGTTATATGTATTACAACTGAGCTAGCATGGCACCACATAACAGAGTGCCACACACAATTGACTTTTAGGATGCCTAGGTATGGTTTTAAATGCATATTAGAAGTAATTTTACTTGCTTCATGTTCCAAATTTTGAATCCCTGCCTGTGTTTTCCTATAGTATTTGTCTTGCACTTTGCATTGTTAGGTTTTCACTCTCTGCTCATCTTTTTGTTTTATTTACCGATTATGATAAATATTTCTTAAATGCTTTGTGCTTGGGTTTATTTCACAATATTATGTTTTGCTGCATGTCATGACTGAGGATTACCCTGGTTTAGTCACAACCATTGATGGAAAATGGACATATAGAAAGTAAATTTATTTAATTTTCTTCGATTATACAGACTGTGAAGCCAATAAAAGCCTTTTTACAATTAGTTAGAGGGATCCGTTTTTATCAGGCTTCATTCAGTTTATTAGATTTCTTCTTCCCTGACTTTTCATATATAACATAACATACATTTGTTATGTAGAATGAAATATATGAATTACCATAATTTATTTAATTTTTTAAGTATTTTTTGAAATATTTATAGTTGATGTTAAGTTTTTGTATACGTGCAAAATGATTGTTAATAATTATTTAATATTTTATTATGTGTTGTATTATTTTTTTATTCTTCCGTAGGGTATGTGTATATTTTTTGTAGGTTGTAGATTATTAATATTATTATTTAATTAAAATTATCAATAATAATAATAATAATAATAATAATAATAATAATATTATTATTATTATTTTTCTATTTTTTGAATATTTTATTATTATTATTATTATTATTATTATTATTATTATTATTATTATTATTATTAAAATATGACTTCTAATGACAAAGCCTTTGTCAATATTAACCATTAATGTAAAAATGTGTATATACCTTTTGGTGACAACAACACTGAATTAGTGATAAAATGTTCATTATTTTGTGACAAAAGTTTTGTCGCAAGAAAAACCTTTTGGTGAGAAAGTTGGAGGTTTGTCATGAAAAGCTTTGGTGCAAAATTACGAGATTTGTCGCCATTGAACACTTTTAATGACAAATTGACTGATCGTCACGAGAGACACCTTTAGCGTCGCCGCTTACGCAACAAACGCCGCGACAAAAACCATTTGTCACGAAACCTTTTACTGACGAAAATCAGCACGTTTCTTGACGAATTTGTATGTCACGAAAAGGTCTGTTTTTTGTAGTGACAATGCTCGGCAGTTGGGATTCTTTGGATTGTTCAACCTTCTTCTTCTTTCTATATTCAATAATTAATAATATATATCATGGGGTGGAGGGCCAGAAGGACAAAATAAGATACAAAATGAGAAAAAAAAGGACAAGAAATTAAAAAAAGATAGAGGTTGAGAAGGACAAAAACGCGCATGTTACTACATGTTGCTACAACCACATGTAGTAATTAACACATGTAGTAACATGCGCGTTTTTGTCCTTCTCAACCACTATCTTTTTTTTCTTGTCCTTTTTTCCCATTTTAAATTAAAAACAGTCATCCACAACCTTTAACCTATATATCAAATGATATTGTAGCAGCCTAAGCCTTAAACTCGAGTTTTTCTATAATAAAAAAAAAATAGAAGTTACCACGGCCTAAGCAACGGAAGCCATGGTCAAGGCAATGAAACTTTTTCGAATATAAAAAGACTAACGTGTTCCGAGAAGAATTATGGTACAACGGTGATTCATGGGTTGTACCAAGTGGAGGGTTGTGATAAATTGTTATATACATCACAACTTTGCACTTGGTACAACCTATGAATCACCTTTAACCATAACTTTTCTCGTTTCGAAATTAGTTTGTTAATTATTCATCTATCGAAAACCTAGCCGTAGCGGATGTAATTTACAATTCTTACGGGACGGTTCATAATATGATTATAAATAAATTCATCAGTAGTAATTAATGGTAAGTTAAGATAATACGTAATTGATGAATATGTTTAACTTTATCTACAAAATGAAACAAAAAAAAAAAAAAAAAAAAAAAAAAAAAAAAAAAAAAAAAACTTTATTTACAATTTGTCTATGAAGGGTTAAATAATTTATTCATTTTACAAAAGTTTTTAATTAAAGATTCATGATCATTGGGTTGGATCCAAATTTATAGACATGTTAATATAAGGTCAACATGTAATGTACATAGGATCTTCGGGTTAATTATTTTTAAGTCAGACGAGAATGATTGACCTAAATCGTCACCGTACGATTACAATTTAAATGGAATTTTTAAATTAAATGTTAGGGTACTGAGAAAGAAGATATGCCAGTCTTTCACAATCATAAAACAAGCACTATAATATATTCCTGTTATAAAACTAATATAAGAAAGAACAGAAACAAAGTAATGAAGAGAAAGGAGAAATGCTTGTGTATTATTTCACTGGTATCATGGGGTATTTATAGTTGAGATTACAGTGTGAATACAATACAAAAGATAAACCAGAAAATCTTGTAATCAATTTGAATAATAGATAAACATATTATTATCTTTTATAACACTCCCCCTTGGATATCTATTATTCAACAAACAATAGATATGATATGCCTCATTAAAACCTTACTAAGAAAAACCCAAAGGGGGAAAAAATCTTAGTTAAGGAAAAAGAGTACATATTTATCTATGTTGATTTACTCCCCCGAACCAAGCATCAATTAATGTCTTTCAACGTCGCATCCCAATGCTCTTCACCGCCTTTCGAATGTTGCATTGACAATGTCTTAGTAAATAAATCGCCAAGTTGTCGGTTGATCGGATCTGTTGCACATCAATTTCCCCATTCTTTTGCAAGTCTATTATGTGGCTGAATTAATTTCTCAATCTGAGTTGCATAACGTATATGTCATGCACTATTAACTTTGCTAGAAAAACCCAGTGGGAAAAAAAACTAGACAAGGTAAATAGTTCATGTCATATGCGTTTTTATGTGTTGCACTAACTGCCTCGTTAAAAACCTTTAACTAAGAAAACCCTGTGGGAAAAACTTGGTCAAAGGGAAAAAGAGTACAACATTGTACTTAAAATAACTTTGAAGTTGTCGCTCCCTCTCGACGACAACATCTACTTTATGTGCGCATTAAAGTATTATAAACACATTCTCGTTCCAAAACAGATGTAGAAATGATTTTAGTGAACAATTTTTCTAGATTGTTACTAGAGCGCACTTTGTATATCCGTACCTTCTGGACTTCATGTAGATAATTGAATGTAGGGGCTAAATACTGTCATGCCCACTACTCATTCGGGCAACACATGGAACTCAGTCAGCACTATAATTATAAAAACAATGGGGAAAGTAATACAATCGCAATTGCATGCGTATATTCCACTCTCACACGTCGTAGTGCTATAAATTCATGACACAAAGTTTGAGTTACTTATATATTCTTTCCTCAATAGAACTATACTATAGTCATATTACATTCAACATGAATGTTAATGATATTTTTAACTTAATAGTATGCATGCTGCGATTGTCATATTAACTTGTTTCTGAAATCCACCAAGGATTTTCATATCTATATTAATGTCCAACGACCCATAAGTATGTGGTCATGACATATGAAAACTCAACGTTACCGCCGTATATACTAGTTAGCGGAACATAACATTATCTATAATCGGGAGAATATATTTGATCATTAACGAACAAATATTTTCAATTCAAACTCAACCTCAATTGCTTATTTCATTTTTACCTAGTCCGAGTGTTTCGGCACTCGCGAATGACTTAGGTAATCGGATCCGTATATAATAATAGCAATTAACGAGGCAAATATGTCGTCGACGACTATTATATTTTATTATAATTTCTCCCATAAAATTCATTGCTAATTCGATATTAGCATAAACCAATTTCTTATTAATGTATGGATTGGTTGTTCCGCAACCCCAATATTTAATCATTTGATGCACGTGCAATTTTTGTTTTGGGGTTTTCGTCTACAAGACGAATCTCTTTAAGAGATTTCATGAGTGATCGAATATCAATAATAAATTGATCATTCTTCCGCGGATTTTTATCTTTAACACCGATCGGTCTTCTACGCTTCTGACGTAGAGAAATATCTTTAATCATACTGTTGGTGCATTTATAAATAATCACTCATTTAATTTCAATATAGGTATCTAGCATATTACTTGTTAAATACTACAAGTAAGATTATTTTCAGCTCGCTTAAACCGATGCGTGGAAGATCGTTTATCTTGTTAAAATTTCTCGGCATTCTTTTATTCAAACATGAGATTTTCTTTATCTCCCCCTAATGCCGAGAATCGATCTTCATCGAACATGTTGCACCGAGCTATACATTGATGCTCTTTTATTCGCTTCATGCGATTTACACATATAAAACATAGTGGTTTCAATTAAATATCTCATTCTATGAGATTTTTGAAAGCAATATCTCTCTTGCGCTTCATGCGTTTAATATATCACTATGTGATTTTAGATTCTTCAAGAATCGTTCGAAAAAATTCACGTTATATTTAGAGAAATCACTAGAATGAGGCAACGAACTTTTGGTTCGTTTCTCCCTCTTTCTCGGAAAATATTTGATATATGCAAAATGTGCATAATCTACCCTTCGTGGTTTTCATGTAAATGAATAATATATGAACTCATGGTTCATATATGTCCATATTTGTCACGAGATATAATGGATTTTCCTCCTCTTATTCTCGGACAACACTTTTTCACAATCGGTATCTAGAAAATTTGCAATTACCCGTGACGGATTCAACATTTTAATGTTAGAGATCCTCTTATGCGGGCATCAACAAATTTCTTTAATATTTTCCGATTTGGGGAGAAGCATTATCTCCTTTAGAGATATTTTATCAATTCTCACAATGCTTATTAGGATGATTAAGTCAAGCGTATTTTGAAATTAATAATAATATTCACAATTAAACAACACAATGTATCATGTAAATGATAATATTGACAATCAAACAACGCAATGTATCACGATTCCTAAGACAAGCAATTCATATGGGATCTATTACTAGAACAACTCAAGGAATCCTCGATAACCGAAAAGTCGGTAAAAATTATATGTCAATAGACACTATATTACCAAAATGTGATCACTTACATAATAAATGGCAAAGAACTTTTCTCGACTAAATGCATGTTTCTATCGTATATTATGAATAGATAAATCATGCATTACATAGAGCATAGTATTAAAGGTGATTTGATCTAATAATGTGTTCAACTTCTCAAAAGTAATGAGAATGAGTTCAAATATTTCTAGAATTAAGTAATAGTTTATCAAATTCTAAAACATTTTAGTGAATTAATATGATAGAAATGAATTGTTATATTGAAGAAATCTTCACTGTTGATTAGAAAATTGTATTAGTATAAATTGATTTTCTACAAATTGAGAATATCAATTGAAACTGTGTAAATCTATTCTTATGCAAAAGGTGTATGAACTAAGATGCTCACGAAAATTGGCATCGAAAGATACATTTTAAGTTCAACACATTTAATTATTTTATTTAGCCATAAGCGAAAATCAAAACGATCATTGAAAATAGAATAAAGTCTTATCAATAGACTAAGTGTAGAGCATCCTAAACAAAGATTTTTGGATCTATAATTATTTTCAATGTAGCTACCATTCGAGTTCACTTAATATTGCTAATATGGGAAGAGTATTTTATATGTGTCAAGAAGAATTCATCTTAATGCCCATAAATAAAACCAACCCATCGTATATAAAAATCACCATTTTATTACTAAAATAGAAATTACCATCAAAACTCGCGTCAACTTAGAGGAGTTACATACCACAACATAAAGGAATTACCAACCATTGAGCAAAAGGATACAATCAACGACGCCAACTAACTTCATGAAGCCTACTAACTTCAAATTGTGATATCGGTGGCATATCAAAATCAACTAAAATAAACCCACAACCTCCAAGCATTATGCTTGACATAGTGGCATATTAACCAAAATACCAGTTCACATAGTGGCATATCAACTAAAATATTGGCCTTCTCTTAATTAATATACCAAAATATTGGCCTTCTCTTAATTAATATATGGCATTGTCTCAATTAATATATGGCATTATATGCCTTTTCTCGACATTAATATATGGCCTTGTCTCAATTAATATATGGCATTATATGCCTTTTCTCGACTATGTCATGATTGTCGTTGTGAAAGGAAACATATTTTCCACGGCCGCATCCACGACCACGGCCTCTACCACGACCTCCAGTGCGACCACGGCCATGGCCAAAATTGGAATATTATGCCGTGGCCAAAATTCGATTATATTCACTCCGGAGAATGGATCGGCACCAATATTGATTTTCAATAACAAATCATCATTTTTTTTTCTCGCCGAACAATGGACATGCAAGGAGATCAACTCATCACCAAAGAATATGAGTACAATGAGATCGAATATCTCTTGAGACATTTCTCGGGATATTGCTGCGCGCAAAGATCGTCACTTGCACCATATTATTTCAATCATGGTGCAATAAAAATGCCCGAATTAACCGATTTAAAATCCCGCATTCGCAGTTGAACCAATCATGTATGGCTTTCGTTAAAACGACCAATCTCAAGTGGTTGAACCATTATTTCAAATGGTTGCACAAGTCGAACTTTTTTTTCAAACGGTTCCATACTTCATACATGGCAATATTAACGTTTGATCAATCATTCTCTCGGAGCATGTCCTTTTGAATGGACTTAATGGCCTTATTTATTAATGTAATGACATGTCGGCATTATTTTTCAAATTCACTCATTTATGTGAATTTCATGTCCACTTTCGTCAATTCTCGACATGTCAACTTTTGTGAATATGACATGTCAACTTTTGTGAATATGACATGTCAACTTTTGTGAATTTTATATTCACTTTTACGAGCTTTACATATTTAAATGAACTTCGTGTCCATTATATGCTCGTTCAATGTATTGATCATCTCCAAATAATCAAGTTTTTTTTTTCAAAATTGTCAAAAGGACAAGACGCTATTGCGTTAGGTAAAATTAAATTGTATCCATCTCATATAGAATATGTAATTGTATGGTAATATTTTAATCATTACAAAATAAATTAAACAAGCAAAATTTTACCTTAATATTTATTTCTTTCTTGGATCAATCTTCTCTCCCCTTCTCCTTTCTTTCTTGGATCATTCTTCTCTCCCTTTTTTTTTTTTTTTTTTTTTTTTTTTTTTTTTGTTCACACCGATTAAACTAACAATTTTGTTTCAACCATATCATCTTTCTCCTGGTGATATAATGCATCTGTCCAATATAAATGACGTCAGTGAAAAATAATATAAAATTTTAGACAAGGCAAAAGAATTACACGATTTCCATAGTTCTGTTTTTCAATCGAATCATGTATTAAACTCGCACCACTCCTCATCAAAATTAATTAGTTAAATCGCTTCCCGAAAACTTTTGATTTATATTCATACATCCCGTTGTTCCAAAAAGATCAAATAAAGGTTGAACAAAAGTGTATAAATTATATTGCATAAAAATAGAATAGAGATCTAATGAAACTATGAATTGAGCAGAGGCTCGGTGTGCACAAGTGGATCTTTTATGACGTTTCATATTCTAAGTAATATATAGATCTTAAAGATCCAAAAAGAATACTTCCCCTTCGATTATTATATATGCCTCGCCACATATATTGACGATTGATTATCTTTTGTGGTTCACCCTCGATCCCGTACCGAATATCATATTGCGGGACGCATCCACCTCCGTGATGATGCACCATTGATCGCCGGCGAATTAGTGAGGTTGGTGATGACAAGATGAACAAGAAGTTTGTGAATCGGTGAAATTGTGTTTGTCAATTTACGCTGAATGAGACTCATGGTTAGAGACTCGTGCTGATAACGTGTTATAAAACTAATATAAGAAAGAACAGAAACAAAGTAATGAAGAGAAAGGAGAAATGCTTGTGTATTATTTCACTGGTATCATGGGGTATTTATAGTTGAGATTACAGTGTGAATACAATACAAAAGATAAACCAGAAAATCTTGTAATCAATTTGAATAATAGATAAACATATTATTATCTTTTATAACAATTCCAGATTATTTCAATCTTATTACATACAATAAGATCACTATTATTAATAATTTCCCATACATATAACCGAATACGCTACTATCACGATGACCCTAACACAACAAACGTGACTTTAAAACCATTTACAATATGACAATATGTCCATTCTTTAAATTGATCACATGCCACATTATTTTATCGTATCAGAACGGTTATGACAAGAGCATTACTCCGTACGATTCGGTGTCGCTCAGACACATGTAGCCGGCCATGAAAGATTTCATCCACAGAGAGCCATTCTCCCGCCTGTGCTGGTGATCATACCACTGGTAAGAGGATACTTAATATAATCACATACACAATTGTTTTGTAATATGACTGCATTGCAACAAATAAATGATGGTAGTCTATTAAGTAAGAATGTATCCCAACAGCTTGAAAAGAATAAAAATGGATTGCAGTTTATTGCAAATGAAATTGTTGGCATAATTTGCCCAAAGAACACTAGCACAACCAATATTATAAAAATTGAAAATTTGGAAATTTTCTTCACAATTTTTGAAATTGAGATTGATTTAATCGATGTTATGAATGAATGAAAGTGAAGTTATTGGTGTTATATGTTTTTTATAATGCAATATATTGATGGTGACAGCATATTTTGAAAACTTGTGGGATATTCTAATAACTAAAAATTACATTAACTTTATGGCTACGGTACAAATCTTTTTTAGTGATGTTTTTGAAAGAAAATAATTGATTATCATAATTTTTAAAGTAAAACGTTCAAAATGAAGTTTGATTATGATTAATACAGTAGCAGTGAGGTAATGAAAAATTAGTTGAGCACATAATAAATGAGGTCACATAAAGAAAAACAGGGGCACAGCCAGAATATTTTCTCGGCGGGGACAATAAAGCAAATTCGAAAATCCAGTGAGATATTAATTAATTAGTAATTTCTTACATTTTTCACGACAACAAAATTAAATCGTTTAAATATAATTTTTTTCGGATCTCAATTAAGACACTAACCCCCTTAATCAACATGGGTCCTATTAACGGTAGCAGTCAGACTCAGACTTTCCAAAAAAAAAAAAGGATTCTGACAAAGAACATTCAGACAGACAAAAGCAGCTACAAATGCAAAATTCAAAAAGTGTAGCAAGATAAATATGCAACTCAAATCTCAGAATTATCCAGTCGAACTAAGAATTATCAAAATAGTTCAAAATTCAGAATAAATTCAAAAAAAACTGAAGATGAAATGCTAATTGAAAGAGAGATATATAAGGATGTATATTGACCACAATAGAACTCCAAGATTCGAGGCTGGTACCTGCAAAGTGATGAAGAGTCCAAGATGTCACCGATCCCTTCATGATAATTGTTCAATTCTTGTGTTTAAAGTTTGAATATTTATCCCTTTATCCTACTTAGAATTGTAATTCTAGAACCCTAGAATAAACTAGTATAATTGTAATGCTTGGATCAAGCAAAAGTATGAGATCAAATAATAAGACTTTTCCGGTTCATACTTACTTTTGTTTATCATTTTCTTCATGGTAGCGGAGCCAATTGGTGCCTGATCACCACACATATCATACACCACATAAATTGTAGAACCATGACAACCCTCTCAAAATGACCTCCAGAAATTATCCACTCTTGCATGAACAAGCACTTGCCCTTGCAGAAAGTTAGGATCTAGTTGGCCACCTCACAAATGAGACACCTGCAATGAGTCAATTCACTTCAACTAGATTAGGAACAACATACAACACATCTGCTACTAAGACACAAAATCCTGAGTATTTAAAGTGGAAGAAATCAGATAGACTTTTGAGAGGGTGGCTTATTGATGACGGTTAAAATAGTCTATCCTACGGCATCAATATTCTATCCATTATGAGCTAAAAATAGTTGTTTCGACCAATAAAAGTGAACCATTTACGTTGAATATCATATGTCGGGTTTGTGAGTCGAGAAATCTGCACTTAGCGTTTATTTTCCCTGTTTCGATATTATTTCGTGCATTATTTGATGATTTTCAGGATACGGAATATTGGGCTGAGCATGATGGACGAATCTGGAGTGGACTGGACGAAAGGAATGGGCCTAGGGTATTCTAGAAGCATCCAAGTTAAGTCGGTTGAAGAAAAAGGACAAAAATGCCCTCGGTAACCCGAGAGGCGGTGCCGACTTACCGAGGGTCCAGAATCTTCCGAAACGCGTTTTCTTGGACGAAGGGTCAAACTAGATGATTCTAAGTCGGTTTAGATAGCTATAAATAAGAGGCTTCACCTTAGAACATAATGTACTCAAATTATTCAAGGAAATTATGCAATAAAAGTTCTTTGTTCTTTATTATATTTATTTTATGAGTTCTGGTCGGAGAGACGACGGAGTTGCCGCCGAGGGAGAGATCCGAAGGAGATCTATGCTCGTCTTCGAGAGTATGATTTTATGTCTTTTCCAAGATGTAGATCTATCGTCGTTATATTCGACTAGTATGTTTTAATTGCTTATTTAGTTTAATTATGTAGCAGTTAGTTTATTTTACCCCATGTGTTATAGATCTGATTCGTTGGTGAAGAAATCATGAAATAGTAGTTGCGTTCTTCAGATCTGCGACGGTTTATATCGCTAGATCTGAATACCTAGTAAATTACTAATTCATGATAATCGGCGCCAGCTACGTTGATCGATAGATTTAATTTACATGTTAGTAGCCTGATCAACTATTTGCATGTTATCGTAAATTAACATGAAGGACCGCAAGTGAAGTGTTAATTAGGACATTATCTAGATGGACCCTAGGAACGTGCTGGTCAGTGTCGACAGCTGTCTAGGCGGGTTTGCGGTATGAGGTAACACTCAATATCGGCAGCTCTAGTTCTTTATGCGTATGGGCTATTACGGACCAATTAAGAAGGGTAGCTTGCGTATAGATTGTCTACTGCCATTGTCGGAGTAGATAGGGTTAGGAGTTGTACCCGTAGCTGAACAATGAGTAAATTCACCAATGGGGAGGATTGTTGCATGTGCGGAGGAAATAACTAATTACTCATAATTGAACTAATACATTAGAAACTCTAGTTGCTTAGTTGAACTTGCATATTCTTGTTAGTTTGAGGCACCAATACTACTGTCTATATATTTAGTTGGTCGTAGACCGTTATTGTGACCACTGTCTCGGATTTTATGCAAAGCAAAATATAACAAGTAATAAAATAAATCCGGTTTACCCCAAGTGCAGGGATCGTAGTATAGCGATTAAAAACCGGAGTCGATCCACAGGGAATCGAGGTTTATCTAGTTCTTATTAATTTTTTTTCTAAATTGTCACGACTACTATTATAACTAAAATTTTAAGAAAATAAAAACGTCTAACACTTAACAAAACTAAAAACGAAAACAACAAAAGTAAACTGGACAGAAGATCAAAGATCTAAAGCCAGGAAAGATAATTACGAACCAAGCTAACTAAGTTGTACCTATTTTATAACTAAAACTACAATAAACTTACTACGGTTACTACGATGAAAACGAAGCAAAACAGCACAAACGATTTTTCTCAATTAATTTAACAACGAACAAGCAATGATCCACCGATTCCCGCAACCCTCAATTTTTACTCCAGATTATCTTGTGGTGATTTAACAAAAATTGTGATTCACCTATCGTGGGTATGAATTTCTAATATCTTAGAAATTCGTCTATTAATCTCTTATCTTTCGATTTTAAAGATTAACGCTTTCATAACAAAGGTGTAAGATTTCTCAATCTAGCAACCTAGATATTAACCTAACAACTCTCGTTATTTTTAGGTTAAAAATCTAATCTTTACTACGGTGATCTAAGGTTTAACGACGATTCTCATCAAACGTTAAACATCAAACAGCAAACATCTCTCGATTTAAATTGCATAATCAATAAGAACATAAAGATACAAACTTTGATAAAAACTCACAAAACAATCCAAAAGTCGAAATCGAGATGTTGCTAAGAATCGGTTTCACAAGGCTTGTTTCAACGTGCTTTAGCCTCTCGTCATCGTATGATTGCTTGAAATCGTTTCAGATTACAACTGTTGATTTATAGGTCGTATTCTCCGGAAATAACAACGACCTTAACAACAACGATCTTCCGATAACCATTCAAGCATTACAACGATACTACGTTAACTGCATTATTTATGATACATATATATAAGTATATAAGTATATATATATGTATATAAGTATATAGATCTATAAATATAGATACTAATATAGATATATAGATATACGTGTATATATATATATATATATATATATATATATATATATATATATATATATATATAAGATATATATATATATATATATTAGTACTACAACTAAAAAAATAAAATGAGAACAAGAAAGAAAAGGGAAATTGGCCGAAAACAAGGGCATTTGATTCTGTTAACAATGCACCTATTTATAGGCAAAGCACCTTGGTCCGGACCGGGCCGGGTAGGGGCCGGACCAGGCCGGCCTAATCATGACATTCATCTCCCCTTAATTTCCAATTTTCGGATATAAATTATATATTTTGGAATAAAACTTCTAAAATTCATATCTCGAGTTCTGGATCTCCAAACAACATGATTCAAGAGGCATTGGAAAGCTCTCGGAAAAATCTACAACTTTCATGAAGGACTCTTCTTCAGAAAATGTCGTTTTGATGAGCCATTCGTTTCTCGAAGATATTTCTCGATTACCACTAAATCAAATCGATTAGCCACTTGACCACTTCGATTTAATGATACTTGAGTTGTAGAAGTCCGATTGACGTGATTCAAAATGCGTTGGAAAGCTCTTTCAAAGATCTACAACTTTCATTAAGGACACTTCTTCAGAAAATGCCGTTTTAATGAGCCATTAGTTCGTCGAAGATATTATTCGATTACCACTAAATCGAATCGATTAGCCACTTGACCACTTCGATTGACCACTTAACCATTTAAGCAATTCGATTGACCACTTAAGCTCGTGACACTCTCTAAATCCTTTCAGAGATATGATTATACTTCAAAATATCGATTCTCGGGGTCTTGGCTTATACATCTGCAATAAAATACCACAAATACCCACGTAAATCTTGACACGACATTCCGATTTACTAAAATCGGTACAAAAACTTATAAAAACACGATAAAAATACGATATTTTATATAATACTTACTACTTATATAATTAGATAAAACCTATAAATTAATGACTTGATTTGATACATAAATGCTCAAAATGGTATCAGAAGTGGGGTGAAATGTTATAATAATAACGGTGAATTTTTCCGTCATCAACCACTCAATCTTGATAATTGGACGTTCTTATGAGTCTCTGTGGGATTCGACCTTGACTCACCAGTACTCTACTACGATAGACCTAGTCCTATTGCTAGTAAGTGCTTTGCACGCGATATCACTTATTGGTTTCCTCTATGAAGAATCACTTGGATTGGTCATAGGCCTTGATTCTGCAAAGGCAGTATGGATGCACTCAAAGGTGCATATGCACATGACTCTTAGGAGAGAGAATTTAATCTCAAACAGCAGGTAACCTAATTAAGAAAAGATGAGGATAAGAGCATAAATGAGAACATTCAACATTTCAAAGAGCTTTGTGATAGCCTAGATGCTATTTGGAAGCCTATTCTTGATGCAGAAAATGTGTATTTCTTACTTACCAGTCTGGGACCTTAGTATGAGACCTTCACCACGACTATACTCAAGCCTCGTAGACCATCATACATTGAACTGGTGTCTCAACTACAGAATCTTGATCAGAGAAGGACCTGGTTTGCAGTGAAAGGTGCAGATAATCAAAACATGACATATATGGAATTCAACAGTCAAAGACCACAACAAAAACTAGAGAGCCAACCTAGATTCAACTCTGCATGTAGGGGTTTCCAAGAACAACAGGTCAGAAGCAGTCCTGGAACAATAGATCAACAAAAAGGTCTTCAAGAGGATGTCCAAGTCTGAAAGGGAACAATACAAGAATGAAACCTGTAAATTTTGTGGAGTAACTGGGCATATTGCCAAGATTTTCTGCTTCAATACCAAAGCACATGAGGAAATCATTCCCCAAACTCTATCATCAATCACCCTAGACAACACCATTGCCGATACTGAATGGATTGTGGACACAGGGGCATCAAGGCATAGGACATATAACTCCTCTTTACTGCATAACATTCATAAATACACATGCCATGTATATGTAGTAATAGGAAATGGCACTACACTTAAAATACAAGGAATTGGAGATGCTCACAATAATCAAAATTCAAAAACACTCATTGTAAAAAATGGTTTATTAGTGCTACAGATGAAAAGGAATCTAATATTTGTAACTCAACATACTGATCAATTCTGTGCATTCTGTGTATTCACTAATCATGATTTCACTCTTAAGGAAAAGACAACAGGACAAGTCCTCCTAAAAGGGGGATCTAGAGAAGATCTCTATGTGATCACATACAACTTGGAAGCACATGTTTCATACATAGTCAAGCCCTGCACTACAGATCTATGGCACCAGAGATTGGGGCACATTCAATTTCCTACTGTTTTTTTTGTTAAAAATTAAGGGCCTCATTGAGGTCATAGGCAAAAATAAGCAGGAACACTTGTGTGAAAGCTGCCAACTTGGCAAACTTAGCAAACTTCCTTTCAATAAATTAAATCATGTTAGTTCCAGTTCTTTTGAATTAATTCACTATGATTTATGGGAGCCTGCCCCAATTGAATCTCTTGGAATATTTCAATATTATTTGAGTATTGTTGATGATTTTACTAAGTATGTATGGCTAGTTCCTTTAAAGCACAAGTATGAATTTTTTGATGTGTTCTTAAACTTTGAAAGATATGCTTTAAGACAATTCAATAAACACATACAAAAAGTGCATACAGATGGAGGTGGTGAATTTGTAAACACAAAACTCACAGCACATTTTTTAAAATAGGGCATTATACATCTCATTTCTTGTCCTCACACACTTCAACAAAATGGGATAGTTGAAAGAAGGCACATAACCATTAGAGAGTTAGGCCTTACCATGCTCTTTCATAGTAGGGCACCCTTGTTTTTAAGGGTAGAAGCTTTTTCCACAGTTGTGTATATTCTCAATAGGGTTCCCCATCTGCTTTACAGTCTAACTCACCCTATTTAATTTGCACTACATAAAAACAACATGACTATCCTTTCATCTAGGATTCAAAAAAACACAAATTTGATCCAAAGACTCTACCATGTGTTTCAGTAGGGTACAACAATCAACACAAAGGATATAAGTGTTACCACCCAACATCTAGGAAATTAAATATTTCTAGGCATGTCCAATTTGATGAAACTCCGTTTCCCTACAAAACTAGACCCTTTGTCATTAACCAACCCTATGTCCTCAACATCTTTGATTCCTAGCTACCTAACTCCACTTATTTTCCTCAAATAACTTGGGCCAGTCATGATCTCACAGAAGACTGCCGTGCCCTAGATCCACCAGACACTTCACCAGCACCACCACTTATAGACACACCTCACCTCACCACATCTGTCTCAGATTCCAACATGTTTACAGATACACAGTCCCCAACGACAGATTTAGTTGCCTTTGTTTCATCTCCTTCCACACCCATACACATACACATAGATCAAGATACTTCCCTAATCTCTCATAAACCTGATAGTCCTATTACCCATGAGGCCTCACCAGAACATGACACACACACAATCCCCACTATGACTACTAGAGCTCAACAAGGTATTTTCAAACCAAATCCCAAGTATGCCCTTATAGTATCTTACTCATCCATTCCACCAGTGCCAAAAATAGCCAAAATAGCCTTAAAATATGATGCCTGGAAATCAGCCATGCAAGAAGAACTGTATGCTCTCTCCAAAAATAACACCTGGAATCTTGTTCCCATAACTCCCCACATGCATGTGATAGGATCCAAATAGGTGTATAAAGCTAAACTTAAACCAGATGGCACTCTTGACAGATTAAAAGCTCGGTTAGTAGCTAAAGTCTACAGTCAAATAGATTCCTTTGACTATACAGAAACATACTCCCCTGTTGTGAAACCAAGCACCATCAGACTTCTTCTCAGTGTTTCCCTAGCCAATGCCTGGCCTATAAAACAGCTGGATGTAAAAAATGCTTTCCTACATGGCCATATATCTGAATGTCTTTACATGGAGCAGGCCCTAGGTATGATTGATCCTCTATACCCCAATTATATCTACAAATTGGATAAGGCACTGTATGGCCTCAAACAGGCCCCTGAGGCATGGTTTGATAGATTAAGTGCCTTTCTCCTAAACTATGGTTTTATATACAGTCTATCAGACCCTTCTTTATTCTATTATCACACTAACTATGGCACCCTAGTGCTTTTACTCTATGTGAATGATATGTTAATCATAGGTTCCAATACACAGCTTCTCAACTCATTGGTTCAAGTCCTCAATACAAAATTTGCCATGAAGAACCTTGGTCCAGTCCTTAATTTCTGGGGGTTCAAATCCAACATACAGCGGCAGGTTTACATCTACATCAAGCACATTATGCTACCACTATCCTAGAAAGAGCTGGTATGACAGATTGGAAGCCTATCAACACCCCAATGGCCTCTAAAGTTATCCCAGATCTAGACTCTCCACCTCTATCAGTTGCATCTTACTATAGAAGTCTTATTGGTGCTCTCTTATATTTAACATTCACCAGGCCTGATATCTCCTTCTCCGTTAATCATCTCTCTCAGTTCATGCAAGCTCCTACCCAGGCCCATATGCAACATGTCCACAGGCTTCTCAGATATAACAAAGGCACAGTTACATTACGCATCACCCTAAAGGCATCGTCTAGGCTACACCTCTCGGCATTCTCAGATGCATATTAGGTTGTTTGTCAGATTACCAAAAGATCTGTTACTGGCTATTGTACATTTCTTGGCCCCAATCTTATATCATGGTGTGCAAATAATTAACCTACCATATCATGATCAAGCATAGAAGCAGAGTACAGGGCCATGGCACACACAGCAGCTGAACTCACTGATGAGAGTCAACTTTGCTATAATTTCGTGTGCATTTTACCCCCTATTTGTAGCCTATTCGATGTGATTCTAGGGTTGTTAAGTGGTTTTTATAGGCACATTTCATCATGGGTTGAATCACGAGACAAAAGACGTTTACGTTGAAAATCTCGACATTTTTGGGTAATTTGCGAGTGTTTTATTGGCATTTGTCACGCTTGGGTATGTGTTTTATTTTTTTTATAGATATATCGTGATAGAGGGCGTGGCGAGGATCACAACGGTATGAAAATCGTCTAAAACGGAGTTCGTATGAGAAAATGACGCGAGATTCAAAATCGGGTGTTCGAAGAAAAATAAATAATTTGAATAGAATCGTGGGCCGGAAAAAACAAGTGTCACACACAGGGTGTGACGGAGACTATTTTTTTTTTGTAATATTTGATTATATTATCAAAAGAAAAAAACAGAAAGAAAAAAAAAAAAAGCAAATTCAAGGCAACAACAAAGGTGTCGTATGAGTTAGTGAGGATGGCCCACGCACTTTACAAACAATTAATGAAGCGGACGGAAAATGTAAAAGGAGATTATTTTATTTTTCGAAAAATTTCGGAAGCATATTACGGGACAGCTATTGATGTATAAAAAACCACTTAGGTCAAATTTTAACACAGAGATTTCATAGCACAGTTTTTCCTTTTCTCTGTTGTGACTTTTTTTTTCCTCTTCTCACGAGATCAGTTTTATTTTATTTTCGGCTATTTTTCTTCAACAACAACATCAGTTTATTTATTTTATTACGCGATTACTAGACAACGAAGTGACATTCGTGTGGTGGATTGCTACGTTTTTCATTGGTAAATTTTATTCAATGTTTTTATCATGTTTTCTGCACTTTTATTATTACTATGCATAGTTAAATTCCTAATAGCTAGATTATGTGATTGAACTATGATATTAATGCCTAAACGATTATCTAGGGATGAGTAGTGCTTAAAAATTGAATCTTTTGAATTGTTGTGTCCTAAAATTTGAACCTAATACTATTAGTGGAGTCGCGAACCATTAATTGATCCCACACACTAACTCTATAAATGTATTTTGTGAGGGAGTGTGCGAAATAGGGTTTTAGGATTGCCATGCACGAACTAGTGGAGTTTTTTGTACTCTGTTCCTTGGTAAGGTTCTTCTAGCTAAGCCGTGAACTTGGTGGATGTGGAGCGTCTCATAGTTTTTCTTCATATTAGGTCAATTAAATCTCATAGAGGGACTGTTGAACCGAGTATATGGTAACTAGGATGTGGTATTAGCGCCTAGGAACCAATGTAGGTGATTGCACCCACAAAACATTCATTAGAAGCTATTGGTTGGTCGGCAGGTTAAGGCTCTCCCTAGTGATTCGATAACGGTGTTAAGAGTAGTGTGCTTGACCATAATTTGGCTATTCTTTCATTCATATATTCCAAATATTATTTTTCATTTTCTAGTTATAATTATTATTCCCACCTCTATTGTGAGCCTGAACTAAATACGAGTGTGATTGTGATACTTGACTAATTCCTCGTGGGATACGACCTTGCTCTCCGTTGTAGTACAACCGACCCGGTACTCTGCCGGTTAAAGTTGGTTTGCTATCATTTGGCGATCAAGTTTTCTAGCGCCGTTGCCGGGGAATCGGTCAATATCAGAAAATCATAGGAGTATTTAGGATTAGGTCTTTTTTTTTATTTTTTTATTTTGATGTTTTGTTGAAGATTCGCACCATGCACCTACTTCGGTTGTGGTAGTGACTTGATACCTTGATTGTGTTCTTGTTTTTTCCTTGAATTGCAGAGTATGGATCCTTATGGCCATTGAGGCTACTTCCGCTAATCATTTGGAGGATTTAATTTTGGTGGTATGGGTTTTGGAACACAACTATATTATCAGTTCACCCCATACACATCACCCTACAACATCGAGTGGGAGAGCCCTCCAAGTTATATGTTTCAGCACCCCGATGCTTATCGGCAATACTCTCAGCCAGGGGCGGACTTATAGAGGGGCAAGGAGGGGCTCGTGCCCCCCCTTAAATTTTCCGAGAAATTACTAAAATAGCCTTCCTACTCGGTAATATGTTGCAATTGATGTAATATATATTATATGTTCCTTACAAAGCACAATCTACGTATTTGGTGTAGTGGTCCAGTGTTGATAGTGAAGGCGGAAGGTTGTGGGTTCGAATCCTCCTTCCTCCCTATTTTTGGGAAGCATTTTTATTTTTTATTTTACTCAAAGTTTACTATATTAAATTCCAAATTCTTCATTTTTTACTCAAAATTTCAACACTTCTTTTCCCAAGTTTACTATATTAAACTTCAGATTTTTAATTTTTTTTACTCAAAGTTTCAACACTTATTTTCTCAAGATTTCTAAACATTTTAAAAAGATAATTGATATGACAATCCGAAAATTTGTAAACTTATTTACTTTGTTAATCTTAAGATTGTTTTTTTATCGTCAATTATTAATATGAAAAACAATATAGTCAATGTCTTTTTATAATATAAACCCACAACAACTTTCACATTTGTATATTACTAAAAAAAACTTTCACATATGTATAAACCTACAACAAATTTCTTATATGTATCTACGGAAAAAATAATTAAACACTTTTTCCACGACAATTAATTTTTAGAATTCCGCCCCCCCTAAACTATAATCCTGGCTCCGCCCCTGCTCTCAGCCGCCACAAGTTACTCCACCGCCGAAGAGCACAAATGAGGTTTTGATGGAACAAGTTAGTCAAGAGCTTAAAGAGTTTAGCCAAGGGTTTAGACGGGATCTAAATGAACTAAAGGATTCTCAGCACTGCTTGGAATCTGAGGTGGTTGATCTGGCAAGCCGGGTAGGGCAGTTGGTTAGGAATAGGAGGCATGAGAGGAGCATTAAAGAAGAACAAGGTTTTCAATCTCCACCATTTCTCCCTGAGGTAATCACTACTGAGGAATTCCATGAAGAAGGTATGAATACGGCCCCAATGAATTATCAATTCCTTTTTCAGTGAGCCCTATTCAGACACAGGTAGAGGTGAGTCCTTTTGAGTCTTTTGATGCTTTTGTTGAGCCAACTTGTTACTATATGGTGCGTGAATCCCTTTTAATCTACATATGCTCTGTTTCGGGGAAAGTGAATTCATTGTGTTGCATTATGAATTCCTCAAGCCAATCTTGGTGGTGGGGGATTGAGCCCCTTGTTTCTATTTTTTTATTTTGAGGGGGTGCTCAATTCCTGTGATTTGTGTAGGGAGACGTAACGGTTTGCTCTCCTTTGGTATAACTATCGTTAGAATAATTAGGGGTAGAAAGTCGAACTAAGGACTTTAAACTTAGAATGTTTTAGGGCATTTTTTTTTCTTTTCACTCGTGTTTCTTTGTTTTTCTTTTAGTTTCTTAATAAGTCGAGCTAACGACAATAAACAAAAGCGCTTATGGGAGGCAACCCAACTTTTTTTCTTCCTTAGGTTTTTAGGTTTGTTTTTTTAGAGTGTGATGAAAATTTGACCACACATCTTGAATTTCGTTTCATGCTTTGTGTTAACCCATATTTTATATGCAATACATCTTCATACTTGTGCTTACCTAAGCTTAGGGTTTTGGCCATTCGTCGTAGTGGATTCTTGGTTGTTTATGTTATGATTACACCGGTACCTTTGGAGATACATTGGCGTTTATCATTTGGTATTGTTGCGCCCTACTGCCAGTTCATCTAAGTCTTTCTTTACTTTATCACCGAGGACGGTGTTCCGTTTTGAGTGGGGGTGGTGGATTTAGCTTCACCTGCCTACTTGTGTTCAAAATTTTTATGCATCGAATATGTTATATGCTTGGTGTTCGGCCCGTATTGTGTAAAATTTAGCCATTTTTAAAAAATTCATGATATTGATGTGGCGAATCCTATGTGAGTCAGTGTGTTCTTTGGTTAATTACTAGTCAAGGGTTGAATGAATGCGAGTCAAACCTTCATCTTGTTGTGGAAATTGAATTCTTATGCATGTAATAGCTTTGCTTTCATTAGTTGTGGTTGATTAGTGAATGCTTATAGATGCCACATACATTAATCTGTTACCTAGAACTTATACCATTAAGTTCGAGGCGAAATAGAAAGGTCAATCTTGGTAGATTAAGGGATGACGGTCCTGGCATTTCTTTGACCCGACCAGAGCCAAGTAGCCAACCTTGTACATAATTTCCACAGGAACCCCTCTAAGCCTTTGTAGGGTTGTTAGACCCCCACCCAAACTTAGCCATTAGTTAATTATCAAATAATTACCGACCTTTAGCCTTTATTTGTGGTCTACATTTCTTTGGCACCCTACGAGTGAGTTTTAATCTTATTTTGGGCACACTTGCTAGCACAAGTGTGGGGTGGAGAAGATGTGTATCAAATTATGGTGTTGGTGGATCTTTGTTCTATGAATGAGAAGGGGTAGTGAAGTATGTTGGTGTTTGGTTTGATAGAAAATAAAGAAAAAAAAAAAAAAAAAAAGTTGAATAAATTGTTGGAATAAAGTTGAGTGAAGAAATGGGGAGGAAAGTTTTTGAGTTAATACTTCCAATGTAATGCATGGCGATGGGATGAAGTAAATTGGAGTGGATGTTCTTGAATTCTTAGTTAGCTTGTTCTCGGTAACAACTATTTTTGCAAGCTATCTTGGAGTTGTACCTTGGTGGCCACCGTTTTTTTTTGTCCTACTCCTGTTTATGATAGGTGTCAAAAGGAGGCGAGCTATGAAGTATATGCAAGGTGTTTTGATTACGCTCACTCGTATTTCTCTTTTGATATTTCTTTTATCCTTTCGATTAGCCCAGTCCCTAGCCTAACGTTACAACCATGTAAGTCTTGCCTGACCTTAGTTAGCCATGATTTGACCTCTATTAGTGGAGATGATTATAAAGTATAAGCCTATGGTGTAACGACATTTGTCATGCGTCTATAATCTGAGCCGATCGACTATAATAAATGATTGAGAAGTTACACACACACTCTGTTTCCTCGGTAAGATACGTTTGGGCTCGTGTTTATTCGCTTGTTGACTAGTTTTTACTCATTTGAAATTTTGGTTTTCCATATGACCGCAACGTTGACCTCATGATTTATTTTGAATCGCTTGATTTGCTCGAGGGTGAGAAAACGCTAAGTGGGGGGTAGTTGATGAGAGTCAACTTTGCTATAATTTCGTATGCATTTTACCCCCTATTTGTAGCATATTCGATGTAATTTTGGGGTAGTTAATTGGTTTTTGTAGGAACGGTTCACCATGGCTCGAATCACGAGACGAAAGACGTTTACGTAGGAAATCTCGATATTTTCGGGTGATTTGTATGTGTTTTATTGTAATTTGTCACGCTTGGGTATGTGTTTTAATTTTATTACCGGTATGGCGTGATAGAGCGCGTGACGAGGATCACAACGGTACAAAAATCGTCTTAAACGGAGTTCGTATGAGAAATGACGCGATATTCAAATTCATGCATTCAGAAGAAAATATAAAATAAAAATAAAAAAAATTATTTTTCAGCTTTTCTGGGATCCCAACATTTGTGTACAATGGGAGTTGAGGTCCCAGTATATCATCATGTTTCATTCTTTGCAAACAAAAAGGAAAAGCAAATTAAAGGCAACAGCAAAGGTGGCGTATGAGTTAGTAAGGATGGCCCACGCACTTTACAAACAATTAATGAAGCGGACGGAAAATGCAAAAGGGGATTATTTTATTTTTTAGAAAATTTCTGAAGCATATTACGGGACGGCTATTGATGTATAAAAAACCACTTAGGTTAAATTTTAACACAGAAATTTCATACCACAATTTTTCTTTTTCTCTGCTGCGACTTTTTTTTTCTCTTCTCATGAGATCAGTTTTATTTTATTGAAGTACATTCATGATGGACATTGGACAACTTATACCACTTTCATGGTTTTCACTAAATAGATGAAGATCAGAAATTTTATGCAACTGTTGTTCATTCCAAATATCCAGCAGGCCCAATCCTTTTTCCAACTCGAAAAGTCTAGATTGCTATCAAGTTTCTTAATTTTTCCTCGAAACTGATTCATTTCCATGATCTCTATGGTCATTTTTGATTGATAATTGTTCGTCTACGGCTTAAAGCAAGAGTGTGTTGCTTTAAATCCAGAACCGCAGTTCCTGAACATCAAAAGTAGTGTCACGGTCTTCAATAAATTCATAAAGACAGAGAACCGGAAGCCAATTCTTTTTTTGTGATACGCGTTTGAGATTGGCCATCATAAGATAGTTTTCAAAAAAAAAAATCATTTCCTGTACTAAATTTCTTGGCGTTACTTCCAACTACTCTGAAGGAGGAATGGATGAAGCCAATTTCTTTACCATTCAGAGGAAATCAATTAGCAAATATGGCAAAGTATTTGAAATCAGGTCATACGGAGGAGAATGGGTTGCTTTTATGGCCATGGACACAACATCAGGTGGAATAATGGCTTTGAGTCGAGGGATATGAATCTATATGCCGAGGGAATTATTCAAAGATGTTCTGTTTTGTTCTGCATCTTTACTATTGGGATTTGGGATTTGGAGCTTGGTGGTGGTATTTTTCGAAATCGATTCGGAGGAGGAAGAAAGGTTATGGAATTGGAAGGGCTGATTCTGATTGTTGGGTTGATGGTTTGAGGGCTCATAAGCTTATTCAAGTAATGATTTTCCAAAAGCCACTAGTTAAGATTAAATTAGGCGATTTATTAAGAGCAACCAACAATTTCAGTACAGGAAATGTGATTAACACTACAGGAATGAGAACTACATACAGGGCCATTTTAAAGGATAGCTTTGTACTCGCGATTAAACGGCTTAGCACTTGCAAGATGGTGAAGAGGATAAGCATAACAAAGATGATCCTTGGTACACCTACCACAGAAAATAGAGACGTGAAAGAATAATCTCCATCTTAGTAAATGTAGCTTTTACGCAAATTTGTAATTCACATTTTTGTTCGTTCAATTTCAGCTTAATTATTTGATGAAGTGACATTAGCAAAGCATTCAACCTTTTGTTGTTATTAAATTTTCTGTGACATTGATGCTTTGGTATGATTATGAAAGGCTTTGGATGATGTTTAATTTTTTCCTTTCTTTTTTTGAGTAATGATCCGGACACAACCGTTGTGACACAACGAGTGGTATATCATGTATCGACACCGTTGATCATGATGTAATAATGATCAATTAGTTTAACATGCATCACCTTGAAACAAAGAAAGCAAAGATATACGTTGATGGTGGGTTTGTGTATGATTTGGCGATGTCACTGCATAAAATGCCAATGTCACTGCATAAATTGTTGATGTCACTGCATAAAATGCCAATGTCACTGCATAAATTGTCGATGCCACTGCATAAAATGTTGATGTCACTGCATATCTGATTGCCGATGTCACTGCATAAATTGTTGATGTCACGCATATATGATTGCCGATGTCACTGCATATAATGTTGATATCACTGCATATATGATGCTTTTACGCAAATATATTATACTCCCTAGTGTTCGAGCTCGAATCGACTAAAAAAGTTCAGGCTCGATTTAGCCATGAAAAGGCAACATCGAACTCGACTGGCTAAGTACTCGATATAGCTCGACGCAGCTCATAAGCTCGATTTTCCATGAAAACTCTTCCTAATTTCGGGACAAAAAGATCAACAAAAATGTTGATGTCACTGCATATTTGACTTCCGATATCACTAAATAAATTGTTGATGTTATTCATATATGATTGCTGATGTCACTGCATAATATGTCGATGTCACTGCATAAAATGTCGATGTCACTGCATATACATTTTACAAAGTTTTTGTTTTTGCAATTTGAGTGTTGATGTCACTTCATAAAATGTTGGTGTTATTGTGTGTTATTCGATACTCCCTAGGGCTCGAGCTCGAATCGACTAAAAAAGTTCGGGCTCGATTGAGCCATCAAAAGGCAACATCGAACTCAACTAACTAAGTACTCGATATAGCTCGACGTAGCTCGTAAGCTCGATTTCCCTTGAAAATTCTTCCAAATTTCGGGACAAAAAGATCAACAAAAATGTTGATGTCACTGCATATTTGATTTCCGATATCACGAAATAAATTGTTGATGTCATTCATATATGATTGCTGATGTCACTGCATAATATGTCGATGTCACTGCATATATGATTGTCGATGTCAATGCATCGTGGTGGTCAATGCATTGCGGTTGTTAGTGCATCGTGGTGTCTTTGCATCCGGGGTGGTCACTGCATCACGGTGTCTCTCCATCGGGGATGGCTACTACATCGGGGTTGCCCCCGCATTGCGGTGGTCAATGGATCGGGGGTGGTCAATGCATCGCGGTGGTCAATGCATCACCCTATTTTATTTTCTGCTAATTTTTTTTGGGTGTCTTTTTGCCTAATTAAGTCCACAACAATTTTGTTTGTTTTATTACGTTTCTTCAATTACTTTTATTTATTTTATTACGTAGTACGATTTGAGTGGTGGATTGCTACGTTTTTCATTGGTTAATTTTATTCAATCTTTTTATCATGTTTATTATTAATTTCTTCGTGTTTTTATGCACTTTTGTTATTACTATGCATAGCTAAATTCCTAATAGGTAGATTATGTGATTGAACTATGAAATTAGTGGAGTGTAGTAAAAATTGAATCTTTTGAATTGTTGTGTCCTAAAATTTGAACCTAATGCTATTAGTGGAGTCGCGAACCATTAAATGATCCCACACACGAACTCTATAAATGTATATTGCGAGGGAGTGTGCGAAATAGTGTTTTAGGATTGCCATGCATGAACTAGTCGAGTTTTTCGTAGCCTGCTCCTTGGTAAGGTTCTTCTAGGTAAGCCGTGAACTTGGTGGATGCGGAGCGTCTCACAATTTTTCTTCATATTAGGTCAATTAAATCTCATAAAGGGACTGTTGAACCGAGTATAAGGTAACTAGGTTGTGGTATTAGCGCCTAAGAACCGGTTTAGGAGATTGCACCCACAACACATTCATTAAAAGCTATTGGTTGGTTGGTTGGTATGTAAAGACTCGTCCCTAGTGATTCGATAACGGTGTTAAGAGTAGTGTTCTTGACCATAATTTGGCTATACATTCATTCATATTTTCCAAAGTTATTATTTTTCTTTTTCTAGTTATAATTATTATTCCCACCTCTATTGTGAGCCTGAACTAAATACGACCGTGATTGTGGTACTTGACGGATTCCTCGTGGGATACGACCTTGCTCGCCGTTGTAATACAACCGACCCTGTACTCTGTCGGTTAGAGTTGGTTTACTATAATTTGGCCATCAAGTTTTCCGCTCCGATGCCGGGGAATCGGTCAATATCAGAAAATCATGTACAGGAGTATTTAGGATTATGTCTTTTTTTATTTGATGTTTTGTTGAAGAGTCGCGCCACCTACTTTGGTAGTGGTAGTGACTTGATACCTTGATTGTGTTCTTGTTTTTTCCTTGAATTGCATAGATCCTTATGGCCAAGGCTACTTCCCATACTCATTTGGAGGTTTAAATTTGGTGGTGGGTTTTGGAACACAACCATATTATCAGTTCAACCCGTACACATCACCCTACAACATCGAGTGGGAGAGTCCTCCAAGTTATCAGTTTCAGCACCCCGATGCTTATCCGCAATACTCTCAGCCACCACAAGTTACTCCACCGCCGAAGAGCACAACTGAGGTTTTGTTGGAGCAACTTAGTCAAGACCTTAAAGAGTTTAACCAAGGGTTTATACGGGATCTAAAAGAACTAAAGGATTCTCAGAACTGCTTGGAATATGAGGTGGTTGATCTGGCAAGCCGGGTAGGGCAGTTGGTTGAGAAGAGGAGGCTTGCGAGGAGCATTAAAGAAGAAGAAGGTTTTCAATCTCCACCATTTCTCCTTGAGGTAATCACTACTGAGGAATTCCATGAAGAAGGTATGAATACTGGCCCCATTGAATTATCAATGCCTTCTACAGTGAGCCTTATTGAGACACAGGTAGAGGTGAGTCCTTTTGAGTTCTTTGATGCTTTTTTTGAGCCAACTTGTTACTATGTGGTGCGTGAATCCCTTTTAATCAGCATATGCTCTGTTTCGGGGAAAGTGAATTCATTGTGTTGCATTATGAATTCCTCGAGCATATCTTGGTGGTGGGGATTGAGCCCCTTGTTTCTATTTTTTTTATTTTGAGGGGGTGCTCAATTCCTGTGATTTGTGTAGGGAGACGCAACGGTTTGCACCCCTTTCGTATAACTATACTTAGAATAATTAGGGGTAGAAAGTCGAACTAAGGACTTTAAACTTAGAATGTTTTAGGGAGTTTTTTTTCTTTTCACTCGTGCTTCTTTGTTTTTCTTTTAGTTTCTTAATAAGTCGAGCTAACGACAATAAACAAAAGTGCTTATGGGTGGCAACCCATCTTTTTTTCTTCCTTAGGTTTTTAGGTTTGTTTTTTTAGAGTGTGATGAAAATTTGACCACGCATCTTGAATATCGTTTCATGCTTTGTGTGGACCCATATTTTATATGCTATACATCTCCATACTTGTGCTTACCTTCGCTTATGGTTTCGGCCTTTCGTCGTAGTGGATTCTTGGTTGTTTATGTTATGATTACACAGGTACCATGGGAGATACATTGGAGGTTATCGATCATTTGGTATTGTTGCGCCCTACTGCCAGTTCAGTTAAGTCTTTCTTTACTTTATCACTCACACACCGAGGACGGTGTTCCGTTTTATGTGGGGTGTCGTGGACTTAGCTTCACTGACTACTTGTCTTTAAAATTTTTATGCATCGAATATGATATATGCTTGGTGTTTGGCCTATATTGAGTAAAATTTTGACATTTTAAAAAAAATCATGATTTTGACATGGCGAATCCTATGTGAGTCAGTGTGTTCTTTGGTTAATTACTCGTCAAGGGTTGAATGCATGCGAGTCAAACCTTCATCTTGTTGAGGAAATTGAATTCTTATGCACGCAATAGCTTTGCTTTCATTAGTTGTGGTTGATTACTGAATGCTTATAGATGCCATAGACATTAATCTGTTACCTAGAACTTATACCATTAACTTCGAGGCAAAATAGAAAGGTCAATCTTGGTAGATTAAGGGATGACGGTCCTTGCATTTCTTTGACCCGACCAGAGCCAAATAGCCAACCTTGTACATAATTTCCACAGAAACCCCTCTAAGACTTTGTAGGGTGGTTCGACCCCCACCCAAACTTAGCCATTCGTTAATTAGCCAATAATTACCGATCCTTAGCCTTTATTTGTGGGCTACATTTTTTGGCACCCTACGAGTGAGTTTTAATTTTATTTTGGGCACACTTGCTAGCACAAGTGTGGGGTGGATAAGATGTGTATTAAATTTAGGTGTTGGTGGATATTTTGTTTTACGAATGAGAAGGGGTAGTGAAGTATATTGGTGTTTCGTTTGAAAGAAAATAAAGAAAAATAAAAAATACAAAAAAAATGAATAAATTGTTGGAATAAAGTTGAGTGAAGAAACGGGGAGGAAAGTTTTTGAGTTACTACTTCCAATGTAATGCATGGCAATAGGATGATGTAAAATGGAGACGATGTTCTCTCGGCGGACTCTGCTGAGCCTCAGGATTTCGTGCATAATATTTTGTACACCTTATTTAATTGTAAAAGACATATTAATTGTGATTCATATAAACAATTAATATGTCAAACTCTAGTTTACTTTATGTCATAGACATAACTTTTACTTTTTACTTTTGCATGCTTGCCGCCCACATCTACATACTCAAGTGGCCGCCCAAGCTAGCTAGCTAGTCTCTCTATCTCAATTGTATCTATTTATACATCTTTTTACTCAATGAATAAACTAAGTTGAAGTTTACTCTTGTGTTTATCACATTCTCAAACTCTCTTCATGGTATCGAGAGACTTGCGAGTTCTAAAATCCGGCTTGCAAAACTCGGTTCTTTTTCGGAAAAAATGTCAACATTATCGAAGTTTCATCTTCTTCGGTAGACTCACAGTTTGCCTCGGCGGGGGGATAAGCGAACACTCTTCTTTTACAAATCATAAACTTGATGGTAACAATTACTTGCTATGGTCAAGGTCTATGAAAATGTATATCTCCGGCCGGGGCAAGATGGGATATATGTCGGTTCCAAACACCCCCTGCTGAAAGCCGACCCCAAGTTTGAAGCATGGGACACGAAAAAATAACCAAGTCATGACCATCCTCACGAGGTCTATGACAAAAGAGATCGATGAGAACTTCGCTGATGTATGACAACTTGCTAAGGAAATGCGGGACAATGCCGGAGACCTTTACTCAAAAAAGGACAATACATCGAAGTCTATGAACTCGAAGCTCGGATTCAAAATTGCGGACAAGGGGATATGTACGTAACTCAATACTTTAATCAACTATCTAAGGCATGGCAACACCTAGATATGTTGGAAACTCACCCTGGAATGATGTTAAAGATCTTGCACTCTTTAAAGACATTATCGAGAAAAAGAGAGTATTCAAATTCCTTCTTGAATGAATCCTACTCTTGATGATGTCGAGAGGTAGAATTCTTGCTACTAAACCTCTTCCAAATCTCAAATCCATGTTTGCTTTGAGGTCAAACATGAGGAAAACGAGGAGGAAAGTGATCTTTCTTGAACTCCCTGCTGACAACCCTGCGAAGGTGCGCCTGTTTGAAGGTTAATGAGACTTACGGGAAGCCTGCGAGAAAGGCTGGAAAGGCGTTACGTGATCACTTTGCAAACGCACAAATCACACCAAGGACAATTGTTGGAAGCTACATGGCAAACCTACCCCCTCAAAACCTCAAAACCAACCGGGGAAAGTCAAGCAAACTTGTCGGTGAAGAGGAGAATGACGATGGGCGAATGCTCGGTTCTTGCCTTTAAAGCCTTTATTGCTCGGCATCGGGAAGGTAGCTCCCCTCTTGAAATGGCCACTCATGCTAAAACGGTATATTTTACTCACCTCTTAGTAATGAGACTTGGATTGTTGATTACGGGGCTTAACTTCCCATATATTTGGTAATAAAAACCTTATTACCCAATATATGCCATGCAACCAAATTCACGAAATTAAGGCTGGCGATGGTTACGTTTCTTATGCAAAAGGTGTTGGGAAGGTTAAACTTACTAATCGGATATATCTACGAGAATGTCTGTTTGTTCCAAAGTTAGGCTTGTAACCTTATATACGTCGGTAAACTCACTTAAAGATACGAATTGAATTTGTTGTTTTTAATAAGAATCGGTGCACATTCCGGGATCTTTCTTCTCGAGAAGTGATTGGGCAAGCTAAACCACCTCGGGATTTGTTTGTGATCAACCTGTTGAAGACGAAGGCGAAGACGAGAATCTGCCTCAGCAGCCTGCACTCAAAACCTAGACAATATCATGTTATGGCATTATAGACTAGGACATCCAAGTTTTGGTTATTTAAAGTCTTTAATCCCTGAATTGTTTAAAGGATGTAATCTTAATGATCTTCAATGTGATATTTGTCAATTTGCTAAACTCACCAAATCTGTGTATGCTAAGTTACCTCACTTGCCCTCTTCCCCTTTCACCACTAATTCACGGTGATGTATGGGGACCCTCGAAGTGAAAAGTATAACGGGAAAAAGGTGGTTTGTAACCTTCATTGATGATCATACCGAAACACTTGGTGTTCTTAATGAAAGACAAATGCGAAGTTGGACCTATCTTCCAAGAATTTTATCACATGGTCTCCACCCAATTTGATACTAAGATCAAGATCTTAAAGGCGATAATGCTCGGAATACTATGAGTCTAACCTCGGTAACTTCTTGACAAACGGAGAATTGTTCATATCGGTAGTTGTGTGGAAACACCTCGACGAGAATGGGGTTCTTTGAAAGAAAGAACGGGCATCTGCTTGGAAATGGCCGGATCAATCATGTTCACTACACATGTTCTAAATACATGTGGGGTGAAGCTATATTGGCTTGCAACATATTTAATCAACGGACTTCCCGGCGAGTGTTAGGTTTCAAAACTCCTCTCCAAACCTGCGACCACACACTCCTGCTCTCATCTTATTACCCAATTGCCTCCAAAGATCTTTGGTTGTCTTGTGTTTGTTTATATCCATGCTCAACACGAAGTAAACTTGATCCTAAAGCTCATAAGTGCATTTTCCTTGGATATGCACGGGACGAGAAAGGTTACAAGTGTTACTCTCTCTGCGAAAAGAAATTTTACAATTCTATGGATGTGAAATTCTTTGAAAGGACTCCGTATTACGACAAACCTGCGAGCCGATCAACGATGGAAACTGATTGAGATTGAACTAAGTCCGTTCCCTCGGCAAACCATTTACCCTCGGCGAGTCCTAACCCTCGGCGGACTCGCAATCTTCGGCATCCTGCGGATACTCACATGCGACCCTCGGCGGTCTGGCGACCCGAGTCTGGCGACCCGAGCCTGGCGGAACCGGAACCTCGGCAACCTGCGGAACCGAGTCTGCTGGACCTCGGCTCTGCGACTCTCGGCGGTCTGCGAAGTGGATGACGGACCTATTGCTCTAAGGAAAGGGAAAAGATCATGCAGCGATCATTCTATTCATACTTATTTATCTTATGATCGGTTGTCTCTGTCTTTGCCATGTTTACACGGGACACGGACTCTCACTCTATCCACAGAAATATTCGGGAGGCCACTTCAAAATGATAAGTGGAAGGCTGCTATGTTAAAACGAGAGATGGCTTGCTCTCTGGATAATCATACTTGGGACCTCGCAACTCTTCCCAAAGGCAAGAAAACGAGTTAGGCTGAGATGGTTATTCACTATCAAATACAATGCGATGGAAAATTGACAAGTATAAAGCCGGATTGGTAGCAAGGGGATTCACTCAAACTTATGGCATTGACTATAAGGAAACTTTTGCACCGGTAGCAAAGCTCAACAACGTCGAGTGCGATTTCCCTAGTTGTCCAACTTGGTAGCCTCTTCACCAATTGGACATCAAAAATGCCTTTCTAAATGGGGACCTCACGAGGAGGTTTATATGGCTTGTACCCCCTGGTTTTATCAATCCTCATACTCAAGGCAAGGTGTGCAAGCGAGAAATCTCTATATGGCTGAAGCAATCACCAAGGGCATGGTTTGGAAAACTCACTACGTGTGGTTAAAGGCTACTGGATATCATCAATGCAACTACGATCACACCATGTTTGTCAAGACAACCAACCGAGAGGAGGTCCATTCTAATTGTATATGTGGATGATATCATCCTTCTTGGAGATGACTCTCGAGATCCGAACTTGAAGACTCTCTTGGCAAAGGTGTTCCAAGTTAAAGATGCGGGCTACCTCAAGTACTTTCTTGGTATGGAAGTAGCTAGAAACACCAATGGCATTTCGGTCTCCCAAAGGAAGTATGTCTGGACCTGCGAAGAAGAGCGGCATGATGGGATGCAAACTGCTTGTATCTCGGGTAGACCCCGGTCATACCTGCTTGCATGGTGACATTCTTTGTCGGGGAAAGAACAATATCAAAGGCTTGTAGGCAAACTCGTATACCTTTCTCACACAGACACGATATTGCATATGGGGTCGATCGGTCGGTCAATTCATGCATTGCCCTGCGAGCAACATTGGGATGCGATGAATAGGATGCGAGAGTATTTAAAATCCTCTCTGGCCAAGGCACACTTCACCAAGTCTCGATAGATCAATCAAGGTCTACACGATGCTTGATTGGGGTGGATGTCACATTGACGGGAGGTCTACCACGGGCTATTGCTCATATATATGGGGGAACCTGGTTACTTGGAGGAGCAAGAAACAACCTACTTGTGTCAAGAAGCGATCTTGAAGGCGAACTAAGGGCACTTGTACTTGGCATTTGTGAAGCTCTATGGCTAAAAAGTGCGGCGAACTTCGGCAACCGTATCGGCAACCTATCACACTCTGTTGTGATAATAATTCACCTTATGCATGGCGAGAAGATCCGGTCCATCATGATAAAACCAAGCATGTGGACATTGACGGACACTTTTACGAAGGAGAAGATTGATGCCAAGATTATTCAACTCCGGTATGTTCCCTCGGCGGATCGGAATGCGATATTCTTACCAAGGCTATTCCACCTCTTATGTTCG